>CM045888.1:8166563-8244063 GCA_025169545.1 Anguilla japonica | reverse complement strand
GAAGGTTGACTTTTTGCACTTCTGTATATAGTGAAAAAGAGAGATTAAAAGTGTATAATATTGAGATCTTATTTTGAATAAAAAAAGTCTATAATTATATGGAATTTTGCTAGGTTAATTTAAAAATAAATTAAAATTAAAAGTCCTGCTCAAACAGAATTGCTTGCAGACGCGTCGCAGGGTTGATCTGCTCCTTTCAGAAAAGGCGAACACGTTCCTCTTGCTTTTGTGACAGTGGCTTATTCGCCAGGAATCCTTCAGCATATTAGAAACTGCACTCGTAAATTTTGACCCAACAGGGTTCCCTTACCTGGAGTAGCCAGAACGCCGCAAACGTTTCGCGAATTGGCTGGTGGGAGACTGAGTCCGGTACTTGTCAAACGCTTTTTTAATGTTTCACGCCGTTGACTTGACCTCCCTTTATGCGCTCCGTCACCCACTTTGTGATGTTTCATTTGAATGCATCCCTGCTATAGCACAGCTGTTGCGGTGCTACACTCTGATGGGCCCAGCCGTAACATACAAGTTTTTTTTCTCTCCATCATTTATTGCATAGCCTGCATACAGACATTTATTTGCATGTTATAAAACAAAAACAACACATTAAATGAAATACCACGTGTTATACCACAGTAAATATTTAAGGTAAACAGCATAATATCAGTATAATGGGCTTAGAAATAGGTTTAAAATAAAATAAACATTGGTTTTTTATCATCCCTTAGGGGAAATGAAGTCTATTTTTCGTGTTTCAAGGCACTTTCAATGCGGTCGACTCTGATTTGCCAAACACCTGCATGTGACGCGTCAGAGCCGATCCGATTAAAATGTGTTAGTGTCGCTTTAAAACAACCACGACCACAACGAAAAACAACAGAAAATCCCGAACGCTCCATTACCCGTAGACTAATAGGCTAGTAAAGACAGATATAGGTGCATTATAGGTGCCGAAGTAAAGTAACAATGTCCCCGTTATCTGGCTACTGTACTTTCAGCAGATGAGATTAGAAAAAAAATGACGGCATAGTTTCTGCGAAGAATACATTACTTGTATCCTAACCTGTTTCTCGAAATCCGACATGCCAAAGCATCGTTCCCCTCCCCCGATAGAATCGGCAAAAATTTCTCGGTGGTTTGCTCTGACCGTCTTAAAAAAAAAAAAAAGTTTTCTAGACAAAACCCGAATTATCTCCTTTCCATCTGCTCGAAGTACACAACGCCAATGGGGTTTTAATTCTGTGCAATCAGAGACTTACATTTTCGCTTGTAGTTGCTATAAAATAATGTATTCTGTCTTCAGCTGCAATTTGTTTTGTGCTAATTTTATGATTACTGCTATATTTGATTCTTGCTGTTATAAAAAAACCAAATAAAACAAAATAAAAGCGGATCTGCTCAAAAAATGTTTAATTTATTTCTCTGCTGTGAAATTATTTGCTTTATTCATGTAAAATATGAATGTGAAGGTGAGTCTCAACAGATTTCATTTTGGTTCATGTTTGTCATTAAATTGTTAGCTGAGAAAAATATTCATGGACGGTGAATATACTGTGAATAGGATGAATATGTATCTCAAGCGACTGTTTGGTCTTTGCCATGAAGGATTTATTTGACAATTAAATACTCAGTTCAGGCTTCTACCCTACACTTCTATTGAGAGGCAGGTGTTAACAATATTATTTCCATTACTTGTACTTTTATAATTTTTTTTACACCTCCAACAAGACAAGTGAACTATAGAACAATATTCACTTCTCTCAATAAAACTTGGAACAAATTTTGCGCCCTGTATGAATCATCCAACTGGACATATACTACCATCTAGTGGAGAACTATGGCAAGACAGAGTTTCTCCGTTTTTTTTTTTTTCTTGATTCCGACTTTTTTTTTTTTGGGGCGGGGGGGGGGGGGGGGGGGGGGGGTGTTAAAAGATCCAGAAAGGATCGCTCACCCAACCTTTTTTTTTTTTTTTTTTTTTGCAGTTTCGTACCAACAGGCCGAATACAGAATACATACAGATGACAAATTGGACTATCTGTGGACCAGTCACATGCACTATTCATTTCAATTTTGGACAAACCTATCCAGAGAAAATTACAATTATAGCTGAATATTTACTGAAGGTTAGAAATCAAACTAATACCACCGCCCATCGTGATAATCAGATTGGCTACTGAACAACAAGGACTCCTCATTCCGGTTTTTTTTTTTCACTTTGATTGCTTCACTGTCCCCTGCAAATGTGATAACATGTCTAACTCCCAGATACAATTTGTCCTTGTAGTGAAGTTTTACTTACTGACATTTTTTTAATGTGATCTTATTTAAATGCTGCTCCAAGGGCTTTAAGTGCATATGACAATGTTTGTGTCTTCTAGCTTACCGTTTTTAATATGCTCATTTATCCACAGCTTCAAGGGAAGAAGATCATAAGAATTATTCACATGTAGTTAATATTTCTTCAATAAGGTGGCCTTATTTCCATCACTGCTTACTTGTACACTCTTGTACTGTACGACAGTTCCCTCTAGTGGCTAACAGGGAAACAAGCATTCGATCCTAGTGGATATTTTTGTGGGCTGTAAATTATCCTGCAGCTGTTGCTTTTGCCAATACAAACAGCGTCCATGACACTAATGTGAACAAACAGCACAGATACTGGCTTGTTTAAAAAAAAAAAGACCCCACATGTATAAAAAGTAGAACAATGCTAATGAAAAGTGTGATAAAACTTGGATAACATAATTTTGCCCCCCCCCATTGGCTTTTGAGAAGAAGAGGAAGTTTTGTAGGATCTCTCGTGAGCAGAGCAGGAAGCTGTATGCTCTGTTGATTCATCACCCGTCGAACCGCCAGAGCCCGAGGCCCCCCTGCCTTCTCCTGGGGCCAGTGAGTTACGTTCTAAATCCTGGTAACGCAGGGCGTTTGTGAACGCCCTCGTGTGCTCTCGGTGTCGTGTGCTCCTAACTGCAGAGAACCACTGACCAACCGGAAAGCCTCCATTTTACTGTTGAAAGGAGCACAGAAAGAAAAAACTGCCTAAGAGCAGCATTAGCCCCCCGCAGTGCTAAGATACAGTAAAAAAAACAAAACAAAACGAAACAAAAAAATAACCGTGCACACAACCGTATAAACACACACACACACACACAAACCCACGTGTGTATGCGTGTATGAGTGCATGTGTGTGTGCATAAATGTGTGCGCATGTGTGTGTGTGTATGTATGTGTGCGTGTGTGTGCAAGTGTGAGTGTGTACGTGTGTTTTTGTGTGTGTGCGTGTATGTGCATGTGTATGCGAGTGTGTGTGTGTGTGTGTGTGTGCATGTGTGTGTGAGTGTATGTGTGTGTGCATGTGTGTGTGTGTGTGTGTGTGTGTGTGTGTGTGTGTGTGTATCACCAGTATTCACACACAGCTAACTGATAAAGGCCACAGCAGTGAGAGCCTGCAGCAGTGGGGTCAGACATATGCTAACGTGGGGGTGCAAAACCTCTCCCTGTGGCTTTAAAGCGAGGCTCGGGGGGGCGGGGGTGGGGGGGGGGGGGGGGGTGCTTTCGTGTGAAAACACACACAGGAGGCGACGGGTCAGAAGGGGCTGGACTTCGCTCACGGAGGTGTGACATTCCTTTTGCAATAAAACACCCAGAGTTGTCCTTGATTGCCCTCCTGACTGACCAATCAACAGCTGCTAATTCAATTTGTGTGTGTGTGTGTGTGTACTGGAAGATGTAAAAGCAAGATTTGCACAGACACTGCTTTGTCTGCACATATGGTCATGAATGATTGCTTGACCATGACTGTTATCACCCAGCATTCACTTCAGTTTCATTGCTTTTTTACACTCAGGCATTCTGTTTAAAAAACCAGCTGAGAACATACAGTATACTATTTTATCCACTGTGGGGCTGATTTTCTTTTTCGTCAGACTTCCAGTTCCATTTGCTTGTTTACATACCAGGGGTGTCCAATTTTATCCAAAAAAGGGCATGTGTCTGCAGGTTTTTGTTTTAGTCCAGCACTACGACACCTGATTCAGCTAATTAACTAATCATGGTCTTCAACCAAGATTTCATAAGTAGAATCAGGTGTCTTCGTGCTGGGCTAAAACAAAAGCCTGCACCAACGTACTGGCATCTTCTGATAAGATTGGACACCCCTGTTATAGACCGTAAGTGTTGACTGTTTATTCCCACGTATCAGTGATCAATTGGCATAAATGTCAATACTGTGTTTTGACATGTTTTGTCATTTCACTATTTTGTGGCGGAAGTAATACTCTTTTTTATTAAAAAATGGTCATAAATCAAATAGGTTAATCTCAAGGAACGTTCACAAATGAGCTCGCTGAATTTCCTCTAGCACGATTCGTGATGATCGACTCCCACGTAGTCCCCAGTGACGCCTCATTAAACAACACTAGGATACTTCAGTTAAAATATGTTTCACTGGAGAAGGAATAGCATCATAAACACGTTCTTGTGCTAATGCGATTGGCCCACAATGACAAACACACCTTAAATCCGTTATGTATAGTATGGCGAATGAGAGGCATCAATTGTAAAGCGCTTTGGATAAAAGCGCTATATAAATGCAGTCCATTTCCATTTCCAAATATTCGTATTTAACGTGAACTTCGATCTAACCCTGCTACAACCAGAACACGATAACAGGAGATTTCACAACTGTCAGATGCGCTTCGTGACTGCTCCTTTAAGAAACGGAACTGAGCCGTCGCTCCGTGACGTGAAGACGCAGCTTGCGCCGTGGATCTGTGGGCAGGAAGCGCGTGCGAGAGAGCGAGCGCATTGATCACGCTCCCTGCGTGTGGAACGGCAGGGCTGAAACATGTCACATTTTGATGCCTGGGCACGCTGGAGAACCCCCAAATTCTTGCCCAAAACAGAGGTCCTGCGAACACGCCCCGCTGAACCCGAAAAGGGGGGCCCGAAAACGGCGTTCCGAGCGGCTGAGCGGCTTGGCATTTGAAAACATCGGGGCGGCCACAGGGCTGGGAAGCGCAATCCAGAAAACGACAAGGGGAGAACAGTGACTGTTTTCCGAAGCCATGAGAGAATACAAAGTAGTCGTGCTGGGATCCGGCGGAGTCGGGAAATCGGCTTTGACCGTGCAGTTCGTAACCGGATCATTCATAGAAAAATATGACCCCACTATCGAAGATTTCTACAGAAAAGAGATCGAGGTGGATTCGTCGCCCTCGGTGCTGGAGATCTTGGACACGGCGGGGACCGAGCAGTTCGCTTCCATGAGAGATTTGTATATCAAAAACGGGCAGGGCTTTATATTAGTCTATAGTCTGGTGAACCAACAGAGCTTCCAGGACATAAAACCAATGAGAGATCAAATCATCCGAGTGAAAAGGTACGAGCGGGTACCCATGATTTTGGTGGGGAACAAGGTGGACTTGGAAGGCGAGAGAGAGGTCTCCTCCGTGGAAGGCAAAGCGCTGGCGGAAGAGTGGAACTGTCCGTTTATGGAAACTTCAGCCAAAAATAAAAGCTCCGTGGACGAACTGTTTGCAGAAATTGTTAGGCAAATGAACTATGCTTCGGCGCCGAATGGGGAAGACCAATGCTGTTCCTGTGCTATTCTTTGAAAACAGGTTTTATTTTCTGTAGGCTACGGGTGGGTGACAAACGCGTCAGGATTGGAAACGAAAAGTTTGCTTGAAAACCAACAAAACTTTGTAGTGTAAAAAGGTTGACTGTCATCAGTATTTGAAAGTGTCCTGCTGTCTTGCACACTCCTATTACAAAAAAGACAATTCTATAAAAAAATAAGTGTTTACATAGCAGAATACTTGAATGTCCTGGGGAGTTTAGGATATATACAACTTTATGGCGAATATTTTACTATTTTATGTGAGGTGCCTATTTGGGGATATTTAATTTAAAACGTAAACACGTTTTAGTTCTTTTTGTTTTGTGGAAATGAGGCGCGGATTATCCGCTTGTGTTGGATACGGGGCGTCTACTTGAGAGAGTACGGAGCGCTGTTATGATGGAGCCTTCCTTTGGAAAACCCCGGATATGGATTGCTCCTCGGGAATTCGGCATCGTTGGAGTTTTTTTGTTGCGGCACTTAAACTGTGGGCCTACCCCCCCCCCCCCCCCCCCCCCCCCCCCCCCAACTGCCGTCAGGAAGTCCGGAGGGGCGGACCGTGAACTTCAGGCTCGTCGTGCACTCTCAACCCCGAAACTAGCCCAACTGCGGAGGTCGACGTGAACGCGGAGAGGAAACGAGATTGAAGCATTTAAGGAAATATATATTTCTACCTATGGCATTCGTTTAGGACACGAGGCAATCCATGACACTTTTGGATCGTAATAATTTAGTTGTCGTTTGAGTTTGTACCGCTGAAGTTATAACTTCCGCTACCAGCGCCACCTTCCCCCTCTAGCGAGGACCTTGCTTTCCTATGAAGACCTGGGGCTTCGACAACCCCAACCCCCCCCCCTCCCCATGTCAAGTGCCTTCCCTCAGTGACCTTTTAAACTTTAGTGCCAACCCGAGAGAGTATCCGTAATAATTACATTAAATGACAATCACAGTACAGTGAACTGACTCACTTTGGGGCGGGAGCAGGGGGTAATGTTTTTGGATTTTTTTTTCCTTCACTGTTTGAAATATCTACCTTTCAGTTTGGCCATTGCAATGTAAGCTGTGTGCCTGGTCAAAGTTAAAGTTTGGTCTTTATTCAGTTGAAATTCCCAGGTTCTGTACTGCCCTGGACTTACCAGTATACCAAACCAGTTTTCTTGCTCGACCAGCTGGGATTTTTATTTTAAACCTTTTTGTTTTTTAGTTCTGTTTTAACTAAATGTGTTGTATCATAGAAATTCTAACCTGATTGTAATTTTGATTTCCAGACCAGCGTTTTTAAACAGCTGTCTGTCTCTCTGGTTTAAAAGGACTTTTAATACAAATTGCATTTTTTTTTATAAATATAAAAAAAGAGAGAGAAAAAAAAGCAGATTTTGTGTTTTGTCTTGGTTTGGGGTCCGTTGTCCGTGTTGTGGATGCTATGCTATGTGCGCTAAAAGGATGACGATGCGTATTTCAGGCCATTCCTTCAGAAAGCGGTAGGGGGCGCTCATCTGTTTTGGCCCCGGTAAGACTGCGCTGCTGCGGCCTTGGGAGCGTGTTCTAGGGTGTTGGTGAGGGCTGCGTTCCGTCCTCCAGCTGGGACGGAACGCTCGGCCCTGCCGTCGGAATGTTCCTGAAGCCTCCGTTTGTCTGTCTGTACCCCCGTGCCAGTTTCGGTTGGCGTGGACGCCCCCCTTCAGGGTGTGCTGGTCAGGTGCATCCTGGTGTCTCTGTATAATGTTGCTGTCTGTGTGTGTGTGTGTGTGTGTGTGGCTCCATTTTCACGGAATGTGCACCTCAACGGCAGTTGTTGATGACTCTTGGTACTGAATCGCTTGTGGATAAGATGTCTCAGCATGTTGAAGCACATTGCTTGGCTGCTGCGAATTGTTATAATCAAACATTTGCTCCAACTGAGGTATTTTGCACCCCCCCCCCTTCCGCCCAGGGGGGGTGCAAAATACCTCAGTTGGAGCAAATGTGAGAGGGAGGCAGTTTATCTGGCTTCAGTGTTGCGCACACAGACCATTGCATGTTCTGTGGAAGGGTTAGGTGTGCATTTAAAGTGTTCCTGCGGTGTGTGTGTGGGTGTGTGTGTGGAGGAAGTAGAACTGTTGTTGTTTTCGTATGGTGAACCACACCACTGTAGAGTCCTGTCACCTGGTGCCTGAGTCACTGAAGATGGCTGCACAACCTAGTGACTGCTCTTTTGGAAAAGAAAGAGTTAAAGTCAGCAAGGCTGGCAGGTTCTCTCTCTTTCTTAATTTGCAAGAAAAAAACTGTCGACAGTGATACAGGAAGTATGGCTCTGTTGCCCAAGCTAACGTGGGTGTTTTTTTTTCTTCTTTTTTTCCGCAATCATTGTAACTACCAGTTAGGTGCTTGGTGGAATTAAAGGGCTCTCTCTCTCTCTCTCGATCTCCCTCAGGAACGGGCTCAAGTCACTTTCTTAGAGCTGTTTTCTCTGAGGAGTGTCCGCTTGCTCACGCAACTCGTTATGCTGTCTTTAACCGGTCTGGTGTCATTTTGACATGGAGCTGTTTGTCTGTTTTCAGTTTAGTCCGTAGTTCAGTCGTTTTGCTTTCTCTCCCTCTCTCTGTTTGTCTCTCGCTCTTGTTCACTTCCTGCTACCCAGGTGGCGTTATCAGTCTCTGTGCCCGCAGGCATTTCAGGGGGGAAAAAAAGTTCTGTTGTCATCCGGGCAGATTCTGTAACAGTGCTTCTGTCAACATAACTGGTTTCAAGAAAAGTGGAGGGGGGGAGGGGGAGGGGGTGGGGGGTGTGGTAAGGGCAACATCTTGTGATGTCACTAAGTATGACAGTTTTTTTTTTTTTTTTTTGGGTGGGAAGCGAAGGTGGGTCTGGCGACCGTTTGGCCTTAGGGTGCCAGACAAAGCCCTAAATCCCCCCTACTTTGTGGCTCTCAAATTTGTTACACTGAGAAAGGGGGCACTCAAGATGGCCTGAGAGAGAGGGAGGGAGAACGAGGGAAATTGTGAGGGGGGGGGGGTGCAGGGGGGGGTGCTCCAGGCCCAGATCAGAGTGCAGCCTCGGGGCGGGGGGGGGGTGCAGGGGGGGTGCTCCAGGCCCAGATCAGAGTGCAGCCTCAGGCCTGTGATTGTGCTCTCTGGTCATTTCCCAGAGCTCCTCTCATTTTTGTGATTCCCGGCGCCTCGACGTGGCCCCTGTCCAGGCGGAGGCTGGGACTCGGGGGGCGGAGGAGAACGCCGTGGCGCCGGCGACGCCTCGGGCCCAGCGCCGCACGCTGTTGCGCGGGGCAACCGTGCCGCTTTACGCTCAATCGCACGGCGACTTTGACAAGCTGTCCCCCCACCGAAATGATCCCAATGGACATTTCGGCTGACTCGCGTTTTCAACCGGGGAGCAGAAAAGGATCGGGCACCGCTCGAATTTTGTCACGCTCACCGTACGGGCTCCGTACGCTTTTGTCGCGCGGCGTGATTGGATGGTTTACAAATGTAAACAAACAGCCAGGGCTCTGGCAACTCGTTACCATAGAGACGACGGAACCCTCCCCGCAGGCCTGTGTCGGAAGCAGAAATGCCAAACGTCGTGCGACGCCTCTGTTCTCGCCGCGTGGCGCTTGTCGGAAGTGTCGTGCAACACGGTGTCAGTTAGGCCCGGGCCTCCAATCTGCTGTCCTCGTAGGCATCGAGCAGAGCTGACGTCAAGTCACTGGTGTCCCGGTCAAATGTGGCTGCTTAGCAACTTAACCCTTTATAGTGTGAGGTCACAATGTGATCAGAATGTCCTTGACTGAACATTCCGATGCTGATGTCACAATCGCTGCTGGTAATTGAAAGAGATGGAGTTCTAGAACACTGACATAGACGGAACATTCCAAAACTCCTAAGAGGGTTAAACAGGCGTGCTTCCAGTCGGCGGTCGTCAAACGGGGCCTCAGGGCTGCGTAGAGGCCGTCCGTTTCGGGGTGCCTGACGGCACCGTGCCGGCCATGACTTCAGTTTGAGACCCAGTGCTCCTCTCCTCGGCTCCTCTGTGTTGGCTGGATCGGCAGGTCACACATCGGCCATGTGTGTGCGTTTGAGTGTATGGTGTGTGTGCTAATGGCAGTGAGTGCTGTGTGTGTGAAAGGTACGATGTGGGGGCCTTCGCTGGCAGGGTAAGAGGTATGTGTGTGTGTAAATGTGTGGGAGTGTGAGAGTGTGTGTGTGTGTGTGTGTGTGTGTGAGAGTGTGTGTAAATGTGTGGGAGTGTGTGTGTGTGTGAGAATGTGTGGGAGTGTGTGTGTGTGTGAGAATGTGTGGGAGTGTGTGTGTATTTGTGGTGTGTGTGTGTGTGTGTGTGAGAATGCGTGTGCGTGTGTGTGTGTGTGCTTGTGGTGAACACGTGGTGGGGGTGCGCAGTACAGACGCAGTACAGACGCAGATTGGAATGAGCTGAACTCTGGAGGGTGCAGCCCGGTGGCCGTTCGTGACCCCTGCTGCTTCCTGTGGGCCCGGGGAGGACCGGGGGTCCGATGGCGGTGGCCTTGGAGGTGTTTATGAAACTGCACAAGAGCAGCAGCTCTGTGTGTGTGTGTGTGTGTGTGTGTGTGTGTGTGTTTGTATGTGTGCATATTTGGTATGTGTGTTTGTGTATGTATGTGTGTGTGTGTGTGTGTATGTGGTGTGTGTTTGTGTATATGTGTGTATGCATGTGGTGTGTGTGTTTGTGTATATTTGGTGTGTGTGTGTTTGTGTATATGTGTGTATGTATGTGGTGTGTGTGTTTGTGAATATGTGTGTATGTATGTGGTGTGTGTGTGTGTGTGTGTATGTATGTGGTGTGTGTGTGTGTGTGTGTGTGGTTTGTGATTGTGTATGTGTGTATATGTTTTGTGTGCGTGCGCGTGTGTGAGAGAGAGTGAAGCGGTAGAGTACAGCAGTAGAGGGGAGATGAGATGCAGGAGAGCAGGAGAGAAACAGGAAGCGGTGTAACAATGTGGCCTCAATCTGGCATCAGGAGTGGCCGTCACCCTCGCAGCCAGGGTCATGTGACTTCCTCCACATGCATTATGCCGTGCAGGTGACACCTCTCTCTGATACACTGTGTGACCCTAACTGTCCGACATGCCCGGGCTACTGAACACTGCCTGCTCGCTTTCACTTTGCTGAATGTTGCATCGGTCGACAGGACACACACATGCACACGTGCACACACATGCTAATATACACACAAACATGCACGCGTGCACACACATGCATACACACATACACACAAACATACATGCACGCTTGCACACACATGCATACACACATACACACAAACATACATGCATGCGTGCATACACATGCATACATACAAACATACATGCACGTGTGCACACACATGCATACACACATACACACAAACATACATGTACGCGTGCACACACATGCATACACACATACACACAAACATACATGCACGCTTGCACACACATGCAAATATACACACACACACACAAACATACATGCACGCTTGCACACATGCATACATGAACATACACGTTTGCACACACATGCACACACACACACACACAAACCCAAACATGCACGTGTGCACAAACACGCATACACACACACACCCAAACATGCGCGTTTGCACACGCATGCATACACGAACACACACATGCACACAAGTACACGTTTAAGTACACCTCTGCTATATATAATAGAGTTGTATGTGAGTTTGAATGGCATATTTGAACAGGGCGAGCATTAAATGAGAAGTGAAACATTAAATTAGACGAGCGGGTAAGGCTTGCACTGACTTGCTACCTGATGACATCACGGCAGGGTGAGGGAAGGCCGGTTTCCTGATGTAAACAGATGCACAAACTAGCCAGTGACCTTCAGGTTGAAGAAGGACGCTGCAGCCCGTGTGTGTCAGTTTCATTCCTCCAAAAACGCATCAGGACGTAGATTCTTATCCTTCCGTTCCGCGCCGGATCTGACCCAGCCCGTCAGTATCTCCCCGCTTAGTCATTTCCTGCGCTGCACGCGTGAGTGAATCTGTGCTTCCTTGCCTTCGGTGACTAGCGTAGCTGATATTTGCCCCCGTTAACTCTGTTTGATTTCTGATCTCATCTTGATGGGTGATCAACAAAAGCACCCTTTGAGTCAGCCTCCCACGTCAGGAGGAAAAAAAGGGGAGGAAGATCCGGGGATTTATTTGTCTTCCCCCCCCCCCCCCTTCCCCCCCGCCACAGATGCTCTGTGTGCTATAATAAGCTGCTTGATCTATGTATGCTCTGGGTGTGTTTAATTGGGTCTAATCCGTGTGATTTACGGATAATTTAGCTGCAGCTAATTGGGTCTGACGTTTCAAACTTAAGCCGCATGCATAATGGATGGCTCTAGCTGAGATGGACCCTGTAAGGTTTAAATAGATCTGCGTTGTATTAATAGAGCTAAACTGAAACTGAACTGGTTTTTGCACACATTTAAATATAACCTGCCGTACATCCGAGCCATTAATGTGCGTCTGAGAGTGGTGTGCAATGGCAGAGGTTACCTGAGAGAGAATGTGTGTGCACACTTTAAAAAATGCTTTCACCTTTATTTGACCAGGTAGGCCAGGTGAGAGCTCTGAGGGGGCCATTCGACTGTAGAGGGTGAATAGTTCACCAGCAGGAGAGGGAGTCCTCTTTTGTCAAAATGTTTGTCTGTGAAATTTTTCTAATTTCCAAAAAAAAAAAAAAAAAACACATTTGCAATGTATTACAGTATATTAAACGTACCTAAGAGGATGGGGGATGTTACTGTGGGGTGCCTAATGTATGGGTGTTGGGATTTAACATTTCAAAGATCTTTGACTCCAGATCTTGGGGAATCAGGAAGTTCACAGATAACACGTTGCCCGATCCTGCTTTGGAATTCCACGCGCGCGCGGCTTTCCAAATAGGAAGTTTACCGCTTCCCGGACGCGAGGCGGGCTTCGCGGCTCTGCGGGGAAGCGGTAAAACACGGCGGCGGGCGGCGAGCGGATCGCGGCCTCGCCCAGCGCAGGTGGTTTTGTCGCCAGCGCTCGAACCGTGCGACAGGAAGTGGAGACGAGCGCCCGGGCGGCTGGCTGGCTGCGTAACCGCCACCATGGCCCCCGGGCGGAGACGGCCAGGTGCGATCTGACTGCGCTGCGTTTCCGCTGCTCTCCCCGCCCCCCACCCCCCACTCACACTTTCCACAGTTTTTTTTTATTCTTCTTCTTCTTCCTCCTCTTCCTCTTCTCCGGTCTACAGCGGAAACCAGTAACTCACTCCTTCACAACGTCAAACAACACTCACTTTTTTTCTGAAAGTGAAAGTGTGGCTGGGTTTTTGTGTGTGTGTGTGTGTGTGTGTGTGTTTTTTTGTCATCGGGGTGCTCAGAACCATGCATGGACACAGACTGTCTGTTGTAAAGATTTAGAATCTCAGCCCAGCTGGAGGCATGTTATATTAGGTTTGTTCTTTCACACTTTTACAGTGCTAAATTTAAGAGGAGTCGACTTGATCCTGAGCTCTGTGTGACCACCTGTGTTCCCTGTGCGTTTTCCTGTGCCACCTTCTGCATGCTCCCTGTGCCTGTGCCTGTGCTGGACCCTGTGCAGTTCTATGTGTGCTCTTCCTATTCTCTATCTCACTCTATCACTACCTCTATCTCCCGTGATGTCTCTCTCACTTGCTCTCTCACACTCACTCATTCTCTCTCACTTTCACTCACTCTCACTCATTCTGTCTCTCTTTTTCTCTCACACGCACTCTTGCTCATTGTCTCTCACTCTCATTCAGTCTCACTCATTCTGTCTCTCTCTCTCTCACACGCACTCTTGTTCATTGTCTCTCACTCACACCTGTTCCAGGGGATCCCTAGCCATGTGACAGGAAGGAAGGGCGGATCAGTGACGAGGACTTCCCGTCCCTCTGCGTTTTGGCGCATCGAGGAACGTCTCCTCTCTCTGCTCTGCGTATGGGTCGGCTGTGGGGCCTGGTGACCGTTGGGCAACGTTGTGGGGGTGCAGGGGGGGGGGTGGGGGCTTTGACTGTGTGTAGATATAATTGCATAAATGTGGAATTAAAAACAGCAGAACCAACACCCCCTCCTCCCCACTCAGACTCTTCAGGGTTAATACTGTTTTTTTTTTTGGGGGGGGGCAGTGGTCAGTGTGCGTATGTAATGGAGTACACTGGAGGTTTTTTCCCAAACAAACACATTCCGTACCATCACTTATCTCCAAACACAGGGACCGAATGGCATTTTAAATGAGTAAGCGTTATTTGATTGGACGGGAGGGGGGAAGTGGGGGATGGGGAGATGATGTGAAGTGATTTCATGCAGTCTGAGGAAAGGGTTATCTTTGTAACATCTTATCTTTTGCTTCTTAACATTCGTGTTTTCAGGTTTAAAGAATGGTTTGAAAGAAGGGTATTTAATCTGGACTAACAGGGTGCAATTGAGAATCAGAGGGGAGTGGTAGAAAAAAGAAGAAAGAGGGAGAGAAAGAGAGGAGGAACTCTCCGGTGTTTGGTTAGCGAGCTGTACGGCTTCTTGCACTGGGTGTGATTTCATTATGGTGGGGGGCGGGGCGGGGAGGGCAGGCAGATCATATGACTCTAACTTCAGTTATTTATTCATGTGGCACTTAAACCACCAGCCCTGAATGGGTTCTGTTGATTCTCTTTCTGCATGATAACACTGTTCTCTTGTTTTTATTGCACATGATAACATTGTTTTCCTGTTTCTTTCCCCTCCTGATGATAACACTGTTCTCTTGTTTCTTTTCCCACAAGATAACACTGTTCTCTTGTTTCCCTCCCAGATGATAGCACTTTTCTCTTGTTTTTTCTCCACAAGATAACACTGTTCTCGTTTCTTTTCCCTCAGGATAACACTGTACTCTTGTTTCTTTTCCCATATGATAACACTGTTCTCTTGTTTCCCTCCCAGATGATAGCACTGTTCTCTTGTTTCTTTTCCCATATGATAACACTGTTCTCTTGTTTCCCTCCCAGATGATAGCACTGTTCTCCTGTTTCTTTTCCCATATGATAAAACTTCTGTTATCCTGGACACTGTGTGTTTGGCCACAACTCAAAGGCTGGATTCTTAGTAAGTCATGATGGTGCCATTATGGACATGGTGGCTTATCACCCCCCCCCCCCCCCCCTTCTCCAGGGAATGCCAAACTGTCCTCTGGCTTTATGTTGTCTGTCTCGATCCTTGAATTTCAGCACGACAAACTACAGGAGGAGATTAGATCACTCAGATGTGTGATTGGAGTGAGAGTATACACACACCCACACAAACATGCACATGCACACACCCACACATGCACACGCACACGCACACGCACACACCCACACACACACACCCCCACATACCCCCCCACACATGCACACGCACACACCCACACACACACACAGACACACACAGCCCTTGTTCTGTTCTGTGTTATGCTTGAACAGACGCATGTGCAGGGCAGAACTCTGGCTGGTCTCAACGGCCTCTGGCTAAAACAAAAAAGTAAATAACTGAATGCACATTTCAGCATTCCTGATTGAACCACTTCAGTTCCTTCACATATCTGAGACCATTTAATGATTACAGTCGTTCTAGTACTTCTGTTTCTGTGGCAACAACTGGCACATGTTCACTGCTTCTATCTTGCTGTCAGCCCCCCCCCCCCCCCCCCCCCCCTTACCTGGATTTAAATGGTTGCTTGATAAGAAATATATCTCAGTCTGAATCTACACTTTCCTTTAGCTCCTGTCAATCTATGACCTTTACCAGGCATTAATAAAGTGCCACATGAGGTACTGGGCACTGTATGAGGTGTACGGCAGGACAGGGAGGAGAAGAGCGAGAGAGCGGATGAAAACGGGTAGAGAAGGAGAGCGAGGGAAGGATGTGAGAGAGAGAGAGAGAGAGAGAGAGAGAGGGAGGAAGGCAGGTAGGGGAAGAGAGGAGGAGAGGGAAGGAGTGAGGGAAGGAAGGAATGAGGAGAGTGAGGGAAAAGGGGATGAGGAAAGAGGGAGAGGGAAGAAAGGAGGAAAGGGAAAAGAAGGGTGAGAGAAAAAAACAGGGAGGAAGAAAGGAGGAAAGGGAAAAGAAGGGTGAGAGAAAAAAAAAGGGAGGAAGAGGAAAAAAGAGAGGCGTTTTGAAAGAGAGCAGAACTGTGAGCAGCAGAGTAGCAGAGCAGCAGAGCAGCAGAGCAGCAGAGCAGCAGAGTAGCAGCGAGCAGCTCGGGAGCGGTGTTAAACTGTGTGCATCATGAGGTTCATCATGTGGTGCATGCCACTCCCAGTGAATGGAGATCACACCCAGCCAGAGCAACAGGGGTTAACCGGGGGGGGGGGGGGGGGGTCATGGTGGGGATCGAGGGTTTGAGTTACGTCAGGCCCGAATGTTTTAACGAGCCATTTGCTGCGCGTGAATCAGCGTGCACAACACATCGGTCTAGATGGATAAACACTAGCATGCTGAAAAGAGTGAGTTAGTGAGTTAGTGAGTTGGTGAGTTGGTGAGTTGGTGAGTTGGTGAGATGGTGAGTTGGTGAGTTGGTGAGTGACTCAGTGACTCAGTGACTCAGTGACTCAGTGACTGACTTAACTGAGTGACTGATTGAGCGAGCAGCAACAGGACAGCCCCTTCCTATCTACAGAACATAATTGCGCCCTACGTGCCTGCTCAACCACTCCGCTCTGCTGCGACAGGGCGACTAGCCCCCCAGTGGTGGAACGAGCTCCCCGTTCCTCTACGAACCACTCGGTCGCTGCCCGTCTTCCCCCGTGGCCTGAAGACACATCTCTTCAGGCTGTGCCCTGACTGACTCTAACACTGCTCCTCCGCAGGGTTACCCCCAATCTAGCGTCAGCCCTGTGTCACTTGAATCTTGATCTAGCACTTTCATGTGGCGTTTGTATCTTCATCTTGATGTTGCAGCTCTTTGCCACCTTCGGTAATCGTGCCTCACTTCCAGTTCATGACTTGCCATAACTCTACTGTCGTAGCCTGTGCTTACCTTGTGAACTAGACTTGATGTTCATGGCTATGAATAACTGATATTTTATGAGAATTGTACCTCATCTGGCCTGTGTTCTTCCGTGTTGGTCCAATGAACGGTATGTACTTATTGGAAGTCGCTTTGCATTAAAGTGACTGCCAAGTAAAATGTCATTTTATTTAGCTATGAGTATCACGATGGGCCTTCTAATAATCCTCAGAGAGACTTTGACCTGAAGTCTTGCCAAATACCTTCAAAACCTGATTAACCACAGGGGGGGCAGTTTGTCACCACAACGATACCCCTGGGACTGAAGCCAGCCGGTATATTTCTGTTAACCCTTTGAAGAGTAGGTTTTTTTTTTTTTTTCAAAATTCCAAGTCAGTGTTCTAGAACTCCATTTCTTTTCAATTACCAGCAGTGATTGTGACATCAGCATTAGAACGTTCACAATTAAGAACATTCAATCACACGTATGTCACACCTTAAAGGGCTAGTACTCTTTACAGGGCAGTATTGTGCTAAGCTATGGTCTGACCCATGTAACCCCCTCGGAAGGGAAATAAAATGGTTGTCAGTCATCCCCCTGTAAAGAATGAAAGCTTTTGCCTGAAGGCCAGTTCTGCTAAGGTTTTAACATATACAGAGATGACAGAAAGCAGTGAGATATTCAGTTACTGTTTCCCCAGATGACAGCAAGCGCATCTTACCTCAATACTATGCTTGCAGTGCTTAAAAGCTGAAAGTGTATCCACGTTCTATTAATATGTAACATAGAAAAGAAGGACTTGGTGTCAGTCAGATGAGTAATATACTGAGATATTGCCATGGAGACAGGGCCTCGCTGTAGGAAGCACACCCCCCCCCCCCCGACACACTTCCTGTTTGCACTTTCACAAACAGGAAGTGGGTAGAAATTGTGCAGTGAAGATCAATTTATTTTTATGTCATTTTAGGCTAATTTTTACTTGGTATCTATGGCAATTAAAGACCAGTCTAGTCGAGGTAAGGCATGCACTATAGAATTGTTAAATCCGAGCACAAATGCTCGCTTGTCCTCTGCTACGGCTTAATGCACACATGCATACACATGGTGGGTCTGTGTGTAAATCTGTATGTCTGTGTGTAAATGTGTTTTAGGAAGACAGAATATCTCACACATACCGTTATGGCATTCTGTCCAGGTGAAGGTGAAGGTCCACACCCTGTTCTGATAGTAGAGGTGTTCTGTTCCCCCTGCACTGATAGTAGAGGTGTTCTGTTCCCCCTGCACTGATAGTGGAGGTGTTCTGTTCCCCCTGCACTGATAGTAGAGGTGTTCTGTTCCTGCTTTTCTGATCATAGAGGTGTTCTGTTCCCCCTGGTCTGATAGTAGAGGTGTTCTGTTCCCCCTGCACTGATAGTAGAGGTGTTCTGTTCCCCTGCACTGATAGTAGAGGTGTTCTGTTCCCCCTGTTCTGATAGTAGAGGTGTTCTGTTCCCCCTGCACTGATAGTAGAGGTGTTCTGTTCCCCCTGCACTGATAGTAGAGGTGTTCTGTTCCCCCTGCACTGATAATAGAGGTGTTCTGTTCCCCCTGCACTGATAATAGAGGTGTTTCCCCCTGCACTGATTAGAGGTGTTCCCCCTGCACTGATAATAGAGGTGTTCTGTTCCCCCTGCACTGATAGTAGAGGTGTTCTGTTCCCCCTGCACTGATAATAGAGGTGTTCTGTTCCCCCTGATGCACTGATAGTAGTGGAGGTGTTCTGTTCCCCCTGCACTGATAGTGGAGGTGTTCTGTTCCCCCTGCACTGATAGTAGAGGTGTTCTGTTCCCCCTGCACTGATAGTAGAGGTGTTCTGTTCCCCCTGCACTGATAGTGGAGGTGCTCTGTTCCCCCTGCACTGATAGTGGAGGTGTTCTGTTCCCCCTGCACTGATAGTAGAGGTGTTCTGTTCCCCCTGCACTGATAGTAGAGGTGTTCTGTTCCCCCTGTTCTGATAATAGAGGTGATCTGTTCCCCGTGTCCCGGTGCTCCGAAGATCAGCAGCCTTCTGGAATCATTACAGTGGGGTCTCCATCAGGGACACTCAAATCTGCTGGTGTTCATTCTCCCCTCTAATCTGATTTAAGCCCGATGCACCGGGTTAGTGTAATCTCTGGCCAATCAGTGACGTTATAGGACTGTGGAGTATCGGGCAGAAGAGAACGCCAGCAGCGCCGCTGACCCCGAGGGCCAGATTTGAGCATCCCTGCTGTTATCCTGTCCCAGAGCGGTCCTGATAACAGACAACGGATGACACAGAGGAGCGATGCTTAAAATAATCCCATTTAAGAGCTGAACAAATGACCCCCCCCATGTCAGAGTTCAGCGTTATCAGCACAAATCTGCCCCACCAAATTCCCGGCGGGACGCTCTCTGTCCCCCGTGGTCATGCGGGGGTTGGGGGGGGGGGGTTTCTTCTACTTTTAAATGTTTCATTTCATTAGTTTCTTCCCCCCCTCGATTTTGAGTTCTCCAGTCTGTTTATTACGGGCCTCTTCCTCTCCTGCGTCTCTCTCTCTCTGTCGGTTTAGGAAGATGTGACGCCGGCCTGTTTCCGTCCCATCTGCAGTCCCCCGGTCGTCCCGCCGCAGCCGCAGCCGCCCCACCCCGTCAGGGGCGTACGGCGGATTCGCCGGGCCGCGCCGGCACCCGCCGAAACCCGCCCCGATCAACCGGGGGAGTCGCCCACGCCTGATTGGTTGAGGACAATCCCGCCAACCCGAAACCTCGGCAACGTTTCGGCTGAACGCCTACGCGGTCAGTGCTTCAGCACAGGGTTGGGGGGTGACCCAGGTTTCCGGATTACCAAAAAAATTTTGACAACCCCCCTAACCGCAAAAGCTGGACTGATTATCAGGGTTAACAGGTACAGATCTCTGTAGGCTGGGAGGCACTGAGCATTTCTCCAGGCGGATGCTGTCAATCATCAATCAGCTCAGTCGCGCCGAGATGAGCACAAAAAAAACCCCAAAATTCGCCGCTGGCCCCTCAGGATACGCATGAGCCCCTCTCAGTGCAGAGGGCTGTGTCTCACTCACGGGCTGGGGCACTATAGCAAGGCGCACATGTGATTGATAAAAGCAGGTCTTGTGAGACGGACGGGGTTGGGGGGGGGGGGGGGGGGGGGGGGTTGTGTGTTTGAGTCGAAATATGACCGGCACGTAAACCCAACCTGAGAGACAGTGCCTCTGTATTGTGGTCTGGGTTGCGAAAGATTGCTGACACGCTCGATGCATGCCTGGTATTCTCTGGGTTTCTCAGTGCTGCCTTTAACCCCGCACTGAGGAAGAGGAGGAGGAGGAGGAGGAGGAGGAAGGCTAAAAGAGAACCACCTTCTCACTTCATTCAAACACAATTCTTAGACCAGTGTTAGCAAAACAGAGCTTCAGTCCGGGAGCTTCGTGTTCTTTTAAGGCTTTTGATCGCATTTGGGTTTTTACTTCCATACAGCAAGAGTTCACTTGCTTCCCTTTTTTTTAAAGGAGAGAGACTGAGAGAGAGAGAGTTAAAAACATAAATAAAATAAAATTTAAAAAAACCACTGTGCCTTCCAGCCTGCAGGATTAGTACTGTGTCGAGTCCTCGAGTCACTCCGGCACCGGCCAATCAAAGCCTTCGGTTGGGAAACTGAAATAGATTTGAGCTCTTTGTCTGTGGCGGATAGAACAGTGAGGGGGTGGAGGAGAGGCAGGCGGGCAAAGCTGCCATCAGCCCCCACACAGGAACAGCACAGCAGGGTAAATAAGCTGTACAGAGCGTGAAATGTGTGTATGTTTGTGAGTGTGTGCATGTGTGTGTGTGTGTGTGTGTGTGTGTGTGCGCGTTTGTAAGTGTGTGTGCATGTGTGTGTACGTGTGTGTGTGTGTGTGTGTGTAAGCGTGTGTAAGAGTGTGTGAGAGTGTGTGCATGTGTGTGTGTATGTGTGTGAGAGTGTGTGTGCATGCATGTGTGTGTATGTGAGTGTGCATGCATGTGTGTGTACGTGTATGTGAGTGTGCATGCATGTGTGTGTGTGTACGTATATGTGTGTGTGCATGCATGTGTTTGTGTGTGTGTGTGTGTGTGTGTGTGTATGTGTATGTGGTGTGCGTGCACGTGCGTGCGTGCATGTGTGTGTCTGTGTGTGTGAGAGAGAGAGAGAGAGAGAGGGAGAGAGAGAGAGAGAGAGAGAGAGAGATGTGCCTGCTGAGGGAGAATTAATTGTGGCCCCAGCGTGGGTGTAGAACTGCAGAGAAGAGACGGTGTGTTCTGGAGCTCAGCGTGAACATCACAACCGACTCTGAAGGACAAATTAATAGCAATCAACAGCTCTCTCTCTCTCTCCCTATCTCTCTCAATCTAAGATACAATTACTCAGAAATCTCTACACATAAAATCCGTTACTCAGATCACACTTGGGTTCCTCGACTCCTTCTTCCAGTTCCGTGTTCCTGCCAGTTGTACATACACGCTGTCATGGTTCTGACGGTCTTTGGTGGTTTATGGAAAATTACGCCGTTCGCATCGTGGAAAGAACACAGTTTTTTTATGTATCCATGCAAACGTATAACAGTTACAATATCATGTTTGTTTGCTGGTTTTTGTTGTATGTTGGCAAGCTGAGTTTCCCTTGCATGACCTCTTGCGAAGAGCCTAAAGCTGATTGGCTGGCAGTGGTGGTCACAGTGGAAGTGATGTCACAGAGAAAGACGTCAGTGCCCAGTGTGTTCTATTCTCTCTCCCCTGATTAGCCAGTCTTGAGAGTTAAAAATAAAAAACCTTTTTAAGACTTTTATTACACACACACACACACTCACACAGAGCTTGGGTGTGTGATGGCGGTAAAGCAGATGGTGGGTGCTGTGCTTGCCCCCCCCCCCCCCCCCCCTCTGCGGGAGTCTCTGCCCCCCCGCCCCCGCCCGCCCCTCAAACCCCCGACGGCAACAACCCCAACGCCGTCCCCCCCCCCCCCCCCCCCCCCCCGTTTCCCTGACGATCTTGCAGCTGTGCTCATTGCAAAGCAGAGTGGATTGGTTCTCGGTGTGACCGAAGCTCCACAAAGATGGTGGAAACAGTTTGAAGAAATGGGTCTTAAAAAATGTAAGTTACCCTTTAACACCACAGATTCATGTCCCCAAACAGCTGCCTATCCTGATTGGGGCCCTGCCCTGCCCTGCTGACATCATCTAGATCTTTACTCACAGATGGTTTGCATACCTCTGGCTGTAGGTGCCATCACCTTCATACAGGTAAGCTGCTGGAAACTGGCCTGTGTGTGTGTGTGTGTGTGTGTGTGTGCGCGTGTGCTTGTGCCTTGGCCATGCACATTTGAAATGTGGGTCAAAAACAACGGCTCATACAGCCACTATTGACAGAAGAGGGATGTTAATACAGGAAGTTGGAAATTCCTGAGGTGACTAAGCAAAGAGAGATGAGATCGGAATTCTCACACGGTGGGTTTCCTACCAAAACACATCACATGCTGCTCCACTCGCATGGGTCAGAAATACCACGGAATAAGAACTCTGGGAGGAGTATAACGGAGAACGCAACTCTATCAGAATTAGGCCTGATGAAAAGTGAGGGGGTGAAAAAAAATCTGGTTAGCTGGTTTAACGAATGTGAGGCGGCTTCTGCCACATTCACTGCCTACGAACAGAAACCGATTGGCCTGCTTTCAAGACATGGCGATTCTCAAATTATCAATAGCAAGAATAAGCACAGTTAAACTAAGAACATCAGAAACGCGTTGAAGGGGCTGAAAATGGAATTTCTGGCCTACATAGGAAGTTATAGAGTAACTTTGCTAACCTAATCTGACATAGAACAATGTCAATAACTGCTGGTGCACACAAACACAAAAGCATATTGAGAGTTTTAGTGTTGTCGAGACCCAAGACACTTCACAGGGAGAAAATGCCAAAGATTAAAAAAAAAAAAAAAAATTAAAAAAAAAAAAGAAATTCTGAAAACAGCCATTGACTGAGTGCACAGACCAATCACTGAGAGTCTCTGAAATGTATAAAGCAAAAAACTTCACAAGCAAATGCAAAAGAAGGTCTGTTGTAACAAGTGTTTTAGTCTTGTAATGAGACTTAAAGTCATGTTTTTTTTAGCTTGTTTTAAGTAACGTTTCATTTAAGTTTAAGTTACTTTTTTATTTTAAGTGAAATTGTCTCACACCACTGGGAAATCTGAAATTGGGTCAAATTGTCTCACCTCAATGGCAATCTGGCATTGGCAAATTTATATATTTTTTTGATTTTTGCACCATGACAAGTTTTTACTGTTTTCACCTTCAGACTTCTACTTGGTATAAAATTACCTACCAGCATTAAGCAGTATAAATGTACGCTTGCAAATTTTCCCGAATAATTTCCCGACAAAACCGGTTCGGTACAACTCCCAGGTTGTACTAAAGAGCAGGTTCAGTCAGAGTGAACATCCTAATTTCCTCTCTAATTTGCCTGCTCACTTTGCAAACTCCTTTCTGCATGACGTGTAAAGTCCCGTTTTGACTTTTCAGGGTTTCCTCGCTGGACCTGCTCTGTCCTCGTCGTCCCCCTCAAGCACTGGAACTTCGTTTTTAACAAGACTCCATTTTCTTACTTTTCTTCTTCCTCTCCTGATTGGCTGTCTTGGTGGACTTAGCCAATGACCGGCCAATGACTGCTTCCCCGTACAAAGCTGAAGAACAGAGGTTAATTGTCTGAGGGGATAATGGAGGCCGAATGATTTGATAAAGTGATTGGATACCCTAGAGTGAATAAGATGAGCCGTGATGGTCATGCAATCACACTGACCCTGTGTCCTCAAACATGAGCTGCCCCCTGGGCTTAAGCCCCACCCTCTTAATGCTGACAGTGTCCTATTGGCTAACCCCTCAGCCAATAGGAAGTTCCTGATCGGAGCTCAGGCTCTGGGGATACTGAATCAGAGAAACGTAGGACCGTTTGGTGGTGTCAAGTCGGAAAGGAGCTTTCCACCAATAACTGCCAACAGTAATGGATGGATAACTTCTGGCTACACTCCCTTCAGCAATACAGGGCTCCTGGCCAAGTATGGCCAGAAAGTATCCACCAATCAATGATGGAATTGTTCTGTTTCTTCTCACCAACATATTCTGTGATTGGTTGGAGAGCTCTTCTCTGGTTTCTGACCGAAAAGTGACATCACCGCCCTCCCGCCCCTATTCCATTGTCCCTGGGCCTGCAAGGTCGAGTCATCAGAAGGTCTTATGTCATGAGCCTCTCCATATGAGATTGGACTCAATGACAATGATGTGCTTGTTGCCTTCCTGCTTGCACTGAATCATAAAACTCTTGCCGTCTCCAGCTCAAAAAAAAAAAAAAAAAAAAAGTCTGTGAAACTCAATGACTAACCGGATTGCGGAAATCCACTATCTGAACTTGGGAACAGTGTTTCTAGAACGTTAGAATAGCGTTCACAGGACATTGTTGGAACAAACCCCCCCCCCCCCCCCCCCCCCCCCACCCCTTTTGCTAGCTCAACTGTTCAATCAACTCAGGCCCAATCAACTCAATGCTTTCATGATCTGACGCAGTGGAGCAAGCGCGTTTTATATATGCTGGTCACGCTGATTGCTGATCTGATAAGTGAAACTGACGGGCTTTCGTTTTTTTGGCGGAAATGCTTGCTGTGTGGGATGTGAAGACAACAGCAGGCAACGTGTTCCCCTGTCAGGAAAAAAAAAAATCAGCTTCTGTCCCAGGAGATAAATCGCTGTTTAAATTAATGAGGAAACTTTGCCTCTCTCTCGCTCTCTCTTTCTCCCTCTCTCTCTTTTTCTCTTGCTCTCTCTCTCTCTCTCCCCCCCCCTCTCTCTCTCTTACTCTCTCTCTATCTCTCCCACCCCTCTCTCTCTCCCTCCCCCCCCCCCCCCCCCCCTCTCTCTCTCTCTCTCAAGCATACAAGCATAAAATGTCACAGCTCTTCAACCCACAACTTTCTGGAAATTGATGCTACATCGGTCTGCCAATAAACATTGGTGAGGTGAGATAAAAGGAGATAACGATCAGCCACTCAGACAAGTGCAATGTAGGTGGTGGATAATTCTTGTCGCTAGCAAGTCGCTGTAGTCCTGACTTGTTAAACGCTGATGCACCAATCGGCAATCCAATAGGTGCGTCCCTGCTGGGCTGTACTGCTCTCCCTCCCTCATCTCTGTAAATTCCATACAAGGGGTCAGAAAGTGAAAGTACGGGCATGTGTTATTCAACCCATAAATTCAACCAGGCTGATTTCACTAATTAGAGTCCAACCTCTGTGAAATTATTTATGCTACTTAGCCAGTCCAGGTGATTGGAACGGGAAATACCGTGGTTGGAAATACTGGGGGGGAATTCATACTTTCTGAACTTGGTTTTTTTCCCACCTCTGGTGTTGGGTCACGACCCCAGGTCATCGCCAGGCAGGAGTTCTGAACCCGAAATTCTGCAGGATCCCGCGGTGAGTTCTGAATTCCGCAGGAGAAAACCGCTTGTCTCCGCTTCCCTGGGACCACTGGTCTGGTAATGTGCACATACCTGATGCTTTACAAAATCAATAACTCTGCCGGATTTGCATAGCAACACACTTAAAATTAGTTTCTCCATTCGTCATTATAATTAATGCGTTATCAAAATACATGTTCTGCTGGAGATGCATTGGAATGTACTGAGGATATGTTACCTGCAACCATTTGCAAGTGAATGCATTTCATTAATATATAGTGTGCTTTTTACTTGGCTCCTAGCGTGTTCATACATTAGTGAATGACTTTCTACTGTACTGGTGATCCATATGCGATGAATTTTCCTTAGAAATGTGCTTGCAAATGTCCTGGCAAAGCATTGACAACTTGTGTTAGCGACAGTCTGGCTGTGCATAGCACATTCACAAGGAATGCATTCGGCAGTCTGTTGGAAATGCACTATCAAGTGCATTAGTGTGTCTTAAATTGACCTGTAGAAGCTGAATGAAGCTCTGAAGCTGTGTGTCTGAGGCAGGTTGGTTTCACGCCTCTCAGACAGACGAAATGAAACCTCTCTCTTGCACAACTTCCTCTGTTCTTTTTTATTTTTTTTTTTGGTTTTGATTTGAGATGAACAGGGAGGGGGTGAAGAGAGAGAGAGGAAGAGAGAGAGAGAGAGAGCGAGAGACCTGGTTGTGAAACGAAAGCAGGGGGAAGACGGCATCTGAAGAACTTCACAAAACAAAGGTATGAACGGCAATCGTGTTCCCTTTAATCACCCTGGCACAGAGAAACAAAGGCAACCCCCCAATCACCCCCCCATAATGACTGCCATTTCTGAGAAAGACCTGGTACATTCACTGAGGCTGAATTCCCAGGCCCATGACGGTTTGAGATGCCAATGCCTCGCTTGTACTCTCTGATGAGGGGGCACAGGTGTGGGTCAGATCAATGTGACCACACAGCAGGGGCCTCTCTGAGCTCCTCATCAGGGTAACTAGGGGTGGCTGTGCAGCAGAATGGTTAAGGGCCGATTCCCAGGTAGGACATGGCTGTTGTTTGATTCCCAGGAAAGATATGGCTGTTGTTCGATTCCCAGGTAGGACATGGCTGTTGTTTGATTCCCAGGAAAGATATGGCTGTTGTTCGATTCCCAGGTGGGGAATGACTGTTGTTTGATTCACCAGGTAGGACATGACTGTTGTTCGATTCCCAGGTAGGACATGGCTGTTGTTCGATTCCCAGGTAGGACATGGCTGTTGTTCGAGTCCCAGGTAGGACATGGCTGTTGTTCGATTCCCAGGAAAGATATGGCTGTTGTTCGATTCCCAGGTAGGACATGGCTGTTGTTCGAGTCCCAGGTAGGACATGGCTGTTGTTCGATTCCCAGGAAAGATATGGCTGTTGTTCGATTCCCAGGTAGGACATGGCTGTTGTTCGAGTCCCAGGTAGGACATGGCTGTTGTTCGATTCCCAGGAAAGATATGGCTGTTGTTCGATTCCCAGGTAGGACATGGCTGTTGTTCAAGTCCCAGGTAGGACATGGCTGTTGTTCGATTCCCAGATAGGACATGGCTGTTGTTTGATTCCCTGGTAGGATATGGCTGTTGTTGTGCAAGGAACTTAACCTGAATTGCTGCAATACATATGCAGCTGTATAAATACATGCTAAAAAGTTGAGGAAATTGATGTGGACAAGAGCATCTGCTAAATGCCCGTAGTGTGATGCAACTTCCCTTGAAAGGAATAACCTTACTGAGCCCCATCTACCCAATACAAGAAGCAGGACCTGCAATTGCAAAGCCACCTTTTGAATCGCAGTTTTGTCTGTGGTACTCTGTTGCAGAGCACCTCCCTTCTTCTTCAGACAAAATTGTTTTTTATTCCTTGAGATCTATTTTACATTCCTTGAGATTATTTTTTTATATATACATTTTTGCCTGTTACCAGTTTGGAATGGTGTTTTGTGTTTCATTTCAGTATCATAGAACAGTTCAGATATATTGCGATGCGGATCGAGAACTGTAGAACTATGAAAAATTGTGAAACACTTGTTTGATTGATCAATGAACTGCGGTTTGATTTTGATTTTTTTGTGTATCACACAGAACTGAGCATGAGTCATAACGACATTTTTCATATTCCGGGAACGTAAATGTGAAGAGCCTCAGGCACAGACAGGACTGTCCATAACTGTGGCCTTCGCGCCCCCTGCTGGTGGACAATCGACACTACCATCAAAACTTCCCAGTGGTACGGCTACTGTATATCTAGACATCGAAGCTTTAAATGGTAACTTTGAGTCTAAGTTGGTTTGACGGTTTTATTTGAACAGCAGTGCAGCCTAGTTAAAGTAGAGAGCGACCTTATCCATATTCACCGTATGTATCTGCTTAAGCAACAGGTCCACCTTCATGAACATATTACAGCCGAACCTGGTGATTACGACAGTGTGAGATTGATTCTTTCATAACACTGTAACATCCTATGATACCGGCGTCCCGAGCGGAGTTTTTAAACGTTGTGAAACTGTTCCCACCCCGCCCCTTCTGTGACGGGAGTGCAACGCGCATTCTGTCGCAAGCCAAAAGAGTGGAGGAGCGCATGCTGCGGTCGCCTAGCAACCGCAGAGTTCCGCAGCTGTTGAAATAACACGCGCTAGGTTTCAGTTTCCTGAAGAAGAGTGTGTACACACACACACACACACACACACACACACACACACAAACACGGATAATACTGTAGCACTGACCCTTATTGACGGTGGGGGCGGGGGGCACAGTATTGCATGAGTGAATGTGCTTGCATGCATTACACGTACACATATGTATGCACTCACACACAGCTATCTTGGGATGCTCCGTACCTGTCTGACAGTTCCTCCTACGGTCCATATGTGACAACTAGAGGGGTCAAAGGTCACGGACACAGACACGAGGGACACATACCAGAGACATCTGGGTTAGTGCTTCGACATTATTTGTCAAATATACGCCTTTGGCTATGGATCCTGAATCTCCAGTCTCCATGTGACTGCAAGAGGGACAGGAGCAAGAGAGCTACTGTCAAACACAAGAAAAGCTCTTTTTAAAAAAATGGTAATTCCGTAAAAGAAATATAGTGTAGTGTAGGGTAGAATCCGTATCCTGGCCTTTTAATATCAGTAGCCTCTCTCGCTGTTAATACTCACAGCTGTAAGGCTGTTTGTGCGGAAAGATGTAATTGCGACATGCGACAACTGAAGACTCACCTCTTCAGGCTGCACCTCTCCCCATCCCTCCCTACCTCCCTGTAATCTCTAAATTGACTGTAAGCTTAGGGTTGTAACTAGGTAGCTGTTTCGTAGGTGACTTAGTTAATGCACTCGTCTTAACTACCGCTTGTATTTTTGCATAGACTGCGTTGTTGCTGTTCTCGTTTGTGTTAGTGTTAAACAGTTTAACCTACAGGGTCCAAGCTGAACTATGCGGTTGTTCCCAGCACTTGGAACGGTAGGCTATTGCCCTCTAGGGTTTTCGACACACTTGTTCCTGGTTACGGTTACACATTTGTTGTACGTCGCTCTGGACAAGAGCGTCTGCCAAATGCCCGTAATGTGACGTAACTGAGGCGGGTTGACCCCCCGTGAGGGCACAGGCCTCTCCTCGGGCCCTGGAAGCGTTCACACGCTCACTGTTTGTTTTCACGCTCTGTTTTTCCAGCGCGGCTCCACTGCGCAAGACGAGCCCGCAGACGCGCGCGCACATGCCACGGCCTGTTTTCTGTTGTGTGAAATGTTCTCAGCCCCTCCTGCCCCCCCCCCCCCCCCCCCTTTTTTTCTCCTG
Source organism: Anguilla japonica (assembly GCA_025169545.1). Classification (NCBI taxonomy): domain Eukaryota; kingdom Metazoa; phylum Chordata; class Actinopteri; order Anguilliformes; family Anguillidae; genus Anguilla; species Anguilla japonica. The sequence goes on along the minus strand of CM045888.1, from coordinate 8,215,168 downwards.
ATGGGCAGGTTCGGTAATCCGACCCCCCCCCCCCCCCCCCCCCGGGGTGTCTGTGGTGAAAGGGTCCATCCCGTCGCCCGTTTGACGAACGCCGGTCTTTTGAGCCGGGCCACAGCTCCCACGTCGTTTGCGTCTCCCCCCCCCCGTCCCCCCCCCCCCCCTTCAGCTAATCACAGCAGCTTATCTGTAATTGCCGGGGCGAGGCCTAGACATGATTTAGCGCCTTTTTTTTTTTTTTTTTTTAATTCCCAGGGATCAGAGACGAGGTGAAACTTCGGCATATTCGCCAGCAGGAGACGAGAGCCCCTCTGACACCTGCTCTCCGCAGGAGAGGAGAGCTGCGCTATCAGCGCCTATAGCTAAAAACCTTTAGTGTGTCTCTCTCTCTCTCTCTCTCTCCCCTCCCATTTCATATCTGCATTGCATTTCCGCCCACTGGAAAGACTCTTTAAACTCCCCCCCGTTCGGAGTGGCCAGTTTGGCCTGTCTGTTCACCCGTGTCCCCAGCACCGGTACAGCGGGGAGCAGGGCTGAACGCGCTTCTCCCGCCAGCGACCTCCTGTCCGCGCAGCAGGCCGCACAGCACTACAGGAGATACAGCACAGACCCGGAGGGAGATATAGTTCTTGCTGAAGACCACAGGCAGCCTACAGGCAACCAGGTGCACTACTGGAAAAGAACTAAGGTAGCGCTAACTCGTGGCTAACCGTGTTCCACACTCACAGCCACATTGTGCTATTACGTAGCGCAGCCTTCAGACTTGCCAACTTTGGTCGTCTGGCTGGCGCGAGATCACTGTAATGCTTACGCACCTAGGAACGGATCCATAATTTGCTTGATTTAGGGAGCGACTTTTTTTTGTTCTCGTTGCGGTCTTCTTATTTGGCGTGAGATCGTGAGACCAGTCTGAGAGCGTGTGTCTCACGCCAAGTGTGTGACAGTTGGCAACTACGAGGCTTGGACCCGCAGCAACTGAGTCCAAATCCTTCACAGACTGAGAGACTTAATTAATTCACCATTCACTGACTACATTACCTCCACTGTGTACAGATGGGCTGATAATAGCATGCTCAGCGATACATTACTTCCATCCTGGTGATTTATAGATCAGTGAATCTACACATCAGAAAAAGGTTAATAAATCAAGTAGCCCCCTCTCTCCCCTTGTTATGGTTCATCAAAGGAAATCCTTTAACCAGAAGGCCTACTTAAGTTTACACGGTGCTATTCAGACAGTCTCTTCAGCTGAACGGATTTGCTTTACTCAAGTTACAGCAAAACAATTTGCCTGAGAACCCGTTAGGGCACTTAGATCTTCAACCATTGTCTATTAACAAGACAAAAAAAAAAACAGCAGTTTCAAATAAATGCAACAAAGTGAAAAGGAGAGCATAATTGCTGTGATTATAGACATGATAACCTCAGCGAGTGACAATAGCCCTAGTATAATGCACAAAGCCTGACAAGACACTTTCCAAGATTCTACCACAAATCAGTTATTTTCTGATATGAAGACTCCTTATGAATTTTTAAACTGTGTAAAGGTCAGCTGCCCTGTAGCACTCCCTTCATTTGGACTAAATGTGAGTGTTTCTCATATTTCAGAACCACACAGTTTAAATATTCAATTTCGCAAATACACATATTTACACACAGTAAACATATAAAGAAGATGAATATATTTATTTCATTCATTAAATACAGTCCAAGGATTAAATAGTTTTTTTGCTGTACATCTTTGAAAATAGCATGAAGTTCTTCGGAGCTGGTTCATAATATATAACGATATACGGAACATGTACAGATTAGTCGCGGTACTGTTGCCCTGGTAACGGCTGCCGTTTACGCCGCAGGGAAAGCAAATCTGGCCGCGCTTCCCTAGCGCCCTGCACCCGGCAGGTTTCGACATTTCAAATCGGTCTTAACCGAGCAACGGAAACGCGATCTCAGGAGCAGTGAGTGACTCATGCGGCGCGAATGGCACACAGACAGGGCCAACGGTGTTGTTGTCCTTAAAGAAAAATTCAAATATGTAAACTTCCGCCCACGATAGGCTACTAGACTAAGCTTCTTTTGAGTCAAAAACAGGGGGTAGGGGAGAGCGGGGCATAATCTAGAACAGTCTTTTAGCGACTAACAGATCGCATAGTTTTGATATAGCATACTATTTTGCTGGGATTGCTAGCCAGGGAAAAGTGCAGACATCCCCCCCCCCCCCCGCGGGGTTAAACTGAACGGGGTTGTTAGCCTGTTGTCAGTAGTTATTAATTTACCAATTGATTGGATTTGTTCAAGACCGGATCTTCTTAAATATATTTAACTCAACTGTAAATTAAGGCTGCGTGTTGACGGGATATACAGATACAGCTGTTAGACCAGAACCAGAGAATGTCCTATAGCTACAGTCTTGTGATAGATTTTCACCGATAAAGGCAGGCCACAAAAACATATAAATGTAATCAAAAAATAAATTAGGCTGTAGGCTATCATACAACATGGAATTGTGTACCCTGTGCCATGTTTCACCTAAATCTTGGGTTTAAATGTAACATTTCACACTCAATATTTTCAGTCATATTTCTAGTGAATGGTGTGTCCCAGAAATTTAATTGCGGTGTGTAATCATATCCAAGGGATGTAGGTTGTTTGTATTAAAAAATGAGTTTCAGAATACAATACGAAAACCGTTAGTCATTTCCCCGCTCTCCCCTATTCAAATCTGCTCCTGGACAGAGGTGGAAAATCCAGGTTCAGAAAGCAGAAGTCATCCGCAGTATTTTGTTACAATCACCTGGATTTGCTTATTGACACAATTCCTCAGCCAGGAGGTAGAAGAAATACATGACAGGACTTTTACTTTTATGACCCCTGGACTGTCCACCTCAGGTCTTGGAGAGCCAGAAGGTATGCTGGTTTAGCCACTTCAGACCCAGTAGACGTACTGTGGAACCAGCTGCCAGAATAGATCAGTTAACTGCCGAATTTGCAGTGAAAAACAGGACATCCTATGGCCCTTCAGACCACCCTGGTTCACGAGGTATGGCGGAAACAAATTGTAAGAAGTACTGTAGGTTAGGCTCAGGATGGCTTAGATGTGAAAACAACCCTTTAAACTGTATGAAAGTGTGCATCTCTATCAGGTCCCCCTGACCACCATGCCACACTTCAGTTCCTTCATCATGTCTCATGTGCCCCACCAACATAAGAACCACAGGTGACAAATAAGACCAAAACACTTTGGGATTTAAATCGCTGGTTTTCAGATATTCTTATTTCTATATATAGCAGGTGTGTGGATTCCAGTGCAGCGAGGACAGTGTGCATACGGAACTGGTCTTTGCGCAACCTGTCAGTCCCTTAGCTGAGCGCCTCCCTGTTTTCGACATTCTTGCGATGGGAAAACAGCGGTTTCGCTTCCCGTTTGCACTCCAAAGGTTTGCTCTAGTGAATTATGCAAACGTACATAACCGATTCCGTGCAAGTGGGAAGAAAATGAACATGCGCATGGATGTCCTGTAGTTTTGACACCCCTGCTTCAAATGGATTTGAATTAAAAATTATTCAAATAATAGCAACAGATACGTTTTTCTGAATCACAGAATTAGAGTAAAATTAAACAATGGACAAAATGACAGAAATGAGACATAAACATTGAAAAGCTGCTTTTGTAGAAGACTGTCGGCCCCTTAAGACAGCAATTCCCTTTCGGCCCTTCTATTCAAAAAGCAGAGACGCACACTTCACAAAATTAATTAAAAAAAACCTACAAATCAAACTGAGGCTTAAACAGGCCCCACAAAAGTACAGCGACTAAAAATTGAAATGGAAAATGTAAAACCTTAAGGCCGTGGAAAACATCAGCCAATCAAAAACCCAAAGCTCGTTTACGTTTCCTTTGGAATGGCCAGGAGAACCCGACTAACCCACTATTTTTATTTTCCTGGAATGCCCCATTTTGATACAGGACAGACGGTAGCCATCTTTAGACGGGTTTCCATTCCATCCGTTAAAACGCAGTGACATGACATGACTCCACAGAATACAAGTCCTCTCAAACATGACTGTCTTCTAGGACCCACACAAAACAAAGATGTGGGTTATCAAGTTTATCCAGGGCATCCTTCAGCTTCCAGCATAATTAATTTTGCTTATGATTAATAAGCAATACTGCAAATACCCACACAACAGCATGATTTTCATAAATTACACAACACGGTAACAGTTACGATTAGACTTTCTGCAGGACTACTGATCGACTGTAAACCATGACAGCTATTTTGGTGAATCATTTGAAAAGTTTTTGGGAGTCGCAGTACTGACAGCACGTTGATTACGTTCCTAAGAGGCGAACATGTAACACTGATTAATGCGTCTGTACTGTGTCAGTGATTTTGGATATTACTCATCTGTGACATAGGGGCAATGCTGTCCACTCAAGAAAAGAAATAAAGAGTGAGAGAAAAGAGCGTGTGCTTAGAGGAGAGCGTATGTGCTATGAGAGTCAGTACTGAGCGTCTGTACTGAGTGGAAACAGTGTACTGAGAGTTTATGCTGAAATTGACTGTTCAGAGTACCTTTGCGGGGTGGAAACTGTTCTGAGGAAAAACGGTCTGTGCTGAATGTCGGAACCGAGAGCATCTGTACTGAGGGTCGGTTTTGAGTGTCAGTACTGAGAAGAGGCAGTCTGTTCTGAAAGTGTCAGTACTGACAGAAATGGTGCAGTGTGGAGAGCCTGTACTGTAGAAAGTGTCTGCACTGAGAATATGTACCGAGTGGTGAGTGGACAGAGTCTGTTCTGAGAAAAGACGGTTTGTGCTGAATGTGTCTGTACTGAGAGTGTCTGTACTGAGAGGAGAGAGTCTATTGAGAGGAGACGAGTCCGCTCTGGGGGTATCTACTGCGAGGAGAGTCAGTACAGACTCTCAGTATCAGTACTGAGTGGACAGTCTGTGGTGAGAAATTGTCAGTACTGAAAGGATATTTCTGCCGGGTGGACCACTGTGAATGGTGACAGAAACAGTGAGGGATGGCGGTAAAGGACCTGCCAATCGCAGTTCAGCGGGTTTAAAACCAGTCCTGTTTCTGAGACGCGGCCAGTATGCACTCCACACAGCAGCACCGCTACAACCTCACAGAGGGAAGGAGGGGGAGAGAGGAGACTAAGAGAGAGAGAGAGTGAGAGAGGGAGAGGGAAGAGAGAGAAAAAGGAGAGAGAGAGAGGGAAGGGAGAGACAGAGAGAAGAACATGAAGGAAAACAGAGATAGGGAGAAGTAAGCGAAGCCTTTTAAGAACCGTGGGGAAGGAGGAGGTGAAGAGGGGAGGTACGAGGGCGTGGCAGGTCACTGGGGTCAGAGGTCACTGGGTCTTTCGGCACTTCCAGGCTGCGGGACTCTGGTCCTGTAGGCCCCTCATCCTCTTCCCCAGCCAGAGCCACCAGCACAGCCCCAGCACCACACACACCACCGACTCCACGTAGTAGCCGTCCAGCACGGTGACACACACACCCCCCTCCTGAGCGCACAGCTGGGGGGGGAGAGAGAGGAGCCCGTTTATACTCACACACAGCCTGGCTTCTGTACTGAGACTTACAGACACGCAGACGGGCGCGCACACACACACACACACACACATACATACAGATTTTCTCTTTCTCTCTCACTCACATTTGCTGTCGCTCGCTCACGCACGCACGCACGCAAGCACAAGCACACACACATACACACACTCTCTCTCTCACTCTGTCTCACACACACACACACATACACACTGATTCTCTCTCACTCTCTCTCTCTCACACACACACACACACACACACACACTTACACACATTCTCTCTCTCTCACTCACACACACGTACACACACACACACACACACACCTCTGCCTCTGCTGGAGACCCACAGCTCAGTGAGCCTGGCCCCTGGCACTCCTTGGTAGTGAGGGGGTCCACCAGCCACAGTGCCAGCGTGGAGGGCCAGTTCCCCCCCAGGTTGGTGACGGTGTTCAGCAGGGTCATGTAGGTGCCCCCGATCATGGGGTCACTGACCTTGGCATGGAAGGCCATCGTGGCCACATACATACTGTAGAGCGCCACCTGTTGAAAAATATTAGCAAATAACAATCTGTCGGCAAAGTTTGACCCCCAACATTTTTATTGAAGTTGAAGTTAAAAGAAAGAAAAGTTTTGGTGTATTACCTTCATCAAAACTACGCCACCTGATTAGAACATAAGACATAATGATGGCCATTCAGCCCATCTTGGCTCACAATTTACCAACAAACTACAGTATCCAGTACTGCGGGAAGCCTAGATTTAAACACAAAGGCCTGCACCTCTATGACACCGCGCGCTTAGCTGCTCCAGACATTCAACAAAAATATTTTTTAAAGAAAATTCATGACATTTGTGCAGAATTGAACTGCCTATGCCCGGTAGTTGAGGACAAGAAGGAGGCGGAGGTGTTGGTAGGAGGAGGAGGACGTGGTGCAGGAGGAGAATGAGGAGGTACAGGAGGAGGAGGTGAAGAAGTTGTAGGTTCGAGGGGGTGCTCACCTGGTGGATGGCATAGATGAGCAGCACCACGGCGTAATAGTAGATGGGGAATCCACCCCCTGTTTCACGGTGGGGGTCCACCACACCAGCAGAGCGTACACCAGCCCCATCAGCAGCCTGTGGGGGGGGGGGGGCAGCATTACACAGCTGTAACCTAGAGTCCTCTTCCTCCCTCCTCTCTCCCCCCCCCCCCTCCCCTTAGCCCTTACCCACCTTCACCCTCTCTTCCTGTCTCTCCCATTACCTTCTCCCCCCCTCAGTCTCTCCCTCTCTATCCCCCTCCCCTTAGCCCATACACACCTTCACCCTCTCTCCCAGTCTCTCCCCATTACCTTCTCTCCCCCCCTCAGTCTCTCGCTCTCACCTCTCCTCTCACCTCTCCTTTCCCCTCTTCCTCCCTTTCATTCCTTTTCTTCTTCCCCTCCATCTGATTGTTTTCTTTCTCCAGTCTGCTTACCCTCATTCCTTCCCTACATTTCCCCTGCCTCCTCCTTCTTCACTCATCTTCTACCTTCTTTTTGCCTTCCTCTCTCCCTGTCCTTCATTCTCTCCTTCCCTCTCCCTGTCCTTCCCACTACAAAAATCAAAAAAGTTCACCTCAACAAGTATTTTTGTCTTATGTTTAGACTTAAAATCTTATTTCTATTACTTTTTCTGCTAAATAAGACAAAGATATTGCCAATGAGGTGGTATAGTTTGGCTCGGTTCAATATTTGCCAAAGAGCTAAAAAAAAAAAATTCACTCGTCAAGCAAATAGCCACTTCAAACAAGCTAATATTTTCTACTTGAGAGAAAAACAATACGTTTTTAAGTCTCAGTGCAAGACTAAAACTCTTGTTAAGACAGACTTTTTTTTCTTCTTTTCTCCATCCCCTCCCTCTCCCTCCACACCTGAACGGGAAGGCCCTGCAGAAGATGTCCAGGGGGCGGGGCCCGGCGGTGTACTTGCTGATGACGAGCGGCAGCAGGATCTGGAGGGGCACCATGGGCACCGCCAGCAGAGCCAGCTGCTCCTTGGGCACGCCCGCCTCCACCAGCTTCAGCCCCGTGACCGCGTCCGCCGCGGAGAAGCCCACCTGCGCGCGAGACCGCGAGGGCACACGCGTGCGCACCACACACGGGCATGCACACGCGGGCACACGCGGGCATGCGGACACACATGCACACCACAGAAAATTAGCCGAGGGCCCAACAACAAACGCCGTTTAAACACCCAATACGTTAAACGGGCCGGCCTTGGCAGTCAGCAAGGGATTATGGGAGGTGGTTATGGCGTCGTTAACCCTTTGAAGAGTAGGTTTTTTTTGGAATGTTTTTTTTTTTTTTCTTCAAAATTCTAGGTCAGTGTTCTAGAACTCCATTGCTTTCAGTTACCAGCCGTTACTGTGACATCAGCATTAGAATGTTCAGTTGAGAACATTCCAATCGCATATTTGTGACCTCACACCTTAAAGGGTTTTAAAGGGGCAGGCAGATCTTTCCTCAGCTGTTGAGCTGTGAGCGGGAGTGTTTATTAATTCTTTGAAAGAGCAGGCAGCTCTTATTATGGCAGAGATCAGACAATTATGGAAGGCACTTGCTGTACTGTTAAAGGGGCGGGCAGGTCTCCTTTGGTAATGAGCAGAGAGTTAAGCGACATGTTTTTTATTTCATTAAAGGGGCGGGCAGATCTTACTTTGCCAATGAGCAGAGAATGGTTAGCTCACTGCCAAAGTACGACCTGCCCGCCCCTTAACGAATTAACAAACACGCCCATCGTTCTCTGCTCACTGCCAGACCGTACCACCTGCCCGTCCCTTTAATGAATAAACAGAGAATTTGGGCGTGTCTGTTAGTTCGTTAAAGGGGCGGGCGGCTCTCACCTTGGCCGTGAGTAGCAGGCAGCAGAAGGTGAAAACGGTCGGCATCCTGACGATGGAGAGGAGCAGCCTGTAGGTCTCCCGAACTCCCTGCGTCTCCTCCCGACTCCTCCCCCCCGGCGCCTCCTCCGGACTCCTCCTGCCCCGCGGTCGCGCGTGTCCTCCCGCTTCAGCACGGCCACCAGCGTGGTCGTCACCATGAACACCGCCGCCCAGAAGAACAGGAAGTCTGCCAGCCATGGAGGGAGCGAGGGAGAGAGCGAGGGCGAGAGAGGGAGAGAGAGGGATACAAAAACAACTGTCAATTCTTACTCTTAAAGCCCTTCATTATGCGTGATATAACGGTTTTTCAGTAATTAGTACAGAAAGTTCAAAGGAACTAATGTTATTCGGGGGGGGGATTACCAGTATTTTATACCAATAATGTAAGTTGACATTTACGCATCACTGTTCTTCTCATTTTCCAGGAACGACTCAGTAATTGGACAGGCTCGTTATGCCAGGTGTGGGGTGGGGGTGCCAACTGCCACACCTCTGACTCAATACCCCCCCCCCCCCCACACCACACTCACACACACACACACACACACACACACACACACTCACACACACACACACACACACAGGTGCCGGCTGGGCGCCCGTACCTGAGAGCGTGACTATGCCGGTGTCCCTGGGCTCCTGCCGCAGGTACTTGTTGCAGAAGTCGGCCGACTCCAGCGCCAGGAACAGCACGTTGCCCAGGAAGTAGCCGGCCGTCTGGCCCACCGAGTTGCAGGTGGAGGCGTAGCCCACGTTCGCTCGGGAGAGCATGGTGAGCGCCCAGCCGTCCACCGCGATGTCCTGCGTGGCCGCCAGGAAGGACAGCGTGAAGAAGAGCGCCGTGATGGTGAAGACGTCCGGCCCGTGGCGACCGTCGCCCTCCAGCAGCGACTCCGCCGTGACGGACAGGTAGAGCATGAACAGTCCCAGCAGGTACTGGGTCGGGACCAGCCAGGACTTCCTGCGGCCAAACCTCTGGACGTACATGGCGTCCACTAGGGGCGCCCACAGCAGCTTCAGGCTGAACGGCCAGAAGACCAGGCTGAAGTAGGCCTGGTCTTTGTAGCTGACCTTCTTGCTTTGCATGATTAAAGGTATGCTCCCGGCCAGTCCCAAGGGTATCCCTTGCAATACGTACAGAAAGAACAGCAGTAGCACGTTTCCGAGCTCCCCCTTGAGGCTTGGAGGTACAGTGGTGAGGCCATCCTCCCCGGCGTCTGAGCCGGAGCGCGAGTCCGAATCTTGCAGCAAGGTCGTCTCGTCCGTTTCCGAGTTCGACCGCGCGACGCCCCCGCGGTCCGCCGAACCGACCGGTTTCCGCTGCCTTCCGTTGTGCCTCACAGTATCGGATGTGTCCATGTCGATTTGCTGGACATCAACCCGACAGCGATTTCAGGACCCCTAAAAATAAACACACGGCTCTAACTGTATGCCTACAAAGGATACAACAGTTACCATAGTTACGAAATAAACTGTTGACATTAGCATCAATATCTTAGTCAGTATGCTCCTGCATTGTAATGTGTAGACTATGACCTCAGAAAGTTGTCTCCTCAACTATAACAGATTAATTCAGCACGAGTCGCTGTGTGTCACTTATCACATCACACATCACAGGTGCATCCCACTCCTCCGCATAATACGTGCAAAGCTGGCCACTATTGCTAATTAGCGAATTCACGAAAAGAATCGATTTGGTTCCGCTTTACTACAGGCTAATATCACACTTTACGTTTCGCTACACTACACCAGAAATAAAATCTAATTTGGACGTCGATGTTCTGACACAAACGCTTGACCAGCAACAAGGCGCCGGGTGCAAGGTGGATTATCAAACATCAACAGCACAACTCAACCAGAGACAAGCCATGATCAAAATATAGTGAAACACCCACCGTAAACGAAATCAAGGATATATTAGACATACGCGAAGCCTACTGACATGTTGTTAGTGCTAACCACAATTTGTGGCTCTCTGGTTAGGTAGCTGAAATAGCTAACGTAAGCCAGAAAAACAGAAAGATGGTATTTGTGTCGTAAAGTACTGACGTCTCTAAAATACGATTTCGCAAGATAAATACAGTATTAAACACGTGTTCATTATCTAGCTAACCTCGTCTTGTTAGTGCTGAGATATTCTCGGGTGTAAGCCAAATTTCCGTGCTGGTGTTACACTAAAATACTTCCGCAAGTGCAAGTCGACGTGTCAGAAATGGACAATTCGGTTCCACTTTACACGTCGACTTAAAATATGATATTACATAGTCGTCTAATGACTATGTGGACGGTTCACATACAAAGTGAATATGGGCTGGGTGCAGTTATGTTATGTAAGCTTGTATTTGCATGTACAGTTTGCACGCATAGAATGAATTACTAATTGTTTCGAGTCAATGTACGAGGTGAGCCCAATAATAAACGTCGTAAATACACTTCTAAGAGCCACTCGTAGCGTTTATTGTCTTTTTTTTAAATAGTCCACACACAGAGACACAGTGTTGTTGGACTCCTTTGGTACAGTGAACTGCTAACTGACCGGATCAAGCGTAATTGGCCAACTTTTGTATAATTTTATTTCATATCGTTTGTCTTATCAAATGCGAAAAGCTATAAAATAATTCCAAATTACACCTCACGCATACAATTATGATTTTTTCCCGACTTCTGCTATTCGCTCACATTATGTACATACTTGGACAATCGCCATTGTTTAACTGGACAGGCAGAGAAACTTTTCGCATAATAATGCACCCTCTCTAATAATGTGAGTTTGAATTCCACTGGGTACAACAGGGCACGCGATTACTGTATTGCTTATAGCTTCGGGAAAGCATACCTGTCTCAAAATTGAGCAGCGTGGTTTGCCGTTTGACGCCATTTGACAATTTAAATTATGCCTTTCCTCTCTTTTCCCACCATGGCAAACGTTGAAAACACTGACTGAAAATGACATTGGTCCTCAACATCTAGCATTACTGCTGAGCTGTGAGACGTCCTCATTGTCACGCTCTCAGAAATGTGTCCTCGACTGGCGGTTAAAGCTAAATGTGATTTTAGTTTGTTATGCAATTATAAACTTCTATAAAATAGCTACCTTCAATGAGCGTAAAAGCGATTTATTCCTTAGACGCAGGAGACAACCAGATACAGCGTAGCCTATTGTTGGGTGAAGCATTCGCATAATTAACAGATACAGTAGCCTAAAGAAGAATAAGCACAACAGCCCTAGCTCGATTTTTGAAGATAATGTTTTGCGAGCTCATTTCCTAGTTGCCACGCTTCACTTTTAGATACTTTTCCTGGCAGGTGAGCCGGTGTCTCACGAGAATCCTGTAACACTGTACTTGACGTTGCATCAGATCATCAAGTTGTTTAATAACGTCTATTAAAAGAAAACACAGTAGCCTAACGGATCTGTCGTTTACCGAATCATATAAGTAACGTCAAAAAACGCAGGTAAAAGTATTCGCAGATGTAGCCTACATTGGCAATGTACTATTTGTCTATTTGTTGTGTGCTGTTCATGTACGCTAATCACCTTTTCATAAACCCCAAAGATGATCTATGATGGTGGTGGAAATGATTTTGAGGGAAGGGGCTTAATTGAAGATTTAAAAAATCCCTAAAATGTCCGAGCAGTTCGGGGGTATTTACAGATCTCAGAGACAATGCAACACTGACACCACTGTGGAGATCAAGTGCCCGATTACAACTGAGCACGCTGTCTTGGATAGGTGGTCGGCGCGCGAAACCCCGCACACCACCGCTACTTGCCGGGAAACCAGAAGACAGATTTGCACATCAGCGCAGCAGCACCAGCAGTCACACATGGCACTAAGCAACGGACACACCAAGGTTAGCATGCTGTACGAGTCTTTAAAGCCTAACTGCATTAATCCACCGATTCTTTTATTGCTGGTTCGCGAGGTAGCTAACAGAACCGAGGCTCCACAGCCAGTGCCGCATATGGATATATTCTCACTGGACGAAAAGCGTCCCATGTGGGTTTTTGATAGCTTGAAGAGCTCATCATTACGGCCTATCGCTTTTGTTTGGGTAATCTGTAGCTTGTGTCTGTATTTGAATCCTACACGTTGCTCGAAATGTATTAATGTCCGCTTAAAGTCATGAGCTATGAAAAAGAAGGTAACTTTTTTTTTGCTAGCACTCAGACTATATACATGTGAGCAAGCTACGCCGGTGCCTAGTTAGCCTGCTAGCTCGGTTATAGTCCACCTCTGCTGTCTAGTTAGCCACAGCCAGTGCTAGCTAGCTGTCTCGTTACACGCTGCTCACGGCTTGTGGACTTTGGAGCCCTTGTACACTGTGGTGGTCAAAATTGATATAAGCAGACATGCGCTAAGTAACAGGTATGCAGCATGTTTCATTAAGCCGATAAACTTTCAGTTTAAACTGGTAGCGAGGCAGCAGGCTAACGAGGAAGTTTCCTTACGCCCCATTGCTAAGTTTGGAGCCCGTGGTTTGTGGAGCATATAAACTACACCTGTTATTTGTGTCTTTTTTGACCCAAGGTCAGCTAGTTTTGCATTTAACTTATCGCGTACTGTTAACGTGTATTTGTCGAGTTATAACAAAAAAAAAACTGTTACAGTTGCGAATGACCAGCTTTGTGTTGGTCAGTGTGACTCGCTTTAGCACGTGGGTAGACGTGGCCGCGTCATGCATTGGCGTCGGACAGGACAGCTGACGCGTGCAGAGGGAGGGGGGGGGGGGGGGGGGGGGGCTGCTGTTTGGTCAGTGTCTGGCCTGGACAAACAACAGACTGCTCAACAGGCACTTTTTAAGAGATGGGTCGATGCGTCCTGCACTGATTGCATCATCATGCTCCACTTCACAGGAATAAGAAGCCCCCCACCCTTAGAATCCAACTCTCTCTTCTCTGCTTGAAATGGTTTGTTTGCCTCCTTCATATTTTCCAGCAAAGTAATGGAATTTTAACAGCTGTTTAAAAACATGCAGTTGAAGATCCTGGGTGGTGCGCTGCTGTTGAATTGTTGAACACGCTGCGTAACCTGATTTGCTTCATTAAATGTCCAGCTATAAAAATTGATTGTTTATATGAAATAAAAAATGTTAAAAAAAACCCAAGTTTCCCTGGATACAGATAAATCAGTCAATCACACTTTATTTATATAGCACCTTTCATACAAATAAATGCAGTTGAAAGCGCTTTCCATACAAGTGCCGATGTGACTGACAAGAAATGATGTACAACAAGAATAAAATAAATAAATAAAAAGTCAAACAATAAAACAGTGGAGACTAGTGCACACCAAATTTGATCTCCGCTAGACAAATGCAGTTTGGATGATTCCTGTTTGCCGAATGACTTTTTTTTTGATTGGACGGCAGCCGGACCCCGGCGGGGAGGCGGAGAACGGCCTGTGCCCCCGCGAGGACGCGGTGGTCATCCTGGACGCGGGCGCGCAGTACGGGAAGGTGATCGACCGGCGCGTGCGGGAGATGCTCGTGCAGTCGGAGATCCTGCCCCTGGAGACGCCCGCGTTCGCCATCAAGGAGCAGGGCTTCAGGTGAGACACATCCAGGAGCAGGGCTTCAGGTGAGACACATCCAGGAGCAGGGCTTCAGGTGAGACACATCCAGGAGCAGGGCTTCAGGTGAGACACATCCAGGTGAGACACAGCAGGGCTTCAGGTGAGACACATCAAAGAGCAGGGCTTCAGGTGAGACACATCCAGGAGCAGGGCTTCAGGTGAGACACAGCAGGGCTTCAGGTGAGACACATCCAGGAGCAGGGCTTCAGGTGAGACACATCCAGGAGCAGGGCTTCAGCTGAGACACATCCAGGAGCAGGGCTTCAGGTGAGACACATCCAGGAGCAGGGCTTCAGGTGAGACACATCCAGGAGCAGGGCTTCAGGTGAGACACATCCAGGAGCAGGGCTTCAGGTGAGACACATCCAGGAGCAGGGCTTCAGGTGAGACACATCCAGGAGCAGGGCTTCAGGTGAGACACATCCAGGAGCAGGGCTTCAGGTGAGACACATCCAGGAGCAGGGCTTCAGGTGAGACACATCCAGGAGCAGGGCTTCAGGTGAGACTCATCCAGGAGCAGGGCTTCAGGTGAGACACATCCAGGAGCAGGGCTTCAGGTGAGACACATCAAGGAGCAGGGCTTCAGGTGAGACACATCCAGGAGCAGGGCTTCAGGTGAGACACATCAAGGAGCAGGGCTTCAGGTGAGACTCATCCAGGAGCAGGGCTTCAGGTGAGACACATCCAGGAGCAGGGCTTCAGGTGAGACACATCAAGGAGCAGGGCTTCAGGTGAGACGCATACAGGAGCAGGGCTTCAGGTGAGACACATCCAGGAGCAGGGCTTCAGGTGAGACACATCCAGGAGCAGGGCTTCAGGTGAGACACATCCAGGAGCAGGGCTTCAGGTGAGACACGTCCAGGAGCAGGGCTTCAGGTGAGACACATCCAGGAGCAGGGCTTCAGGTGAGACACATCCAGGAGCAGGGCTTCGGGTGAAAAAAAAAAAGGATTTGCTTTATAGATTGAGAGACGTCACCAACGAGACCGTGAGAGTGAGCGTTTGGCGCTGGGCCGCTTAAAGACTAAATTTCCGCTGTAAGAACTGCGGAGGATCTCAGAGGCTGCGCGTTGGTGTGCTCGCGTAACGAGTTAACCAGCTACACCGCGCCCCAGCGAAAGCGTTGAAAACGCACGAGGTGGAGCTACGGTGTGCATGTGGCCCCTTGGGCCCGCTGACGCTCCTCCTTCCTCCCCCCAGGGCCATCATCATCTCCGGGGGGCCGAGCTCGGTGTACGCCGAGGACGCGCCGTCCTTTGACCCCGCCATTTTCACCATGGGCAAGCCCGTTTTGGGGATCTGCTACGGGATGCAGGTGAGGGGGGGGGTATAGCGGCAGCAGCTTGTGATCTTTTTGAACCGTGTCCTGTCAGAGCCTGGCCTCTGCTATGTGTCCCGTAAGTCTGCTTGTGCAGCTGAGTTCCGTTTTTTTTTTTTTTTTTTTTCTGGCTGGAGTCACATGATGAAGGAGCTGATTTGGGATTTGAACCTATGGCCTTGTGTTCCAGACCTGGCGTGGCCCCCACCCGCCTCTCTGTTGGGCTCGCTGTATGTTTCACGTGTGTGCTTTGTGTCCGCCCTGCAGATGATGAATAAAGTTTTCGGAGGGAGCGTTCACAGGAAGAGCGTGAGAGAAGACGGGGTGTTCAAAATCGAACTGGACACTTCCTGCTCCCTTTTTCGGTAGGTAGGAGAACAGGCACAGGCTCACAAATTTGTTTATCAGCAAAGCTTTGTGTCTTTAGTTTTTTGGAGAGCTGCAGGATACATGCAAGCCTTCTCTTCCCGCACATGTTGACTTCCTGTCCTGAACATGTTGACTTCCTGTATCACACATGTTGACTTCCTGGGCCTGCACATGTTGACTTCCTGTCCTGGACATGTTGACTTCCTGTATCACACATGTTGACTTCCTGGACCTGGACATGTTGACTTCCTGTGTCACACATGTTGACTTCCTGGACCTGCACATGTTGACTTCTTGGACCTGAACAGGTTGCCTTCCTGTCCTGCTCGTATTACTTCCTACTCCTGCACCTGCCGTTGACCTTTTCCGCACACCCCTACCATCCTTATTGTTGACGTCCTGCTGTTCTCTGCTTCCTGTGTGTGTCGCGCAGTGGTCTGCAGAAGGAGGAGCATGTCCTGCTGACTCACGGCGACAGCGTGGACAAGATGGCCGACGGGTTCAAGGCGGTGGCCCACTCCGGGAGTATCATCGCAGGTGAGGGGGCGATTGAGAGGCTGTAAGAAGGCCAATCCCAAATTTTTATCCTCATTTCATAAGTGTCATCATTTGGGACACGTGGTCTGGTCCTTCAGGATCTACTGTCAACTTCCCCTTGATAAGCTGATAAAGCAGGTTATGCTTTGCAGTTTGAACTCTTTTTGTAATTGCTTTTGTGTCTTCTTACTTGCCCTAACCGAGGTAAGGATGCCCGCTCATGGGTATGGTGGCGATGTTCCGTTGGGTGCCAGTGTTCTAATGCTCCCCCAACCCCCTCCCCCCCCCCTTCAGCGATCGCGAACGAGCAGAAGAAGCTGTACGGGACCCAGTTCCACCCCGAGGTGGACCTGACGGAGCGGGGCACGGACATGCTGAGGAACTTCCTGTTCGACGTGGCCGGCTGCGTCAGCAGCTTCACCATGCAGAGCCGCCAGCAGTCCTGCATCCGCGAGATCCGCCAGCGGGTGGACAAGTCCAAAGTGCTGGTGAGAGAAGCGCACCCCCCCCCCCCCCCACCCCGCCCGCCCCGCCCGCTCGCCTGCTCGCCTGACTGACTGACTGACTGGCGTCTCTCTGACCCCTGTCCTGTTCCGTCTGTCTGTCTGTCTGTCCGTCCGTCCGTCCGCTCCCCTGCCTGACTAACTGGCGTCTCTCTGACCCCTGTCCTGTTCCGTCCATCTGTCTGTCTGTAATGGTAAATGGTAAATGGACTGCATTTATATAGCGCTTTTATCCAAAGCGCTTTACAATTGATGCCTCTCATTCACCAGAGCAGTTAGGGGTTAGGGGTTAGGTGTCTTGCTCAAGGACACTTCGACACGCCCAGGGTGGGGTTTGAACCGGCAACCCTCCGACTGCCAGACAATTGGTCTTACCTCCTGAGCTACGTCGCCCCATACGTCTGTCTGTCCGTCTGTCCGCTCCTCTGCCTGATTAACTGGCGTCTCTCTGACCCCTGTCCTGTTCCGTCCGTCTGTCTGTCTGTCTGTCTGTCTGTCTGTCTGTCCGTCCGTCCACTCCTCTGCCTGACTAACTGGCGTCTCTCTGACCCCTGTCCTGTTCCGTCCGTCCGTCTGTCTGTCTGTCTGTCTGTCTGTCTGTCCGTCCGTCCGCTCCCCTGCCTGACTAACTGGAGTCTCTCTGGCCCCTGTCCCGTCCCGTCCGTCCGTCCGTCTGTCCGTCCAGGTGCTCCTGAGTGGCGGGGTGGACTCCACGGTGTGCACGGCTCTGCTGAACAAGGCCCTGGCGGAGGACCAGGTCATCGCCGTGCACATCGACAACGGCTTCATGCGGAAGGGCGAGAGCCAGGGCGTGGAGGAGGCTCTGACCAAGCTGGGCATCAAGCTCCAGGGTACGAGCGCAGACCTCGCCCACACGCCCGTCCGTCTGTCCGTCCGTCTCTCTTCACCCGTCTGTCTGTCTGTCTATCTGTCTGTCTGGTTCTGTCTGTGTCTCTTTACCACCTTATTTGCATGTCCTTGTCTGTCTGTCTCTCTCTGTCTGTCTGTGTGTCTGTTCCTTTGCAAATTTGGTGTCTGTTTTGCATTCTGTCTCTTTTCATGTTCACATTCTTTCCCTTTCTCTCTCTCTCTCTCTCCCCCCCCCCCCCCCCCCCCCCCCCCCCCCCCTCAGTGGTGAAGGCGGCGCACACGTTCTATAATGGCACGACCACGCTGCCCATCTCCGAGGAGGACACCACGCCCAGGAAGCGCATCAGCAAGACGCTCAACACCACCGCCAGCCCCGAGGAGAAGAGGAAGATCATTGGGGACACCTTCGTCAAGGTGCGGACGCCCCCCATTTACAGACGCGTCTCCCCGTCGCAGAACGCCTGCTGGACCAGGGGCGTCCGGTCTTGTCCGAAAAAGAGCCGGTCTGTGGGTGCAGGTTTCGGTCACGGCGACTCCTGATTCTTCTAATCAAGGACTTGAGTGACGACCGTGATTGGTTCATTAGTAGATCCTGGTGTCATAGTGCTGGGCTAAAAAAAAACCCACATCCACACCGGGCCGTTTCAAATGCTAATTTGTGCGAGTCGCTCTGTATAAGAGCGTCTGCTAAATGGCCATAGTGTAATGTACTGTCATTTAATGTAATGTAGTGGTGAAGAGCTGGATGAGTGGAGGTAATTAAGTAATGTAATGTAGTGGTGAAGAGCTGGGTGAATGGACGTAATTAAGTAATGTAATGTAGTGGTGAAGAGCTGGGTGAATGGATGTAATGTAATGTAATGGAAGCTGGATGAGTGGATGTAATTTCAGGTGCGTTCTCTCTGGTTGTGCTCGGCACTGCAGGTGGCGAACGAGGTGATTGAGGAGATGGACCTGAAGCCAGAGGAGGTGTTCCTGGCGCAGGGCACGCTGCGGCCGGACCTGATCGAGAGCGCCTCCCACATCGCCAGCGGCAAGGCTGAGGTCATCAAGACGCACCACAACGACACCGAGCTGGTCCGCAGCCTGAGAGACCAGGTACTGTACAGGCGTGTGTGTGTGTGCGTGCGTGCGTGCGTGAGGTGTGTGTGTGAGTGAGAGAGAATGTGTGTGTGTGCGTGCGTGCATGTGTGAGTGTGTGAGTGAGAGAGAATCTGCGTGTGAGAGAGTGTGTGTGTGCTTGTGGGTGTGTGAGTGAGAGAGAATGTGTGTGTGTGTGCGAGCATTCATGGTTGAGTGTGTGTGTATGCACATACGCACGCTTGCGAGGGTGCGTGTGTTCCCCATGCTGTGGATGTGCTTGCAGAGAAGTCTGCCTAATCCTGCCTCTGGCTTCCGTCTCCAGGGAAGAGTAATCGAGCCGCTGAGGGACTTCCACAAGGATGAGGTGCGGGCCCTGGGGCGGGAGCTGGGCCTGCCGGAGGAGATCGTCTCTCGACACCCCTTCCCTGGTGAGCCCCTGGCCCCTCGCTGTGCTGCCTTATCGTTGCAGTGCCCCTGTATGCGTGCTACATTTTAGCATGATGACACGTTCATGGCGTGCCTTTTAGGTTAAGGTCTGTACAGCTGGCCAGTCCTGCTGAGAGTGGCCCAGCACGCAAACCTCACACATGAATATTTAGAGCAACTATGCTGGGAATGTCTTCGTTTGTCTTTCATGTATTGGTCTCTCTTTCTCTCATTTTAAGAATAATTGATTATGATTTTGTTTTCTGGTGTGTGCCAATATTAGGGATTTGTGGGAGTCTTTCTATTTCAAATGAAAGAAGGGAAATTCAAAAATGTCAAGTCTCTCTCCCTCTCCCCCCTCCCCATCTTTCTCTTTCTCCCCCTCCTCATCTCACTCTCTCTGACTCTCTCTCTCTCTCTCCCCCCTCCCCATCTCTCTCTCTCTCTTTCTTTCACCCTCTCCCTCCCTCCTGTCTCCCCCCCCCGCAGGCCCAGGTCTTGCTATCCGGGTGCTCTGTACCGACCAGCCCTACGTCTGCAAGGACTTCGCCGAGACCAACAACATGCTGAAGATCATCGCCGACTTCGCCGCCAGCGTCAGAAAGGTGAGAGGCCAGCGCGTCTGACTCCTCCCTTCCTGTCTCGAGGCTTCCTGTCTCGAGCACTTCCTGTCTCGAGCGCTTCCTGGTGTGGTAAAGCTCCAGGTTGGAAATGTGGTAAATCTCCAGGTGGAGGTGTATTAAAGGCTCAGGTGCAGGTGTGTTAAATGTTCAGGTGGAGGTGTGGTAAAGCTCCAGGTGGAAGTATATTAAAGGCTCCAGGTGGAGGTGTATTAAAGGCTCAGGTGCAGGTGTGTTAAAGCTCCAAGTGCAGGTGTGTTAGTGGTCCAGGTGCAGGTGTGTTGAAGCTCCAGGTGGAGGTGTGTTAAAGCTGTGACTCTGACGTGTTGCAGCCCCACGCCCTGCTGCAGCGGGTGAAGTCCTGCCTGTCGGAGGAAGAGGAGGAGACCCTGCTCCAGATCACCAGCCTGCACTCGCTCTCCGCCTTCCTGCTGCCAATCAGAACCGTGGGGGTGCAGGTGAGGCGGGGTCTCGTTCTCTCCCTGTGTCTTCAGTGACGCTCATCCTGATGTTCTTTTTTTCCACCAGCAGGGGGCAGCAAAGTAAAGCGAAAGCAGCCTTTTCTCTGCCAGCTGGGCAACTCTTGCTGTGTTTGTATGAGCGTGTACTAACGATAAGTATGTTTAAAATACAGATGTAGAGATATTGGATCGTAGTGAAAACCTAATGATGAAAACGTGGTACTGAGCTGTCAGAGAAATTGATACTGTATAGTTGTATAACTATGTTATATATTTAATTGTATCTTGCTTTTGGAACTACTGTGCCTGTGTGAGGTCATGCAGCTAATATTAGGTGCACAGTATCTCTATATACCATGTGACTGGGTTTTCTCCTCTGAATCCCTCCCTCCCTGGCGCCCCCTACAGGGTGACTGCCGCTCCTACAGCTACGTGTGCGGGGTGTCCAGTCAGGAGGCGCCGCACTGGGACTCTCTCCTCTTCCTGGCCAGGCTCATCCCCCGCATGTGCCACTCTATCAACAGGTACGCACCTGCCCCTCCACGTAGCCTTTCGGCATAGGGCCACTGAGGCCCGGTTCAGGCTAACGCTAACGCTAACGCTAAACATGGTAAATGGACTTTTATCCAAAGCGCTTTACAATTGATACCTCGCATTCACCAGAGCAGTTAGGGGTTAGGTGTCTTGCTCAGGGACACTTCGACACGCCCCAGGGCGGGGGATCGAACCGGCAACCCTCTGGCTGCCGGACAACCGCTCTTACCTCCTGAGCTATGTGGCCCACATGGCTGCGTGGCCTCCTTTTTAGGGTTTAATGCGGCTGTGTTCGCACGCGGGATGGCGTGGGAAGGGTGTGACGAGGGTACCAGTCGGTTCTGCTTGAAGCCGGTAGACAAACTTAGTCCTGTCGATGTGCAAATGAGCCTGGCTGTGCGTATCTGAGCCAAAAGATTTAGTTTGAAAAGTATTATATTGTGCTTTGGGAGCCAACTGTCTGCCATTTTGTTTCTTTTCCTGCCTCGTGAATGGCTGTTCTTCTCCCAGGGTGGTGTACGTGTTCGGGCCGCAGGTGAAGGAGCCGCCCACGGACATCACGCCCACCTTCCTGACGACGGGCGTACTGAGCACGCTCAGACAGGCCGACTTCGTGGCCCACTCTGTCCTGCGGGAGTCTGGTGAGGTCCGGCTTTTCGGTCTGATCTGTGGTTAGTCCTTCAAGCTGTGAGGTCACAAATGTGCGATTAGAATGTATTAACTGAACGATTATGCGATTAACTGAACACTCCAATGCTGATGTCACAATCACTACTGGTAACTGAAAGTAATGGAATTCTAGAACTCTGACTTAGAATTTTTTTAAAAAACATTCCAAAAAGATAGCTCTTGAAAGGGTTAATCTATGGCAGGTAGTACAACTGGTAAAAAAAAAAATATATATAATATATATATATATGAAGAACAGATTTTTTTTTTGGCGTGATATATATGCCCGTGTGGTAACTTTGCATCTGGCGTGATACCCCTCTCTCTCCTGGTGTGGTAACTTTGCGTCATCCCCCCCCCACTCCCCCCCCCTGCAGGGTACTCTGGGAAGGTGAGCCAGATGCCGGTCATCCTGACCCCGCTGCACTTCGACCGCGACCCCCTGCAGAAGCAGCCCTCCTGCCAGCGGTCGGTGGTCATCCGCACCTTCATCACCAGCGACTTCATGACCGGCATCCCCGCCACACCTGGCAATCACATCCCGGAGGAGGTGGGTGGGTCGGGGGGGTCGGGGGGTGGGGGGGGTCGGGCGGGTCGGGGGTGGGGGGGGACAAACGGGCACATGAAGATGAGCAGTATGGGAATGTTCAGAGAGAGTGACGTGTGTCACCGCTTTCTTTGTGCCTTTGTGTTTTAATCCCATTTCCTGTTGTTGAGTTTGGCCGTGTAAATACCACGTTGCTCAGCGATGGGGGGGGGGGGGGTAGTTCTTCGGGTTGGGAGGTGGTGGGGGGGGGGGGGGGCGTTCGTGGGGGGTTGAGGGGGTGATTTGTTTGGAGGTTTTGTGCCTCTTAAATCCGTCTCCGCCGTCCTCCCTCCCAGGTGGTGATGAAGATGGTGGCTGAGATCCGGAAGGTGCCGGGCATCTCCCGCGTGATGTACGACCTCACCTCCAAGCCCCCCGGGACCACCGAGTGGGAGTAAGCCGTTGGGGGGGGGGGGGGGGGGGGGGGGGGGGTTGGGAGAAAGAGTCCCTAACTCTGTCCTTTTTTTATCCCCTTTACCCCTCCCTCACAGTCCCTCCCCCCCGATGATGTCATTCCTGTTATCTGCAGGTGGTACTGTGACTCAGCTCTGACTTACAGCTGCTGCTTTCCGCCACCTTTTTATTATCTGTGGCTGTTTTGATACATGTACTTATTTTTTTGCCTTTTGGTGACCGTACGCCTAGGATGACTGGCCACGGCTGCCCTCACTGTGAGGTCAGAGGTCAGAGGTCATGGGTCCTGTCAGGGGTGCAGAGCATCCACGTGCACAAACTAGCACCACCAAACAGAGCTTTTCTACAGAAATCTGAAACTAAACAAGCGTCAGTTTTTTTTGTTGTTTTTTTTTTTCATCCTGTTACCCGACCACCTGCCTGGTTTCCTCCTGAGCTCACATGGAGCTTGGAGGACCAGACGCGCTTCTGCTTTCTCATTCTTATAAAACCCGTGCCGTGGCGACAGTGAGTACGAGTTTTAAGAGTTTCAGGAGGTAAATCGACGGATCTGAACGAACCAAGTTTAAAAAAATTACGTCATTTTGAATGCTCACTCCGTCTCTTGGTGTGTGATTATGGGGGACCCCACCTGTGTCTCTCCCCCCCCCCCCCACAATCACACGTTTGTGTGGAGTATATTTCCATGCTCTTTCCCTTTCCTGTTTCGTGCGCTCACTCAACAGGATCTCCATTCTATTCTATTCAACATTCTAACCAAAGACTAACAAAGTGTTTCGTTTTTTTTTTTTTTTTTTTTTTTTTTTTTAAATTTACTTATCAGCGCTGATGTTTTTCATACACAGAGGTGTGGGATCTCCCTCCTGATATCGGGGACTAATAAAAATGTACCGCGGACGCCACTTGCGTGTTCACTTTTGAGATCAAATCGTAAAAGATTCACAAACATAAAACGAAGCAGGGAGCATAGCATAAATTGCAAAAACGGAAAAGTACTCTCGCCACTTTCAGAGCAAAAAAAAAAAAAAAAAAAACCCTATAATTTAGGCAGATTCAAAGCGGATGCGAAAGCTTGCTCTTGAGGTTATCTCACCTGCTGCGATTCTGTTTGCGCCAGAATTGGAGACGGCAGCGGGCCCGCGCGGACGCAGCCTCCCCGCGGCAGAGAGAGCCTCAGTTTGACGCGACTCACGCGGTGGAGCAGTGTAACTCATCTCGGTGCTTTTTTTTTTCCTGCGCCCGTGCATCTCCGCTGTTAAGTCATCGCATGCCATGCCGTCGTGAACATTCCACACACGCGCTCTGCTCCGACCAAACTTCTGTTCAGTCTGGCAGCCCAGTTCAGACCAGAGGTTCGCAACGCCACGAGCTGCACCTGGCGACTCTGCTAAATTCTTTAAAAAACCACCACCCGCGACGGCAGGCGCCAGCATAAAGACGTTCTGAAGTGGGCGTTCACGCTGGTGCGAACATTCTAGAACAGTTTCGTCGTGTCGCGAATCTTTGGTCTGAACCGTTTTTTTTTACATAACTTAACATAAATGCGTTCCTCAATATTTCTCCCTCTGTGAGTGTTTCACAATATTTCATTCTGGGAAGCGGGGGCTGATATCTTGAATCGTGATCTATTTTGGGGGATGGGTTTCATTGCCTTGTGAAGTTTTTGTATTTGAATTAATCCGATGCAATCTTTTCATTTGATTATGATTATTATTTTTTTCCGTCTGTAATGTGCCTCAGTCTTAACGCATGCTTTTTTTCAACACGGAGATTTGTATAACGGTAAATGGTTTGTAATAAAAACTGAATGAAAAGTAATTGAGCCCTTGGAAAAAATTCATTATTTTGTGCACCCTGCTACCACTTCCAGTTTTCCATCATTGCAGTCAACTGTTCGAACCATTAGCCTTCAAGAATGACTCTGACATTCAAACAAACATCAATCCAAACACACCTTAGCTGCCTTAACGATTTCTTTGTTGTGCTTCTAAAATGGCCGAAGGAGATGTTTCTGATGAGATTTGATATAATTCAACTGCACAAGGAAGGTGATAGTCAAAGGAAAATAAGTGAAAAAAACTAGCCAGCAGGCTGTCTCTAATTCTGGATGTTGTTCCCATGCAGTAGATACGATCAAACACTAGGGGGCAGCAAAGGCATTCTGCAATGTTTATTCTTTTGCTTTAAGCATTGTTTTTTGAAATTTGAAAAAAAAGTGGACTGTAAAGTGTAATCTACCGTTAATTATTGAACTTTTGTTGAGTATTTTTTTATCCACTGAAATGTGAGCATTAGAAATATATTTTTGTGAAAGTGACTGCAGCATGTGATTCAGTGAAGTACTAACACGTTTGTTGCATTTTCACAGTTTTTTTTTTAAAACCGTATATTCCTTAAATTCTTTACAGTGTATTCTGCACTTCCTGTGTACCACGTCCTGCCTGAAACAGGGCCTGCACCCTGAAGCGGGATCGCTCTCCTGTCCTGTGGTTGGCACGCCTCTGTGAAAACCCAAAGGCTCTCGTTTGACTGACAGCATCGCCTGTGGTGACATCGTGCCCCCCCCCCCCCCCCCCCCCCCCCCCCGTGTCCGTCGACCGCAGACGACTCCCCCGGGCGTCAGAACTTGCCGGGCCATCAAAAACAAAACGTTGCCGTGGCGGCATTTTTTATTAGTATCCACCGCTGGCACGACTGGCGTTATGTGCCGTTGTCAAGTTCAGTGTGTGTGTGTGGGGGGGGGGGGGGGGGGGGGGAGGGAGGGCTTAACTTGATGTCTTCGCAGCTGATTAACAGTTCCCGCCCAGCCGCCCCCAAAGAAATCCGAAATAGCTGCGCCTGTTGTCTCTCCGGAGCCGCGGTCGCGTGCCCACGCTGGCAGGAGGCCCGTTCAGGCTTCCTTCCGACCCCAGACCTGTCAGCACGTTAGCACGTTAGCGCCGTGGCGCTCCTCGCGCTGGCCCCGCCTCCCACAGCTGGCTGTTCGCAGGAGCCTGTTTAATCTGCCTCTGAGTTCGGTGCCAGGCTCTGATACGCTGCGCGTACCTCGTGCAAAAGAAAAAAAAAGAGACTACGTGTTGTGTGTCTGAAAGACCGTGTCAAAATTTGTTTTCGTTTGACCTTTTGAGTGTGTGTTTACTGCGACCTTAATTTATCTGTATTGTGTAAACAGTCACGTAAAAAAAAAAGGTATCGTTTTGATCCTTAATGGAATGCATTGGATGCTGAATCTAATTTTCCAGGTCTGAGAGCTAATGTGGAGGACGGATGTGTGTGTGTGTGTGTGCGTGTGTGTGTGTGTGTGTGTGCGTGTGCGTGTGTGTGTGTGCGTGTGTGTGTGTGTGTGTGCGTGTGTGCGTGTGTGCGTGCGTGTGTGCGAGCAATAGGGAGAGTATGGGGGACAGCAGTTGTTGGCATTACAAAAATTTTTTGCTGTTTATTCGTGTGTTTGTATATGTGCAGAGTGAGATGGTGACTGCAGAAAATGAAAGTTAAACTTTGTGTTTTTCTGGTGTGCGTGTGTGTGTGTTTTTGTGTGCGTGCATCCATGTGTGTGTTCGCGTGTGTGGGCATGTGTGCTTGCAGGTGCGTGTGTGTGTGCGTGCGTGTGCTTGTGTGTGCGTGCATGCGTGTGTGTGTGTGTGTGTGTGTATCTGACAGTTGCATCCCCCCCCCAGCCATTTGAGCAGACGAAGTTGTGGGGCGGGGGGAGCGGGGGGAGCGGGGGGACGTAGGGTTATGCCGGTTCGCAGTGGTCGGAGCACAGCTGTCTGCGGGGAGCAGCTGTTGGGCACGGAGTCCGCAGCGTCCCATTGGCGAGCGTGTCCCAGCCCAGACCCAACACCCCGCCGGCGTTCTGGGGGTACGGCCCCCGCGTGGCCCCCACCCCGGCGGGACAGGGGCCCCGCGCTCTGTGTGCCCACAGATCCCTCCTCCCCGCTGCCTGCAATGAGCTGTCCCAAACTGCCTTTAACCCTCCTAGGTGTGAGGTCACAAATGTGCGGTTGGAGCGTTCTTAACTGAACGTTCTGATGCTGATGTCACGGTCACTTCTGGTAATTGAAAGCACTGGAGTTCTATAACACTGGCTTGGTAAATGGTAAATGGACTGCATTTATATAGCGCTTTTATCCAAAGCGCTTTACAATTGATGCCTCTCATTCGCCAGAGCAGTTGGGGGTTAGGTGCCTTGCTCAAGGACACTTCGACACGCCCAGGGCGGGGTTTGAACCGGCAACCCTCCGACTGCCAGACAATCGGTCTTACCTCCTGAGCTATGTCGCCCCCTTAGAATGATGAAAAAACAGAATTCCAAAAAACGCGCTCTTCAGAGGGTTTAACCGAATCGTATAAAGCCGCTGACCGGGGTGCGTAGTGGGTGCAAAGAAAAGAAAACAAAAAACAAACCAGGATCTTTTTGTTCTGGTGCACAGATGGGCCCCAGGGTCTGGTATGGAATCTGGACCAGGGCAGCACTGACTGTGGTCGGCAGCTGTGTAAGGCGACGCACGATTGGCTCAAGAGGAGCCCAGGAAACGGGGAGATTTGGCTGCGCCTCGGTGAGCCCCTGTTGTTGGATTGGGCCACGGCGCGTGTGTCGATGTCTTTGTGAATTTTGAAATGCGCTGCTTGGGCTCACGCCTTTTTTGGAAGAGTGTTCTCAGGTCAGCGCCTCCAGAGAAAAATAGGCGATATCCCCCCCCGCCCCCCCCAAAAAAATGGAAGCGGGACAGGGGGACGGGGCGGGACAGGGGGACGCGCCCCCTTCCTGATCCCGGGGTATTTCTGGTCATGACTCGCGCTGGAACTGGCGCTAGCACGGCGAGCGTTAGCATCACGGCGAGCGTTAGCGTCGTGGCGAGCGTTGCTAAGTTTCTCCGAGAGCTGAGCGGCTGATCCTGCGCCCGTTCGCTGGTTTTAGTGTCAGAGTCACGCGCAGCCCTCCTGACAGGGGCGTGGGTTTCGCTCTCTGTCGACTCCACAGGCGCGCGAAGCGAGCGGCTTCCCCGCGTTAGTGGCATTATCCGGCTCAACCGGACACGCGCTGCCATTCCCATTCGCCCCCCCCCCCGGCACTGGTGCCTGGCAGATCTCGGTGAACCCTGGTGAGAGCTCAGCCGCTGCAGTCACTCATCTGGAATTATAACTCTGAAGAGTGCCTCTGCTTGGCGCCGCTTCGGTGGTAGATATCCGCGCGATGACGCTTTTTTTTCCATACCCATTTTTCCATGAAGGCCAAAAAAAAAACAAAACAAAAAAAAA
Organism: Anguilla japonica; assembly: GCA_025169545.1. Classification (NCBI taxonomy): domain Eukaryota; kingdom Metazoa; phylum Chordata; class Actinopteri; order Anguilliformes; family Anguillidae; genus Anguilla; species Anguilla japonica. The sequence continues at coordinate 8,187,485 of CM045888.1, read as the reverse complement.
GCTGTTTGTCAGCTTTTGTTTCATATACATCAGCATGACCTGCCCCCCCTTCCGCCCCCCCCCCCCCCACCGCTCACTCACAATTCCACCCCTTTCTCTTTTTCATGCACACACCCCCCTTTCTCTCTCTCTGTCACTTTGACAATGAGGAATGAGAGGTGGAGGGACAAAAAATTGGAGGGGGGGGGGGGATGGGAGTGACGGAAAGATAAATATTGAGAGAGGGAGGAGAGAAAGAGTGGGAAAGAGGATTTGAAAGAGGTGCGGTGGTGGGGGGGGGGGTTGGGCGGGCATGGTGGGCGGGAAAGTGGTTGGAGTTGGGGAGAGCGAGAATGTTCCAGAATCGAGCGTTATTTATTGGACGAGGGGAGCAAACGTCCGCTGCTCACCGTGTGCTGGGGACAGGAAGACTCCCGGCTCCACAGGTGGCACGGAGGGGATCGCCTCGAATCAGAGCAGAGAATCAGAGCAGAATCAGAGCAGAGAATCGGAACAGAGAATCAGAGCAGAATCGGAACAGAGAATCGGAGCAGAATTGGAACAGAGAATCAGAGCAGAATCGGAGCAGGATCTCACATCTCTCTTTACTCTCTATACTTCTTCAAAAAACACGAAGCATTCGCTTAAAAAGGAACGGCACGCTCTCTCCAGTGGTGTGAAAAGCACTGGTGATTTGGGTGCAGGAGTCCGGGGGGCTGGTGGGAGAACAGGGCAGGGCAGGGCAGGGCACAGATGCACCTGTACAGGGCCTCCTGTACCGACATCCCCTCCCCCAGACAGAGGGGGGCACCGCGCCCGGGGAGGGACCCCTCCAGGCCATGGGCCCCGTCCGGGACCTGCTGCAGGGCGGGGCAGAGGCCGGACCCCCAGCAGGAGCTCAGACAGGCGGAGGAGTTCCTCAGAGCCCACGGCCTGTCCCTGCGGAACGCTGACCGGGCCCGAAACGGGATGCCTTACAGGTACCGACCCGCGCCTCCCTACAGGTACCGACCCGCGCCTCCCTACAGGTACCGACCCGCGCCTCCCCACACACAGGTACCGACCCGCGCCTCCCTACAGGTACCGACCCGCACCTGCCCCCCCCCACAGGTACCGACCCGCACCTCCCCCCCCACAGGTACCGACCCGCACCTGCCCCCCCCACAGGTACCGACCCGCACCTCCCCCCCCACAGGTACCGACCCGCACCTGCCCCGCACACGGGTACCAACCCGCGCCTCCCCACCCACAGATACCGACCCACACCTGCCCCCCCCACAGGTACCGACCCATGCCTGCCCCCCCCCACGGGTACCGACCCGCGCCTGCCCCCCCCCACGGGTACCAACCCGCGCCTGCCCCCCCCACAGGTACCGACCCGCACCGCGCCCCCCCCACAGGTACCAACCCGCGCCTGCCCCCCCCACAGGTACCGACCCACGCCTGCCCCCCCCACAGGTACCGACCCATGCCTGCCCCCCCCCCACGGGTACTGACCCGCAGCCTGCCCCCCCCACAGGTACTGACCCGCGCCTGCCCCCCCCACAGGTACCGACCCACGCCTGCCCCCCCCCCACAGGGTACCGACCCATGCCTGCCCCCCCCCACGGGTACTGACCCGCGCCTGCCCCCCCCACGGGTACCGACCCACGCCTGCCCCCCCCACAGGTACCGACCCACGCCTGCCCCCCCCACAGGTACCGACCCGCGCCTCCTCCAGTCCGGGGGCAGGAGTCTGTGTTACCCCCTCTCCCACTTTTACACCTGCATTATCACTCATTTTGCACAGACTTGTGGGATTGAAAATTTTTGAGAGTTACCCCAGCCAGAGCTTGTGTCATGAGTGACTGTTGCATTTACCTGTAATATAAGGGTGGGGGGTTGGGGAGGGGGGGCAGGGGCTGGATTGATCCTTGAGGGCCACCGTCCGGCTGGTTTTTCCAGTTCACTTGGATAAACGCATACCACTCAGAGCTATGCTGAGTTCGGGAGTGCATCTGGGTGCTTAAGAACCTGCTGAGAGAGGCAGCTTTGTTGCAGAGTGGTTATACGTGATTAAATGGTCCCTGAAGTCCCTGTGTAAGCAGTGTGGTTACCATGATTGTTATTGTGCCGTCCTGCTGGTCTAATTGCTGGGATATTTGTTACTGTTATTACTCTTGTCTGTTGTTTTGGAATTATGTGGTGTGTGAGTGTGTAAGCCTATATATGGTCTTTTTTGCATGTTGCTATATCTGACAGCAGCAGAAAATTCACGTTTTTAATAAAGTAAGCTTAAATAATGCAGATTTTAAATTAAATTTTCATGTGTAGATCTTTAGTGCTTTGGGTGTAGTGTGAGCTTCGCAGCACAGTGGCGCCTTCCCCACGGTTGGGAACTCCTGGCCCGAGGTCTCATAGGTGATCCATCCATAATGCTCCCTTAATAATATTTTTTTAAAAAACGTTACCGTTGAAAGAGGCTTCACCCTGAAGCTACAGACTGCCGGAGCGGTGCATGCTGGGATACTATCTTGTCATTATAGACCTTAGAGGTTGGATTTAATCACCCAGTTATCGGCATGCTCTCGACTCGCAGGCTGCGAGAAGCGCTGCGCGCACGGTAGCCTGCTTGCCTTGGGGCTGCGGGCTACGCTCGGGTCTGACAGGCTTGAACCAGCCGGCGCAGCTCCGTAGACAGCTGGGCGGCAGTGTAGCGCAATGGGTAAGGAGTTGGTCTTGTAACCTGAAGGTCGCAGGTTCGAGTCCCCCGCTAGGACGTTGTACCCTTGAGCAGAGGTACCTGACCTGCATTGCTTCCGTATATGTCCAGCTGTATAAACGGATGCAATGTAAAATGCTGTGTGAAACGTTGTGTAGGTCGCTCTGGATAAGAGCGTCTGCTAAATGCCTGTAATGTAGACAACAACAACAACAACAACAAAAAAAAACAACCGGCAAAGTTTTGGTCGTACGTGGCGAGCTCTGTCAGCAGCACTGACGGGCAATTTATTTATTCATCTTGGGAAATATCATGAATAATTTAATGGATCTCGGCAGGTGTCCCACTAAATACTTAATCACCTGGAGCGATTATACGTTATTAATCCAGCTCTGCGAGCCGCCCTCCTCCCACGCTCTCTTTTTTCTTCACCCTCAAATTTCGGCTGGCGCCTGCCAAGAGAGAGAGAGCCGTCCGCAACAGACCACGTAGGTGAGCCAGCCAGACGGCAAAAAAAACTTTCGGCCGAAGTAATTTACCTTGCTCAGAATATACTGTGTGCGTGTGTGTGCGTGTGTGTGCGTGTGTGTGCGTGTGTGTGTGTGATTGAGAGAGTTAGAGAGAGAGAGAGAGACAGAGAGAGTGAGAGAGAGAGGCAAAGAGAGAAAGAGAGGGGGTGTTTCCATCTGATTTTACTGTTTGTACCTGTGCCACAGTTCGCCACTAGAGGGGGCTGTGCTTTTGACGATTCGCTGTTGTGACAAAACGAAAGACGCCGTATGTGTTTCTTGTGATTCTGCCATAAATTCCCCACCTAATCTCTCGTTACCAAGCCTGCCAAATGTAAACACTTCCTAATCAGCTCCTGCCCGCACTGAATTATGCAGTTAAAATAAATCACTCTGCTGTGTTTCGTGTGAAAAGCTCAGTTGCGTTTAAGTGTGATAAGCACGTTTGATGTGATTGTACAGACCGCTCTATGCCCTTTTTGGGTTTTGATAGCAAATAAGCCCCCCTGCGTATCTTAGCTCAGAGCGTGTTGGTACAGGCACCGCACAAACATGCCCGTAAGGCTGCATGCAAATGTGCAAATGCCCCATTTTAAATTTTCCGCATTTTTAACGTTTCCCCCATTTGAATTTTTTAACTGGTGTCCGTACGCACGTAAAACGGGCCTTTATCCGTTATCGAGCGCGAGGCGCGCCTCTCTCCGGCGCCTCGGGTGCGTTTGCCCCCCCTCTTTTGCCGTGGTGTTGCCGCGGTGTTGCCGTGGTGTTGCCGCGGTGTTGCCGTGGTGTTGCCGCGGTGTTGCCTCGGTGTTGCTAACGCGCCGTCAGGCTCGCAGGGCGGCGCTGTTCTTCATCCGGGCCCGCCATGTCAAAACCCAGAGCAGATGTTTTTATTTATTATTTTATTTTTTTTTTTCCGTTTTGTTTTGTTATTTCCATTTCCCCTCTGGATGGCTGTGCCCGGGCTTTACTCCTCGCTGAGGTGGGAGGGCTTCTGTGACATCATCGGCGTCGGTCTTTTGCTCTGACCAATAGCCACAGTTTCCCTCATTTAGATGGCAAGGTGAGCGTGAGCGTTGGGTCCGCCGGGGAAGCCGGATTGGTCTCGGCCACGCCGGCCAGTGGAGAGAGCGGCCTCGTGTTGACCAATCAGCCCAGGCGCTTTTAAGGTGTGTTGCTCTCCCAGGTTCGGGCCGCAGAGTTGGGAGCGCACACTTTTAGTTTTAGTTTGCTGCTTTTGCCCGGGACCCATTTGGGTGCATGGTGCACACCCAGAACTTCTGAGGTGAGGTTCACACTCGGAAACTGGTTAGGCGTGAGCAGGAGGTGCTGACCCCGACTCCGGGCTGGTTTCGGTCCATCTCTACTCGGCTAGCCGCAGGGCAAAGACGGATCTCGGCTTGGAAATGTTGGCTGAGAAAAGCGGTGTTGCTCTGGGACGCAGAACTGCTTCCCCGTGTTACTGCGGGACCTGCTTCTCTGGAGCCTCGGTGGGGAAATAAGGCAGAATGAAGAATGTCAGCACAGCTATCATTCATACACTACCTCAGACACACACACACACGCACACGCACACGCACACGCACACGCACACACACACACACAGACGCACACGCACAGACACACGCACACACACGCACACGCACACACACACGCACACGCACACACATGCACACACACACACACACACACAAGTATGCACAAACACAGTTACACAAAGACACAGACGCTCTGCTTTAGCATGAATGAAAGGGCCCTGGATGAGAGGGGAAAAGCTCAGGTGGAGGTGTGGGGGGTCTGGTGGGGGGTGGGGGGGGGGGTGCACCCTGGAGGTGAGCATCACAACAGCCTGAGGCAGAACCACGGGATCACACAGACTCGGATTCCGGAACACAGCCTGCATTCCGATGGGCCTCCCTGACAGCACACAGACAGAGAGAGAGCGAGAGGGAGAGAGAGATAGAGAGAGAGGGAGAGAGATAGAGAGAGAGAGAGGAGAGAGAGAGAGAGAGAGAGGGAGAGAGAGAAACCGTGTTTCCTCCCATATTTCACCAACTGCAACGATTTCATTCCGCAGTTAATCCCTGACAGGGGAGGATTATTCAGAAATTATCGTCGAAAGTTGAAATGGGCCAAGGGCTCGCTTCTGGCTGTATCAGAGAAAAGAAAAAAAAAAAAAAAAGCTTCCAAGCTTCCCTTTCTGATAATGCTCTCTTCCTCCTGATTGGTTGGGCTCTGCTCCCTGCAGAAGAATGCGTTGGAGTATGACAGTAATGTGCTCATCTGGCAGATTATCCATTCAGACTCCCTGCCCTTCGGATGTTAAAGGGAGACTTTGGTCTCTTTAATGCCTCCTTGACGATTTCTCTCTGTAGCCTACTGCAGCCTTAAGAGAAATAAAATATATATATTTTATAAAATCATAATGGCTTTGCATTTCTGCTGCTTTAATAAAAGATCTGAAAGCACTTACTTTTGTCTTTTTTTTTTTTGCACTTGCCCAAAGCGCATTGAGATATCGTGCGATGACCGATTCAGCCAATCGGCGCAAGCCTGAGACCAGGCTGGACCAATCGGGTTTCGATTTGGTTTTGGTTCTGGTTCCGCGGTGAGATATTGCGGTTTCCCCTGCGGCCGTGTAATTGCGGTGGGATCTCTGTGTGCCGTCCGCTGCGTCGGTCCCCACACCATTTAGCGGCTCGCCCCCCCCCCAAACCCCCCCCGATGATTCGCGCGCTCTGGGGAGAAGGTGGCGTCCCATTTTTAGGCTCTCTTACTGGAGCAGATGATGTCCCGGACTCCAGGGGCGCGACGGCTGGGCGTCCCAGCAGAGATTCGGAAACGAAATGTGTCAATTATTTTCAGAGGGGCTGGTTTGAATGACACACTTTTTTTTTTTTTTTTTACGAGTTTTGTACATGGGTAATTGTGAGATCCGACCCCCCCCCCCCCCCCCCCCCATCGGAAACCCCCCTCCTCTCCCCCCCCCCCTCCCCCCCCTCCCCCCCAGCCTAATGTGAGAGATGGGTGTGGTGGGAGAACGGTTTGTGCTAGAGGAGGCGCGTTGGCTAATGGGGGTTTAATTGGGTTTTAATCCGTTAATCCATCGTTAGAGGCGGTGTGATGGGGTCTCTTCCCCCGCGTCTGTGGGCCGGCCTGCAGGGCGTGTTCTCCTCCCGCTTCCTGGTCTCTGTGAGGCGGAGCGACTGGGAACCGCCTCTCCTGTGCTGTCACTGTGCCCAGCTGCCTCACACCAGCCTCACACCAGCGCTACTGCACGCACACGCACACGCACACACAGACACACACACACACGCACACAGACTCACCCTCTACTGCAAACGCACACGCACACACACACGCACACACACACACACACACGCACACACACGCACACACACACACACACACACACGCACACACACACACACACACACAGACTCACACTCTACTGCAAGCGCACACTCACACATACTCTCTCACACAGGGGACACACACACACACACTCTCTATCTCTCACCACACACACACACACTCTCAAACACACACACACACACTCACACACACACACACACACACCAATACTCTCTCACACACACACACTCTCTCTCTCACACACACACACACACACACACACACACTCTCTCACACACACTCTCACACACACACACACGGTTAATAAGGCCAGGCGCAGCGCCCTTTGAGTCCAGCGCAGCAGTGCTCTGCCACTCAGTGTCCGAGCTGGAGAAACAGCCCGTCAGTCACCCCCCTGCTCACCGCTGTGCGGACGGGGATTAAAATGGCAGTCGATATACATCAGTCTCCCCTCTGTCCACTTTCAGCCGGTATACTCCTCCCGTGCTGCCGTCAGAAAGATAAAACTACAGTAAACGAAACTGGCGGGCGACTGCTTTCCTCGTTTTGAGACAAAACTGAGAGGAAGATGGGCTGTGTGGAGCGAGCACCCCCCCCCCCCCCCGGTGTGCCTCCCTCAGTGTCAGTCCTGGCAAAGCGGAGGTGGGGGCCGGAGGGGTCGGGCAGCTCATTCTCCCCCCCCCCCCCCCCCCCCCCCCCCCCCCCCAGTTTCTCATTCCCGGTGATTTCTATTGACCGAATCACACCGGGGCGCAGGTTGGAGTGTGACCGCTTTGTGGGATTCAGTTGTCCCCGGTAACCGTCCTGCACTAAAAAAAAAAAATAAAATCTCCTGTGTACGTTAGCGCCAGGTGAGAATTTCAGCAATGAGAGAGAGAGAGAGAATTTTGAATTTTAACCATCCTTTGTTATTCAGCGCAATGGCGAGTTCAAAACACAGTTTTTATGCATCAATGACAATAAATTCACCTAAGTGAACAAAAGCAAAGAAGACGCCCCTACTCAGTCACCCAATGCCCTGAGCAAAAGAGAGGGAGAGATAGAGAGAAGGAGAAAGAGAGTGAGAGGAAGAGAGAGAGAGCGAGAGAGAGATAGAGAGTGTGAGAGAGACAGAGGGGGGGGGGACTCTCTTCCACCACATTTACTTTTTCCAGTGGGGGACTCACTAGTGTGGTGCCAGTTCCAGTCATAGAACCACTGGCCTTGTTCCAATACGCACACCTGAGATCTGTTCAGAACAAACAGCAAGTACGGCTGCCATGCTGTCCCTCACGGGTGCCTCCTGGTCCGCAAGCCTGCTAAAACAGCCGCCACGCGAATCTCGTGGGTCATTGCTGCGACCTCAGCGACCAACATTTACCCTAACGCTCTGCATCGCGGACCGCACAGTACTACAGGAGGAGCGCTAGCGCCGAGCGAGGAAGGTGGGGAAAGATGTGCGTGTCTGTCAGTGAACGAGAGCCGTGCCCGTAGGCGTTGTTGTGGTCATTATCGCGGTAGAACCCTGAGGGTTCTGTAGACTTCCTGTCATTGGCAGTTGGTGACGTGTGTGAGCTGCCCCCCCCCCGCTGCCTGCTTGCCACTGGCCTGAGGGATTGTGAGCAACACAAGAGCAAAGTAGATCAGTCCTTTTCACGGTTGTGACTTTTTGGCGTGTGATTGTGTTTCTTTATTGTGCGTTTTCGTTGCAGGTCAGTCTGTTGCGGCAGATGTGTTGTTGTTGGCTGGGTCAGCATATGCTTTGGCAGACTGATGCATTAATATGTATTCAAAAAAAAAATAGTGACTTGGATGTATACATACCATTTAAAAAAAAAAATATGACTAATACTCTCCACAGCAGTATATTCAGAAATATATAACTATATAGAAATATGTTGAAGTGGCAATAATTTATATTTTTGGTGATAAACTGTGAAATTATTATATTTTTAATTGAAATCGTTTACACAGGGCAGACCAACTGGTGATGGACTTCCACTGTCTCTGCTCTGCAATTCTGTTGATTCTCTTTGAGAGTCTGAGGGAGAAAGACTGAGAAAGGTGTGTGTGTGTCTGAAAGTGACAGAAAAAGGGAGAAGGTGTGTGTGTCTGAATGAGAAAGACAGAGAGGGTGTGTGTGTCAGAGATAGAGAAAGACAGAGTGTGTTTGTGTGTCAGAGAACAGGGAAGAGAAGACAGATTGTGCGTATCAGAGAGAGAGAGAGAGAGAGAGAGAGAGAGGTGTGCGTGTCAGAGAGAGAAAGAAAGAGAGGGTGTGCATGTCAGAGAAAGAGAGAGAGAGAGAAAGAAAGAAAGGGTGTGTGTATCAGAGAACGAGAGAAAGACAGATTGTGCATGTTAAAGAGAGAGAGAGAGAAAGAAAGAGATGGTGTATGTGCCCTCCTCCTCCTCCTCCTCTTCTTCCTCCTCCTCGTTAGTTATGGCAGGCTGAGACATATTGTGCTCCTTATAGGATTACCAGTTTTTACAAGTTCTTTAGTATAATTTGAGCAAATACATGTAAATATATAATTTCATGTTTATTTAATAAGATAAATGCCCTCTCACATGCGCACACACATATGGATACGCGTTCTGTGTTGCGTGTTAATGTGTTTACCGCACTCATGCAAATAAAGCTCCGTTTGAATAAAACGGCTTTTCCCCTGTTTCTCCCATCTGTCTCCTCTTTTTTACACACACTTTCAGTCTCTCTCTCAGCTCAGTTTGACATGGTTTATCGGCATTATCTCCATCGAGTAAATATGGCTAAAAGGTAATGTTGACGAACCAGTGTACCCATTTCTCTCTCTCTCTCTGTAGTTTCAATCATCAAAAAGGGGTTTGGGGGTGTGTTTTAGACGCCTGTTAAACTTCACTCTGGCATGACAAAAGCTGATTTCTTTTTCCTGCACCTTTCTGGCCCAGACCTGCTGTTATTGGCTGGTGCATTATAAGCGCATGTAGACATGTGTGCACAAGCATTTACATACGTGTATGTACATATGCACCTTCAGGAGCATCACACTACACACACAAGCTCAAACACCTTCTCCCTCACACACACACACACACACACACACACACACACACACACACACTTTTTCTCCCACACCCAACCCACACACACACACACTCTCTCTATCTCACACCCACCTACCCACCTCCCACACCCACACACATACAGATACACCCACACACACACACACACACACACACGCACCCCTTAAAGATGTTTTGTCCCAATTCACTGACAAAAGTGATAAAGTGCTGTTGGTAAGACACTTATCTTCGCTGTGCACTTGCTGACACATCTCCCTCTCTCTCCCTCTCTCTCTCTCCCTCTCACACATCTCCCTCTCTCTCTCTCTCTCTCTCTCCCTCTCACACATCTCCCTCTCTCTCTCTCTCACACTCTCTCTCTCTCTCTCTCTCACTTTCCCTCTCTTTCTCTCACATGCTTGCCAGCTCTCTCTCTCTCTGTCCCTCCCTCGTTTGGCTCGTTCTCTCGTTCATTCGCTCATCGTTCCCCTCATTTGCTCCTCTCCTCTCTGCGCTCTCGGTTTTGTCGCTCTTCTTCTTCTTCTTCCTCCAGATGCTGGTGTCCTCCGGTCCTCCCCCTTCCCAGCAGCCGCACGCTCCGCTCTGCTCCGTTCCACGGTTCCGTTAGCAGAGCGCCACGGGACCAGCTGCCTCTCTCTCTCCGTCTCTCTCTCTCTCTCTGCCTCCCTCCCCCTCTCTCCCTCTCTCCCTCTCTCTCTCTCTCCGCCTCCCTCTCTCTCTCCCTCTCTCTCTCTCTCTGCCTCCCTCTCCCTCTCTCCCTTTCTCTCTCTCTCCGCCTCCCTCTCTCTCTCTCCCTCTCTGCCCAATCTGCGCAGTGGTGCTTTTTTAACCGTGGGCCTTCGGCGAGTTCGTGCCCGTCCGCGCCGCCGCGAAGTTTGAAGGCGCCGATTCGTCCGTCGCCGCGGGTTTCCAGCCTCGCGCGCTCTCACTCCACGCTCGCAGACCGACCCCGTCGTGGATCCTCCTTTGTCTGTGAGCGTTTGCGTTTGTGCCTGTGAGCATTTGCGTTTGTGTTTGTGTCTGTGAGCGTTTGCGTTTGTGCCTGTGAGCATTTGCGTTTGTGTCTGTGAACGTTTGTGTTTGTGTCTGTGAACGTTTGTGTTTGTGTCTGTGAGCGTTTGCGTTTGTGCCTGTGAGCATTTGCGTTTGTGTCTGTGAGCGTTTGTGTTTGTGTCTGTGAGCGTTTGCGTTTGTGCCTGTGAGCATTTGCGTTTGTGTCTGTGAGAGTTTGTGTCTGTGAGCGTTTGCGTTTGTGTCTGTGAGCGTTTGCATTTGTGTCTGTGAGCGTTTGTGTTCGTGTCTGTGAGCGTTTGCGTCTGTGAGCGTTTGTGTTTGTGTCTGTGAGCATTCGTATTGGTGTCTGTGAGCGTTTGCGTTTGTGTCTGTGAGCGTTCGTGTTTGTGTCTGTGAGCGTTTGCGTCTGTGAGCGTTTGTGTTTGTGTCTGAGCGTTCGTATTGGTGTCTGTGAGCGTTTGCGTTTGTGTCTGTAAGCGTTCGTGTTTGTGTCTGTGAGCGTTCGTGTATGTGTCTGTGAGCGTTTGTGTCTGTGAGCGTTTGCGTTTGTGTCTGTGAGCATTTGCGTTTGTGTCTGTGAGCGTTTGCGTTTGTGTCTGTGAGCGTTTGCGTTTGTGTCTGTGAGAGTTTGTGTTTGTGTCTGTGAGCGTTTGCGTTTGTGTCTGTGAGCGTTTGCATTTGTGTCTGTAAGTGTTCGTGTTTGTGTCTGTGAGCGTTCGTGTTGGTGTCTGTGAGCGTTTGCGTTTGTGTCTGTGAGCGTTCGTGTTGGTGTCTGTGAGTGTTTGTGTCTGTGTCTGTGAGCGTTTGTGTCTGTGAGCGTTTGCATTTGTGTCTGTGAGCATTTGTGTTTGTGTCTGTGAGCGTTCGTGTTGGTGTCTGTAAGCGTTTACGTTTGTGTCTGAGCGTTTGTGGGGGTGTGTGCGTCTGTGGGCGTGTTTGTATCTGCTGGGGTGTTTGCGTTTGTGTGTCTCTCACACGTTTGCAGAACTCAGAAACAGGACAGAGCTGAGCGAGCGAGAGAGAGAGCTGAGCGTGAAAGGGAGAGGGAGAGAGAGAGAGAGAGAGGGAGAGAGAGATCCCCGGAGCTGCCTCTACACTTCGGCACAGCAGCACGGACGATTCTTTACCTCCGCTGCTGAGGGAGAGAGGGAGGCGGAGAGAGAGAGAGAGGGAGAGAAAGAAAGAGAGAGAGAGAGAGGGAGAACTGGGACATGATGGCGGTTGTGACACACGTTAGCATCGGCGCGCTGAGCCGCACACGTTCCGGCTGTGAGATCTGAGCGGGGGGGACTGCGGAAGGAGGGAGAGAGAGAGCGAGAGAAAGAGAGAGAGAGAGGGAGAAAAGAGGGAGTCTGCGGTCTCCGTTGATTACAGAAGTGCTGGTACCCCCTGGATGAAATAGAGCCGGAGTCCCTGACTCTGCCTCCCCCCCCCCCCCCCCCCACTACCCACCACCCCCCCCCCCCCTCTCCCCCAGCAACTTGTTCTCCTCCCTCCTGCGTTTTGGTCTCTGACGGACGGGACTACGGACCTGGGAGAACCGCCGAGGCGACTCCCGTCCCCTCCGGAACGTTCCGGACCACCGCCGCTGGCTCCGGGGCTCGGCCACGTCCATGCCGTCTGTTCTCCCGCTCCGGACGGACGCACGGACGCACGGACAGACAGACCCACGCGCTCGCACAGGACTGCGGCGAGAAGCCGGACCCCACAGGCAAGACCCCCCCGGCCCGTCCCGCTTAGATCTCACGTTCCCGGGGGCTGAGGAAGAGGAGGACGGGAGGAAGACATGCAGGTGTCCTTCGCCTGCACGGACCACAACCTGAAGGCGCCGCGGAACGGCGACGGGCACGGCAAGGCCAATGCCACCAGCCCCGGCACGGGCAGCGCCGCCCGGGCGCGCTTCCGCACGGTGGCTCTCATCGCCCGCAGCCTGGGCTCCTTCACCCACCGCCACCACATCTCCCTCAAGGAGTCCACCGCCAAGCAGACCGGCATGAAGTACCGGTGCGTGACCCCGCCATCTCCGCAACTCTCCCTCTCTCTCTTCTCTCTCTCTCTCTCTCCCCCTCTTCCCTCTCTCCCCCTCTCTCTCTCCTTCCCAATCTCCCCCTCTCTCCCCACTCTCCCCCATCTCTCTCTCTCCTTCCCACTCTCCCCCCTCTCTCTCTCCTTCCCACTCTCCCCCTCTCTCCCTGCCACTCTCCCCCTCTCTCTCTCCTTCCCACTCTCCCCCTCTCTCCCTGCCACTCTCCCCCTCTCTCTCTCCTTCCCAATCTCCCCCTCTCTCCCTGCCACTCTCCCCATCTCTCTCTTCTTCCCACTCTCCCCCCCTCTCTCCTTCCCACTTTCCCCCTTTCTCCCTGTCACTTTCTCTGCTTCTCTCCTTCCCACTCTCCCCCTATCTCCCCCACCGCTCTCTCATTCTCTCCCTCCCACTCTCTCTCATTCTGTTTCCCACTCTCACTCTGTCCCTCTCTCCTGCTCTCCCTCTTTCTCTGTTTCCTTCTCTCCCTCTGTCCCACTCTCTCTCTCTCTTCCTCTCATTCTCTCTTTCTCTCCCCTATCCCTTTGTATTCTCTCCTACTCTCTTTCCCTCCTACTTTCTCCCACTCTTCTATTGTTTCTCTCTCTGTCTCCCTCTATCTCTCTCCCCCTCTCCCTTCTCTCTCCCTCCCTCTCTCTCTCCTTCTCTCCTTCCCTCCCTCTCTCTCTCTCTCTCTCTCTCCCTCCCTCCCTCCCTCTCTTTCCCTCTCTCTCTCTCTCCCTCTCTCTCCCTCCCTCTTTCTCTCTCCCTCCCTCCCCCTCTCTCTCTCTCTGAATAGCCCATACAGTGAGAGCAGCGCTGCAGCCCGTTTGAAGTTTGTTCAGTTGAGAAAAGCAATTTATGACAGAAGTGTTGAAAGCCAGCGATTTATAATTTCCGGTCACCGGGCCGTGGTGACAGAACCCCCCTTTGTCCGTTTGGGTTCTGGTTCTGGGCCTTCTGCCTGGGCCCGGATCCTGGCTCCCGGGTCGAAACTGTGCCCTGCGGCTAAACTCACTCGGTCCAAATCCCCACGACTAGCAACTGTCAGCCTGCATAGTCCTCCCGGCGTCAATTAAAAGCTAAGCTGGAACAATTTTCTGGCCGAACTGGAGGCAAATTATCTACTGAAAGGGCTGCCTCTTTTAATGCATGGAGGGAGAGTCTACTCACCTGCCCTGTCCCTTCATCTTGTTCTATGTGATTGGGGTTTTTTTTTTTTTTGGCTTCTTCAGTTTAATGTGTCTTGTGCACTTCTGATACCGATTTCTGTGTGGATCAGTCTGTGTATAGGATCGAGCATGGATGTGTGTGTGTGTGTGAAACGTTTATGTGCTGAAATCGACTGTCAGTCATTGAAATTAGGTACCAGTGGTAAACTTTTGAAATGTTATATTTGTCTGTATTTGATTTATGATATCAGTGTGAAAGACAGTACAGGGTTTCACATCAGATATATGGCTGTTTTACATTTAGATGGATTTAAACCAGGTAGCAAGCCGTGTTTGATTCTGAGCTTTGATTTGGTTTGAAATGAGGTGTCAGTGTATATTTGATATGAGGGACTCATTTGTATGAGTCTCTGCTTCACGTCAGGCTCCAGTGGTATTTTAAATCAGATATCAGTCTGTGTTTGATATCAGATGTTAGTCCATATGTAAATTAGGTGTTCATATCAGGAAGTGGTGGTCTTTGATATCAGACGAGAGTGTTTGATTTTGAAATCAGATATCAGCCTGTGGTGTCAGGGAATGAGTTAAAATTCTACTATCATTCTGTATTTGTTTTTTTGTTTTACACTGGCTATCTGTGTTTTTCTTTTTAGCTGTCATTCAGTGTTCTGTGTCTTGTATATTTGTCTACTTGTTCAAGTAATATGACTGAGTATGTACATCCAAACAGCAGTCTGAGTCGGATATCTAGCATTTGTCTTGCGTGAATCGGGAATTACCGTAAGATATCAGGCATCAGTTTAATATCAGGCATTAATGAATGAATTGAGATCAGGTATCAATCTGGCGTCAGGGAGTTTTTCTAAATCAGGTGTCCGTCTGCTTCGTCAGCCGCACCCCACACGTGCCACACACACGTTCGGTACGAGGCCCGTGTTTGAATCGATACTTTTGAAAATACGCAGACGATCGAAGGGCGACCGCTCGTGTTTTGAAAGTGTCTTCCTGCGTCAGGCCCCAGAGCGTGCATTTTTAAAACCGCGCCGTCGGTCTGTTTGTTTGATGTCAGTCGTCCCTGGCGTCAGGTGTCCGCCCGTGTTTCGATGTCAGCTCATCCGCCCCTGTGCGGCAGGGGGACTGGCGGGCGTGTCGGATTTCGGGAGAACGGGAGAACGGCGGTCACACAGTGGAACAGGACGCTCAGGTTCCCCGGTGAACCCCTTTGTGGTGGTGATCCACGAGGACAGCAGGTGTGTGGCGGGCTGTCACCTGCCCTCCTGTCAGAAAGCCTGTTCTCTCTCTCTCTCTCTCTCTCTCTCTCTCTCTCTCTCTCTTCCTCTCTCTCCCTCTCTCTCTCTCTCTCCTCTCTCTCTCTCTCTCTCTCTCTCTCTCTCCTCTCTCCCTCTCTCTCTCTCTCTCTCTCTCTCTCTTCATCTCTCTTCCTCTCTCTCTCTTTCTCTCTCTCTCTCTCCCTCTCCTTCTTTCTCTCTCTTCCTCTCTCTCTCTTCATCTCTCTTCCTCTCTCTCTCTTTCTCTCTCTCTCTCTCTCTCCCTCTCCTTCTCTCTCTCTCTTCCTCTCTCTTCATCTCTCTCTCTCTCTCTCTCTCTCTCTCTCTCTCTCTCATCTCCAGCCTTCGATCCGGTGTCTCTGCCTCCCTTTTCCCATTGTAATCTCTAATGAGCAGGCATTGTGCAAACCCTAGTGCGAGTGCACGGGGTGTGTTTACCCAGTAAACAGGAAGCTGAAGCTCAGGCGATACATCGGTGACTTATCAGATTTACGCTTGTTGACACGTCTGATCTGCTGAAACCTTTCAGCACACGCAAAACTCAATAACGCAAGCAGCGATTGGTGCAGAGCTAATACTATGACCAATCACAATGGTCAGACCATTGTTTTTGCATGTCCAAAAAAAAAAGTTTTGAATGAGGTCATGAGGTATGAACGCCTCATATTTCTTGTGTTGGAGTTTCGTTTTTTTTTGGGGGGGGGGGGGGTGGGGACACAGCGAGAAGTGCATTCCTTTATCAGGGCAGGATGGGAGAGATCTCTCTGTTCCCCTGCTTCCCCCAATCTTGCGCCTCTCCGTCTGCGTTTTTCCTAATTAGTCGCTTCTTTAGGGCGTTTTACAATACAACACTGGAGCCCATCTGGTCCTCTATTAGTTTGGCGAAAATGCCTCCCCTGCTTGGGGCGGGGGGGACGGGGACGGGGGGGGGGGGAGTCTAAACTCAGCACATTGTGACAGCAGTGTGAGGCACTTGCATCACTGAAGATGTTACACAGGCGGTACTGCTACGGCATCCCAGATCCATTCTTTTACTAAACCCTTCCCAGTCTAAATCTCTCCCCCTGGTGGAGATTATGTTATTTATATGTGGCTGCCCCCATCCCCCCCCCCCAAAAAAAGGAGAAAAAAAACTGCCCGGTATAGTTATGCATTTAATAAATTGATTGCAGTATCTCATTAAACAGAGAAGTGTCTCATGACCTTCGATGCTTTCGATGGCGGGTATGACCGTTAATTTGGACTGATTTGGACTGTGGATGTTCCGTGCGTTCCTCTGCTCCTCTCTGCTCACTGTCTGCAGGAGTTTGGGGCTGCAGACGGTGTATTACAGTATGAAGTGTCTGTTTGCTGCCGCAGTGTGTAGTTCTCGGTCACTCTCCTTAATTAGGTTTCAGAGCACATATTGAATCGGAATTTTTTTTGGCTCATCCTTCTGGAATGCAGAGCTTTCCGTGGTAAGAATGCAGACCTGAGAGTCTGGTGACTGCTTGTTGGGGGGGGGGGGGGGGTTCTAACTTTTTGAACTGGACTGGACTGGACTGACTGCTGGGACTGGGGTTGTCGGTGCCATGACCGGGTGTCGCCTGTAGGAGGCGCTGTGGTTTCCGTGAGCTAAGACAGCGAGGGAATGAGGGAGGGAGAGCACAGCACGCCTCTTCATTTATTTTAATTGCTATTATAATATGCAGACATTCCAGTCATGCTGTGCACTTTCCTCTGGGGATTCTGGTTTCCTCCCACAGTCAAAAGACATGCAGGTAGGCTAATTGGAGACTCTAAATGGTGACCATCAGTGTTACTCTCGAGAATGCAAAAGAGAATAACACAGAGGGCAGGTGATTCTGTAAAGATTCTGTGTGATCAATAAGTGTAAAGGTAATGGAGCAAACCAACAATTAGTAGTGTAGTCAAACGCTAATACTGCACAGAAAACTGATACCGAGAAGCACTGATACCTGATTAGAACCCAGGGCTCAGTGCCGGGTGTGCCAGTGGCAGTCAGCAGCAAAGTGTACTGGGAGGTGGTCTACTTCCTGGTTTCAGGGCAGGTGAAGCGATGCCCATGCGGGATCAACCGTTTTCATCTTTAACGAAGTCTGCAGCAGCTGTAGCATATTTTCCTGTTTCCATGGCAACATGCACAATAATCTGTGCATTTTATTTATTCTCCTCTTACAGCTTTTTTTTTGATAATTACACTTTCGGTGTGCGTTGCTGTTGCTTTGACTGCTTTCTGTTTCTGCAGAAAGGTAGAAAAAACTAAACGTGTTATAGCACTGTTATAACGCATCAATTAGCTTGTAACTACTATGTTATAGGTTGGCTTGTGGTTGCACAATAAGTTAAATTCTGTTTTAGAGCTTTTTTAAAAAAGACTGAGGAGGAATGATTTGCTGAGTTATCAAATTCATTGAGGTTGAAGTGGGGCAGGGCATTATGGGTAAATCCCCAGATTTATTCATTTACAGTGTCAGATCTCTTGCTGCCGTAATATCCCATGACTAATTCAAGCACGTTGTAATTGACTGAGGATGAAAGGACAGACAAAATGTATGAGTTATCTTTACAACCAGTTCTCAATTTAACGAGAGCACGTCAGTAATTATTTAGGGTTTCTCTCTCTCTCTCTCTCTCTCTCTCTCTCTCTCTCTCTCTCTCTCTCTCTTTCTGTACGTTCTCCCACTTAATTAGTTAAATGTTTTTTTTTCCTTGTCGTACAGCGGTCTTGCCCAGATGAATCATGAATCTGCGTCTGTCCTCTGTGGTTTAATGTGGAGTGACAGTTTGTCGTGGTTGGGGTAGGGGGGGGGGTATGGGGGGGGGGGGGGGGGGGGCGTTTCTCTGTTTACCGGCGGCTTCGTACGCGGCCTTCTCTAGCCGCGGCTCGGGTAATGGCCTCTGACAGGGGAAGGCCGCTGGCTTTGGGGCCCGGGGGGGGGGGTCACCCCGTTTCCGGCGCTTTGTGTCCTTTCTTAGCCCTGTCCGTCATCCTACCCCCCCCCCCCCCCCCCCCCCCCCCCCCCATCATCTTCCTCCCACTCAAATTCCTCCAGTCATTGCGTCACCTTTGACCTTTCGCCCACTGCTCCCGGCGTTCCCTCTGCTCGGTTTCCCATGCATGGCTGAGCTCCCAGGGCTGTGGTTCACACTGGGAGTGGGGTGTAGTTTACACTGGGAGTGGGCTGTGGTTTACACTGGGAGTGGGGTGTGGTTTACACAGGGAGTGGGCTGTGGTTTAAATTGGGGGTGGGCTGTGGTTTACACTGGGAGTGGGCTGTGGTTTACACTGGGAGTGGGGTGTAGTTTACACTGGGTGTGGGCTGTAGTTTACACTGGGAGTGGGGTGTAGTTTACACTGGGAGTGGGGTGTAGTTTACACTGGGAGTGGGGTGTGGTTTACACTGGGAGTGGGCTGTGGTTTACACTGGGAGTGGGCTGTGGTTTAAATTGGGGGTGGGCTGTGGTTTACACTGGGAGTGGGCTGTGGTTTACACTGGGAGTGGGCTGTGGTTTACACTGGGAGTGGGGTGTGGTTTACACTGGGAGTGGGCTGTGGTTTACACTGGGAGTGGGCTGTGGTTTAAATTGGGGGTGGGCTGTGGTTTACACTGGAAGTGGGCTGTGGTTTACACTGGGAGTGGGGTGTGGTTTACACTGGGAGTGGGGTGTGGTTTACACTGGGAGTGGGCTGTGGTTTACACTGGGAGTGGGGTGTGGTTTAAATTGGGGTGGGCTGTGGTTTACACTGGGAGTGGGCTGTGGTTTACACTGGGTGTGGGCTGTGGTTTACACTGGGAGTGGGGTGTAGTTTACACCGGGTGTGGGCTGTGGTTACACTGGGAGTGGGGTGTAGTTTACACTGGGAGTGGGGCGTAGCTGGGTGCCACGTGACAGAGATTTGAGACCTCCAGGTTCCTCAACCTTTATCCGTTCTCTCGTCAAATGGTCCTTTCTCCTACTAGCACCAGGAAGACCAGATTAAGCTCTGAAGTCAATGTATCCCCCCCTTCATCTGTCCCCCCCCCACTTCCCTGCTGATGAAATGGCTTTTCGCTCTTAGCATCGTCAGGAGTCTTCCGGAGCTTTCCAGTGAATCTTGGAAACAGTTTTGCTGTTGGACGGGGAAGTAAAGCCTTAAAAGAGCCTTTGAAGATGAAAACTCAGCCTTTATCTGCGATTAGCTCCTGTAAATAGCAGGGCTTGTGTGTGTGTGTGTGTGTGTGTGTGTGTGTGTGCGTGTGTGTGTGTGTGTGTGTGTGCATGTGTGTGCGCGTATGTGTGTGTGGGTGTCTGTGTGCATGTGTGTGCACGCATGCGTTTGTGTGTGTGTGTGCTCTGTGTGTGTGTGGGTGTGTGTGTGTGCCGTGTCTGTGAGTGAGTGTGTGTGTGTGTGTGTGTTTGTGTGCACGCTGTGTGTGCACGAGTGTGTGTTTGTGTGTGCAATGTGACGTGTATTTGCATGTAGTAGTATGTATATGGTTGTATGTGGGTTTGTGTGTTTATGTGTATGTGTGCATATGTATGAATTTGTTCATGAGTACTGTTCAAATGTTTTTACATGCATAGATGTGTGTGAAAACATGCTGTCTAGGCACCTCATGCAACTTTGACAGGTTTTATGGCCTGTTTTGCCACTCTGTAGGGTTTGGAGGCGTGTTACGCGGTTCTGATTGGTGGGTGAGTGAGGACTGAGCATGCTCAGTTGAGACTTATCCAGTGTGCCGTGAAATGGAAGCCTTAGGTTAATCTATGGTTGCTATGGAGATAAGAATTATGTCACTTGAAAGATAATGAGGTGTGCTCGCTGTGGGGGGGGGGGGACGACACTCCCCGCTCTCCCCCTCCTGATCGTACTGCGGTGTGAAAGAAGTGCTTTGTAAGTGACTAAGAAAAAGGCATGAAAAATTGCCTTAAAAGGTCTACTTGTCACTGGGGTAGGTACCATATAGGGTAATAATGAATCATTCTTTTGTACCCTTTTTTTGGCTTTGTAAAGGGTACTTATTAGTTCCAAAAGAACATTGTTGCCGCTTACATTTGGGATGTGTGTTCCTTAAAGAGCAAAAACGTACCTCCCCCGTGCCTCAATTTCTGAGAGTGTACAGTCTCATTAAGTTTCTCTCATTAATGCCTGCAGTGCGATAGTCAGCTCATTACATTACATTACATTACAGGCGTTTAGCAGACGCACTTACCCAGAGCGACTCGCACAACTCAGTGCATAGCATCTACACTGCATCCATTTATACAGCTGGATATGTACGGAAGCGATACAGGTAGGTACCTTGCTCAAGGGTGCAGCGGCAGTGTCCTACCTGCCCAGGTGTGCAGTCAGGTGTGCTAACCTGTCGCTCTTATGTGTGGCCTTCAAGCTTAAAATCAGGAGCCGGTTCAGATCCGAGGAGCCCAGAGAGCGGAGGGCTGCTGCAGAATCCGCAGCTTTAGCTCGTCAGTTAAGCGCTGATTAATGCAGCTGTTACTGGGGACGGGAACATTTTAGCATAAAGTCTTCATGAAGTCATTGTGCATCTGTTTTACTTTCTTCCTGGCCTCATCAGAAACCCGGACGTCATTTATTCATTTATTTATTTATTTATTTATTTACTCAAAAGTTCAACTGCCCCTCGGTCTTGTCGCCGCCCTCAGCGGCTAAATTATTCACCCGTTCCGAATTTGTTTTTGGTTTGTAGCACGTCGCGGAAAAAAAAAAAAAAAAAAAAAAGCAAATAAATGCGAAACGAGCTGCTCGGCGAGACGAGACGAGGCTGCGCGCGTGAAACGTGTTTCAGACGTTAGCGAAGGAGGCTCGATT
>CM045888.1:8151563-8161563 GCA_025169545.1 Anguilla japonica | reverse complement strand
AGACAGAATTGACAACAATGCAGCATTCAAACTGAGTTGTGTTGACAAGAGTGTGTTTAAATGGGAGTCCACCAATCCGCGTGGATATAATCAGTGCCTGTGGAAGTGTTCGCTGTGAGTCACGGTGTGTGTGTGTGTGTGTGTGTGTGTGTGTGTGTGTGTGTGTGTGTGTGTGTGTGAGAGTGTGCGTGTGTGTGTGTGTGTGTGTGTGTGTGTGTGTGTGTGTGTGTGTGTGTGTGTGTGTGCGCAGACATGTGGAGCTGAACCCTCAGGACCACAGTCACCCTGACCCTTTTCGAAACTTTAGAAGCCTGCAGTCAGACTGGGCCTCTGGTGACTCATAGGGAGGGGGACATGGAGGGGGGGGGTGGGGGGATTGGGGTGGGGGGGGGGGTGGGGGGGAATGTCGCCCTGCTGTTATGAAAGCAGCAAAAAATCCTAAAAATGTCATTAAATCTGTCTCAGCCCCTGAAGCCCTATCTGCCGTGCCTGTACAGGGAAATGACTGCGTGTGAGATTGGTTTCCAGAATCTGATTAATTATGAAGGTTTGTCCAGCATTATGTTACAGGCCACTGCCCAGGTTGGCTTGAAACACCCCCTTCCGCTTGGAACCTCCCGACCTCCTGCACAAGGTCATGAAGCAACTGACCCGGCTGAGCTGGTTCAGCACCAGAGGACATCCACAGAAATTGGGCAGAAATGCCTCTGTAGTTTCCTCTCCCCCCCCCCTTTTTTTTTTTGGGGGGGGTTAGGGTTAAAAAGTGAAAAAAAGTCTGACACTACAGAAGGATGGAAGAGGCTCTGTACGCTGCGACACGTTCTCAAAAAAAAAAAAAAAAAAAAAAAACGTTAAACGCCCCGTTTGGGCATTTAACAGATGCTCTCTCTTATCCAGAGAAGCCGTACACAGCTTATGCTCTTCAGGTGGGATCCATTTGTGCAGCTGGGTGTCCGGGATAAGTGGCTCGCTGGAGGGCCCGACGGCAGCGTCCCCTGCAAACCGTAAGAGTTATAAGAGCAATAATGGCCTGCGTTTGTGTGGCTCTGCTCTCTCACTCAGAGCACTTTGCAGTGACGAAGGGGGAAACTGCGCGGCACCCACCTGCAGGCACGGCCGCCATTTTGTGCCGGACGCTCACCACGCGTTGGCTTGAGGTGGAGAGAGGGGGGGAGAGAGAGAGAGAGGGAGGGAGGGAGGGGGGGAGAGAGGGGGAGGGTTGAGAGAGGGAGGGGAGAGAGGGGAGAGGGATGGAGAGGGGGGGGAGAGGGGAGAGAGGGTTAGGGGTTAAGGGAGAGAGAGAGAGAGAGGGAGGGGGGGGAGAGGGGAGAGAGGGTTAGGGTTGAGAGAGAGAGGGGGGGGGAGAGGGGAGAGAGGGTTAGGGTTAAGAGAGAGAGGGAGAGAGAGGGGGGGAGAGGGGAGAGAGGGTTAGGGTTAGGGTTAAGACAGAGAACGATTTTAGCCAATTAATCTGGGGCATGATGAGATGGCAGAATGGTGAGAGCCAGGTTTGGGAATTGAGCCAGAACACCGAGCTGCTCCTTGACCGTTACTGTAACCATGCACTGCTGTAAATCCTTCTCTCAGTTCCAGTTGCTTTATTGGCATGAAATACCAATGTAATTATCGCCAGAGCATACATAAAATGATACGTAAAATAGTATCGCTCTCTCTCTCTCTCCCTCTTGCTCCCTCCCTCCCTCCCTCCGTCCCTCTCCCCCCCTCTCTCCAATACCACCTCTCTCCCCCTCTATCTTATACTCTCTCTCTCTCTCATTAATACTTCTCTCCTACCTTCTTGTTCGCTAGCCGTGTGATTTATGGCTGTTTTGAGGAGTACTGTGACTCAGCACCGGTCTCCAAATGTTCCCTCTGCCCTCCTGCTCAGTGTGCGGATGAAATACACGTCTGTTTCTCTTCCATACTGTAGACATTAGGGCAGGTCGTATAATATTTTAATTTTACTCCTCCTGGACAGTGTGGGCCGGTTGGGAAATCTCAAGGTTAAGACGTCAAAGTCAGCCGTGAAGTCTGTCTGCGCATAAATGCGGGCTGGGAAGTCTGCTGGCGTGTTACAGTCAGTCGTGGAGTCTGTTGGGTGATTACGGTATAGAAATCAGAAGCCGGATGGGAATTCTGTTAGTAGATTCATGTTCAGACGTCCGAGGCGTCTGTGAAGTCTGCCGTCAGACAACAGCTAAGACACTGGCGGAGGCGGTGAAATCTTTTAGTACACCATAAAGTTAAGACTCGAAAGCAGGTTGTGACGGTTCGTTGCTTAGGAGATTACAGTTAGCGAACCTAGCGGGGCGCGAAGTTCGTTCGTGTGTACAGCTCGAGACATCAGAGCACGGTTGTCAAGCCTGTTGGAGCTAAGATGTCAAAACCTGCTTGTGAAGTCCATCCCTAGATCAGTTGAGGCACCGGTGCTGTATCAGCAGCCGGCTCTGTATCGATTAGGAACGCCCTCTAAATGTAGGTACTGAGTGCGATCACTGTTCCCACATTGATTAGCACATTTTTATTAACGCTGCCCTCCGGTGGCCACGTGCACAAGCTGCCACAGGTGTGTGTGTGTGTTTTTTTTTCAGGTTGTTCATTTTCATTCTTGTCCATAATGAGAACACAGAAGGGCCAGATACACGCTTCCCCCCTGCCCCCCCCAATCACATTAGAAATGACAGAATAATAGCAACCTTTATTTCTTTCTTTCTTTCGTGCACCCTTGTTGAAAGAATTTCAGACTGAATTTCCTTTCCAACTCAGGGGGATGATACAGAATCATACTGGGGAGGCCAGTTTAACATGGGTGTGTGATTTGAGTGGATTTTAATTCAGAAGCGATGCTCTTTGAGCCGCCCCCCCCCCCACCCCCCCCCAAAAAAAATGGCAGGAGACCCTGGATTGGGGCCAAGTTGGCCTCTAGCACTGCGTGGGCCGTCTCTTTATCGACAGCAGTAAAGGTCATTACCGCAGCCCATGCTGAGAGAATGATGTCACAGCCAATGAGAAGTGGCAGAACCCTGTCTCCGTTCCGCCAGGGCACCCCCACTGCATGTTGGGAGCATCCCTACTCACCACTCCTCTCCCTGTCTCTCTCGCTCTCCCGCTCATCCGTTTTTATCTTTCTTCATCCATCTCATTTTCTCCCTCGCTTTCTCTCTCGTTCCTTTTCTCTAAGTTTTATTTTGCCTCCTCTTTTCTATTCCTCGCCCTCTCACTATCTCACTATCTTATCTCATTCTGCATTCCTCCTTCACTTATTTATTCCATCTATTTTATTTTCCTCAATTTCTCTCATTCTGTATTCCCCTCCCCTCTCTCTTTCTTTCTCTTTTTCTCTCTCTCGTTGTGAGGCAATTTGAACTCTGCATTTCTGAGGGTACAACACTAAATAAAGCCGCCCCCCCCCCCCCCCACCCCCCCCCCCCCCCCCCCCCCCCACCCCGACCCCACTTATTCTGCGCTAGGGTACCCTTAAAATGAAGGAGCCCCCGCAACTGCGCTCCCGTCACCACCGCCACCGACCTTGCGAACACCCTCCAGGAAAAACGCAGACGCATATCATTAGTAATTAAAAAAAAATACAGAGACATAGTTCAAAGCGTCCATATGGCTCCGCCTGCGGACCGCATCAAACTTTCGCCGCATCGAATGACTCGCGCTGCAACGAATCTCCGGGATGGGAATGGGAGTGAGAGGAATTACAGCAGCTCGCGCGGGGCTGTAACGAGACCCCGCGCGAGCTGCTGTCCGATTCGCTTACGAACGGAAGGCGTGATGCCCGCGCCGACCGGCCCGCATTTTAAAAAGAACTCGCTCCCGACAAAAATGCGGCTTTTCGTGGAAGCCTCTAGCCCAGAGACGGCTACGCAGCAGCGGTATTTTCCGTTAGGGATTTCATGGGGAGGGAGGGAAGCGCGTCTCAGATTGCCTGGGTATTAGGATAAGCCATTCCCGCGGTGATGAGCACAGCCTTGCGCGGTAGTGGGTGACGAATGGTCCCCTACGGAGAGCAATTTAACAACGTTTTGCATAAACCGGTCAATAACACGGTGTCATTGAGTCCGAATGGGGCGTGGAGCTGAGGGAACCGCTCTGAATATTGATTTTTTTTTTTTTAATGGATTCTGGTGGATTCTGGTCTGCAGTAAAGTTTATGTCTGCACTCTGGAGCTCTGTGTGTGTGTGTGCGTGTGTGCGTGTGTGCGTGTGCGTGTGTGTGTGTGTGTGTAGCTGTGTGGGAGAGTTTGTTTGTGTGCGCGTGTGTGTGTACCCAACATGCACATACACATGTATTTGCGTGTAAATACATGGGAATATGTGTGTTTATGTATTGATAATGCCACTGCCATTAACTTGCCACCGTTGCCCTACCCATCCCTCTCTCCCTCCCTCCCTCTCCCTCACCACCACTTTCCTCTGACTGTATGTCTTTTTCACTCTGAACACCGACAATTTTTAACCCAACAGCATTATTTACAGGACCCATCGATGTTAATCATTTAAGATGCAAGATCGCAAATATGCGATTAGAATGTTCTTAACTGAACATTCAAATGCTGATGTCACAATCACTGCTGGCGGATTGAAAGCGATGGAGTTCTAGAACACTGACTTAGAGTCTTGAAAAAAAAAAAAACCATTCCAGTGATTAATGCAGTTATTCTGACTTCTCTGCAGGAACCTGGGGAAGTCGGGGCTGAGGGTCTCCTGCTTGGGGCTCGGTAAGTATGCACTCGCCCCTCCCCTTCTCCAAGCCTCCTCTTTCCCTCCCCCTCTCCCCACCACCGCCCTCCCTCACCCCCTCCCCACCTCCTGCACTCTATTGCCATTACTAAGCTATTTAAAAAAAAATTAAAAATAGATTTGTTGTCTTAATATTCCTTTATAATGAAGACCAAAATTGATTGTGGTCCGAGCGCTGAGCAATACCCAGAATCCATGACCTGAGTAGAACGACCTGAAGAGAAAAGGTTTTTTTTCAAGAAAGGTGGAAAAAAAAGACAAGAACTGTGACTCCTCTGCTTTTTATTGGCTGTACAATCAACGGCAGATCATAGGGCATCAGTCATGCTACATGCCATCGATCGGGGCACGTAACAGACCCTAAGGGATTCTGGGATTGTTTCAAAGAACTCGCATCGATCGATTCGGGAATGATGGAATGCAGCAGGCGTTCCGGAGCGCTCGCGGCGATGGCGATCTCGTTTGTATGTACGGCACGTGCGGTGGGGGGGGGGGGCGGGGGGGGGGGGGTGGTGGAGCGGAGCGGGTGACTCTGCCTCTCCCGAAAGAGGTTGTGTGCCTCTTATAAACATTCCATTTTCATGTAATATGAAAACAAAGCAAACAACAACAACAAAAAAGAAAACCTTTTTTGACCCAATTTATCTGCCTTCGCTGCCGGGAAGAATAGATTACCATAACAACTAAAGGCCCTTGTGCTGCTAATTGCTGTAATTTGCTGCTAGGTCAGAGCTCTTCGTGACTAACTGCCCTTGCCATCTCAGCATTTTCCAATCAATCAAACTTTATTTACAAAGCACATTTCCGACAGCGGGTGCAACTCAATGTGCTGTAAATAAAAAGACAAAAAAAAAAAACAGGGTGATTGAAGGATATAAAAAAAAAAAACATTTAAGTCCTGAGGACAAAACTGAAGGACCAACGAGAGCAAGATGCTCATTCTGATCCAGAATGAGTTTCCAAGGGCCCAAAGTACTCCTACACGCAACACCAAACACAATTCATGGAACGAGAATTGCAACTTGAATGGAGAAGGACACCACAACAGTTTTTTTTTTTTCTGGATTGATGTCTTTAAAAAGAGGAGAGCAATAACTGAACCGCTCTCATCCCCCTGGAAGATTAAACTGTAAGTAGGGGCCATTAACTGGAGCAATCAACAAGGAAACACTTAAAATGTCCTCCCTCCTAATTCCTCTATTATAAACAAACACATATTTTATATACTGTGTACCAATTACAAGAGTTATATTCTTTTAAATAGAATGGCTCGATGATTCTTCCCCATTGTTCTTTGCACAACACTAGAAAATGCTAATGTTCATTCAGGAGAGCACAGACAAATGTGCGCTCATGTGAGCATGTGATGTATAAACTGCCACTTCTTTAAAATGAATTTGTTGCCCAGCGTAGGGTTGAGTACAGTATATCCAATCCCCCCCCCCCCCAAACTGGAATGTCCAATCAAGTGCAGCCGCAGCCGCGTTCATACTGCGCTGCCCCGCTTCTGATTCGGGAGAGCGTTAGACGTTCGCGGTTCTCCTCCGAAAACACGCGGTGTCGCCCGTTGCTGCTTCACACATGGCAGAAGACTCCTGCCGAGCTCGCACAGAGCGGAGTCAGAGGAAGACCTTTTGACACGCGACTTTGACCGCAGTTTTTTTTTTGACCGTCTGATCGACCAGCAGGGGGCGCTAGATGGCAAAGGACGCGGAACTTCGTCCGACTGCACCCGCCCATTCCCTGAGTGGGGCGCGATCGCCAATTGCCCCCTCGCCCTGTGGAGCTGCCGGCCACAG
This sequence comes from Anguilla japonica, assembly GCA_025169545.1. Lineage (NCBI taxonomy): Eukaryota > Metazoa > Chordata > Actinopteri > Anguilliformes > Anguillidae > Anguilla > Anguilla japonica. The sequence continues at coordinate 8,155,015 of CM045888.1, read as the reverse complement.
GCAGCGGCGGCGCGGTCCGGATTCGATCCGAAGCCGCGCGGTTCGTCCGCGCACCGCGGCGTGGCGCCTCAACCGAACGAGCCACGTTACAGCCCTTCTGCGTCGGGTTGAGGAATATATCATTAAATATATTGTGTGTCACTGAATAATATGTGTGTCACTGTTCGAAGTTTGAAAAAAAAAAAAAAAATCCTTTGTGTTTTTTGAGGAATTACATGAGAGAAATGTCCAAATTGGTGATGTGCTCACCGGGGTAGGCGCTGCAGTGGAAACGAGGGGAAGGTCAGATGCCCTCGACTCTGGAGCACGCAGCTTCTGTCTCTAATTAAAGACCAGTCATTTTTTTTTTGGAGATTTGTGAGGAGTGTGACCTTTTCGTTCATTTGTCAGGTTGAAGCACGCTTTCTTCTCACCTTCCTTCCACATGATGTTCTCTCTCTCTCTCTCTCTCTCTCTCTCTCTCTCTTCCTCTCTCTCAGGAACTTGGGTGACATTTGGAGGCCAGATTTCTGATGAGGTAAGTGGCGTGTTTTTTAAATCAACATTCTTAAAATGACGTAGCTACACTGCACCAGTTCTCTGGACGCAGTTTCTATATTTTGTTTGGCTTTAGTTTGTACGTGTCCATTTAAAATCAAGGTGGAAACCTTTTTGGTCAGCACTGTCTGTCGGTGGCAGTGAAGAACCCTAGAAATTTTTAATAAAAAATACTAAAGTTTTCATAATTGGTAGGAAGGCGGGGGGGGGGGGGTAGAATTGCCAAAAAATGTGCGGCAACAAGGGCTCCGCCCCGGTGACAGAAGCCTGGAGGAACAGGATGGCCGCGGCGAGATGAGTCACTAAACTGTGAAGGGCAAGAAGTTCAAGCTCCGGAACGCTCCAGATTGCTGCTGGTCAAAGACTATGTGGTTGGGGGGCGGGGTGGGAAGGGGGGGGGGGGGGGAAAGCTGAAATGAAGCAAAAGAAAAGGCTCTGTCAACAACATTTCTGCTTTCTTGTTTGATTGGGTGCTGGATTGACATGGGGATGGGGGAAAGGGCGAGGGGAGGGGAATTTTTTAAATACTTTTTGAATGGTGAGTCTGACTGAATGGACAGAATCCACTGGTATAAGCATCTGCAGTCCCCTGAGAATGACAGAGCAGATCTCTCTCTCTCCCTCTCCCCTTCTTTCACACTCTTTCTCTTCCCCCCTCTCTCTCTCTTTCCCTCTCCCTTTCTTTCACTCTCTTTCTCTTCCCCCTCTCTCTCTCCCTATTCCATAACCCCTTCTCTCTTTCTCTCTTTCTTTTTTCTTCCTCCCCCTCTCTCTTTCTCTCTCCCTCTCTTATTCTCTTTCTCTTCTTCCCCCTCTTTCTTTCTCTCTGACTCTCATTCTCTCTCTCCTTCTCCCTTCTCTCATTCTCTCTTTTACTCTCTTTCTTTTTCTCCCCCCCCCCCCCCCCAGAGGTAAGAGACTGCCGCAGTCATAACATTATCCATTCTGTGCTGCTGTGAGCTTAACAAATCCCCCCCCCCCTCTCCTGGCCCTCCTCTGCAGCTTTGCTACATTCTGCAGTGAGGAGTCTGTCCTTCACTTCTCTGCAGAGAGTCAGAAAGCTCACAGACTGGAGTCTGTTCTTCACTTCTCTGCAGAGAGTCAAAAAGCTCACAGCATGGAGTCTGTCCTTCACCTCTCTGCAGAGAGTCAGAAAGCTCACAGACTGGAGTCTGTCCTTCATTTCTCTGCAGAGAGTCAGAAAGCTCACAGACTGGAGTCTGTCCTTCACCTCTCTGCAGAGAGTCAGAAAGCTCACAGACTGGAGTCTGTCCTTCACAACTCTGCAGAGAGTCAGAAAGCTCACAGGCTGGAGTCTGTCCTTCACCACTTTGCAGAGAGTCAGAAAGCTCACAGACTGAAGTCTGTCCTTCACCACTTTGCAGAGAGTCAGAAAGCTCACAGACTGAAGTCTGTCCTTCACCACTCTGCAGAGAGTCAGAAAGCTCACAGACTGGAGTCTGTCCTTCACCTCTCTGCAGAGAGTCAGAAAACTCACAGACTGGAGTCTGTCCTTCACCACTTTGCAGAGAGTCAGAAAGCTCACAGACAGGAATCTGTCCTTCACCACTTTGCAGAGAGTCAGAAAGCTCACAGACAGGAATATGTCCTTCACCTCTCTGCAGAGAATCAGAAGGCTCACAAATGGGAATGCATCCTTCACAATCTGACTAACAGCACACACACACACACACACACACACACACACAGAAGAAACAAAAAGTTTCTGTTATTTCTCAGCTGTGGGCTGATTTATGTGAGAGAGTGCAGGAGGATCCAGCTGAAACTGTGATGTTTTTATATATCCAATATCCTAACAGATATTTCTTGCTGAGCTGGTCTGCTTCCACTGAGATGGCATCAATATCATATATATATATAATAAAGATCCCCATCACTTTTCATTGTTACTCAGCACTTAATTGGCCAATTAAAGCAGTTGATTTTAGCTGATTTGTTTGGCTTGAATGGGATGCCAGTTTTAAGGTGAAAACAAACACCATCAGACCGTGTGGCTGTCCAGGGCCAGGGACAGAAACCCCTGTCCCATAACTTAACTCCTGAATGAAATATCCGGCCCGGCCCGTGGAATAACGATTTCGGAGAGGGAAAAAAAAAACACAAATCTGGACGGGTGACAGAATTAAATGGAACAGACCAAACAAAGCGAGACGATGAATCTGCAGTCCTTTTTTCTGCTGCAGCGTAACTCTCTGTCCTGCAGGTGGCGGAGCGGCTCATGACCATCGCCTACGAGAGCGGGGTGAACCTCTTCGACACTGCGGAAGTGTACTCCGCGGGAAAGTGAGTCACTTCCTCAGAAGCGACAGGTCCTTCCAACCTCAAATCGCAGCGCGGCAACCACAAACTCTACTGTCTTTATGCTAATTCTGCCACGCGCTGGTTTTGAGGCGAACCCACTCATACCACGTTACCCCTTGGCGACTCTGTGATCCCGGGGGGTATTGTCACGACCAGCGGCTTTAAACTCTGCCGCCTTTGCCCAAATTAGGAAAACCTGCTCATGACCTTCTAGTCCCTAAACCACTAAACCATGCCTGTAAACTTGACTGCCTCTTTCCCAAATGACCTTTCCCCAAATTACTTTTTTAAAAGGTAATTACTTACCGTTTACAAATGTGCAAAAACGTTTTATCACCAGTAACACGACCAATGATTGGCCATGGTATTCGTTTTGCACCAATCATTGGTCATGTTATTACATTTTCAGTGTGCTAACAGGTTTAGCGAGTGCTAAAGGTCCCAGTAAACCAGCCTACATCCCCAGCTTTCTCCAGACCCGAAGGGGCAGTGATTTCTCGCAGCAGCATGCCAGCTCCAAGCAGTCAGTTAGAACGGCACCGTCAAATACTCCGTACATTTCGCCCAGCGTAATATGAATAACGCTCACAGAC
>CM045888.1:8124063-8149063 GCA_025169545.1 Anguilla japonica | reverse complement strand
CGGAGACAGAGAGAGGCCTGTCCAGGAAGCACATTATAGAAGGTAATTCTGCTCTTCGTCCTCACTAAGACCAGGGATCCCCCCCCAACCTTCCCTCTGTGCTCTCTTCCTTTGTTTGTTTCCCTCGTTCTCACCCTCGCTGTGCTTGTCAGGTGTCTCTCTGCGTCGCCCGGTGAGAGAACGCTCGCTCTGTCGGGCTGCTTCGTGAGAAAGCAGCTGACCCTGCCTTGCTTTGCGAGGGACGTGGGGATGCTGACGCACACGCACGCGTGTGCGGGAACTCTGACCTTGCGCTTCTCTGGGTTGTGTCCTCTCTCTGGATCTGTGTTTCGGCACAGTGGTCTGACCAGATCCGTGTAAATGCCACACTCGCGTCTCTGCTCCCCTGGGATCTGTGATCGGCACACTGGTCTGACAGGATGTGCTCTCTGAGGACACGCAATAATCGCTGTGGTCAGGCAGGTCGTGCACGTTCTGACTAGCCACATACATCTCCCCTCTCTCTCGGGATCTGTGATCGGCACTGTGGCCTGACAGGCTAAGTGAGCATCATGCTCACATCTGTCCACTCTGTGATCAGCGCTATGGCCTGGCAGGTCATTCTAAATGTTAGGTTCACCTCTCTCCTCTTGCCCTTCTCTCTCTCTCCCTCTCCTGCTGTCTCTCTCCCTCTCTCTCTCTCCCCTCTCCTGCTGTCTCTCGCCTTGTCTCTCTCTCTCCCTCCCTCTCCCTGTCCCCTCTCTCTCTCTCTCCCTCTCCTGCTGTCTCTCTCCTTGTCTCTCTCTCTCTCCCTCTCCCTCTCTCTCTCTCTCTCTCTCTCTCTCTCTCTCTCTCTCTCTCTCTATCTCTCTTTTCTCTCTCTCTCTCTCTCTCTCTCAGGACTGAAGGGCTCCCTCCAGAGGATGCAGCTGGAATACGTGGACGTCGTGTTTGCCAACCGTCCTGACAACAACACGCCCATGGAGGGTGAGCACTTTGGGCCGGTGTGTGTGTGTTTGGTGTGGGGGGTGGGGCTCAGATTGATTGATTGGCGCTGTCACTGTTGATGCCATGGCGATAGAACCCCCCTGAGCACCAGCCTCAGCCGAGTGGAACCAGGGTAATGCGCAGCAGTTCACCTCATTAACACAGGCGATCTGGATTACGTTTCCCCCCCTGGGGCAGCTGGGTATTTTTGGCTGGTCTCAACAGGTGTTCCAGAGAGCTCTGGAGAGGCTGGGTTTGTGGAGCGCAGGGGTGTGTCTCTCTGTCCTGGCTCACGCACACACAGACACACGCATCACACACACACACACACACACACATGCACCCACGCACACACACGTATGTACACACACGGGGCCCACACACACAAACATACACACACACACACAGACTCACACACACACATGCACTCACGCACTCACACACACACACACACGCACGCACACACACACACACACACACATACACACATGCGCGCACACACACACACACAAGCGTAAATAGTACAGCTTTGTTCTGAGCCTGCTTCCCGCTCTGTAAAGTAAGATGAGATCAGCTCATACAGAGATACTGCTGTGCTGTGAAGCCTTTGAGCTCCATTAAGTCTCTGTGTACAGACTAGACTCACGGACACCATGAGCCTCCATTTTCACAACAGCATATTAACGTCCTGAGGGGGCTCTGTGCTTGGTTCTGCGTGTGCGCGTGTGTGTGTGCTTGCGTGCGTACGTGCGTGCGTGCATGTGTGTGTGTGTGTGTGAGCCTGTGAGCCTGTGTGCATGTGTGTGTGTGTGTGTGAGCCTGTGAGCCTGTGTGCATGTGTGTGTGTGTGTGTGAGCCTGTGAGCCTGTGTGCATGTGTGCATGTGTCGGTGTGTGTGCGTGTCTGTGTGCATGTGTGCGTGTGTGCTTGCATTACTTCCTCCTCAACAGACACGGACGTACACATGCACACATGCACACACACACACACACACACACACACGTGTGCGGGTGCATGTAGTTTTGTCACGGTTGCTCGTTGTCTGTGGGGCATGTGGCCCCGTGATGTCACGGGTTAAGTCTCTTCACATCACTGTCATGTCTTCCTCTGGTCCTAAATCGTCCTGCGGCCCCAGTTCTCCTCCACCCTTTCCCTCCTCCGCACACGTGAGTCACTAACCCAGGAGGAAACAGCTTGTGCGGGTCATTTCCTGTATGTCCTCAGTAACAAATATCCATTTTTTTTTTGGTCTTTTGGTTGCTTATTTCCCGTTTTAGATGGCTGATTGTTACTTCCTGTCTTGCCTCTGGACATTTTTGTCTCCTGTCTTATCTCTGGGCTGGACATTTCCTGTTTTGGATATGGTCTTATTCTTATTTCCTTCTCCTCTCTGTATGACCTTGTCGTGAATCTCAGAGGCAAGAGACAGAATCTCATGAACAGGCCGGGGAGACCCCGAGCCTGCCTGGGGCCCCGAGCGCTGGGGGCCCCCCAAGGGCTGAGTTTTAGGAGTTCTGGCGTCACATGATGACAGTGGAAGTCGGTCGGAAGGGGGAGGAGGTGGGCCCCTAGTCTCTAAAATGGGCTCTGTTGAAACTGAGCGGGAGGCTTTTCAGTCCGCTAGGCCTCTGCAGTGCGAGATGATGACGATGGCGCAGCTCTCCAAGGTTAGCCTAGCGGCGTGACTCATCCAGCGGTGTATTATTTACAGGCTATCGCGCCGGCTATCGGCCTGCAATGCCTCACAGCCCTGGAGCTGTGGGTACGCGCTACGTACGCTACTCTCTCCCGAGTCTCCCAGCAGAGCTGATGTAATTAGCTGGGCTCGATCGAGCTGCTAATTGCGTATCGATTCGGTTTTGACTCGCCTCAACGGTCGGTCCGTTGGTCGCTTTTCAGGTGAAATGCGCGGTGCGCTCGCGCCGGTGCGCCGTGTGCAAAACGAGCTCTTCGTTTCTCAGGCCTGTTGCCCCCCTTAAGCAGTTTGACTTTTATTGCTCCTGGGAGAAACAGATTTAAAAACCGAATCATCTCGTTGCTGCGCGCGCATTTGTCTCCTCATCGATTCAGAACAGACGGCTGTCTTTGGAAGTCAAGCTCAGATCAGGGTTATATTGACAGCACAATCAGACCTCGTTATGCAGTTGGCAGGTGGATCTGCAAACCCGCCTGAACAACAGGAACAGGGTTGTGGAACACCGAGGTGACGGACCTTGTTGAAGGGCACAAGAGGGCCGTCTCACCCATCACTCAAAACCTACTTCCTGTCACATGTCCCCGACAAACCGGCTGGCTCTCGTCCACTGAAAGGGCTGTTTGCTTCCGCTGCATGCCTCTGCAGTTAACCGCAACGCCCCCTCATAATGTCGCCATTGCCTGTAAGGTGTGAGATCACAAAGTGTGAGATCAGGACGTTCTTGACTGAACATTCCGATGCTGATGTCACAACCACTACCGGTGACTGAAAGCAGAGGAGTTCTAGAACACGGACTTGGAATTTTGAGGGGGGAAGAAACATTCCACAGAACCTACTCTTCAGAGGGTTAGTGCCTGAGTTATTGCGGTCCCATTTGGTCTCCCTGTTAGCGTTTCCTGCTCTGCTCAGCTGGCCCGCGTTGACGAGTCGTCTCAGAAGCAGGCCTTCTGATCCTGGCTCGGCCCCGCCTTCCAGCTCATAACGTCTTCAGGCCGTCAGACCCTGTTCCCTGCTGAGCTCTCCCGCTCTGAGGCGATTTTTAAACGTCAGGGCCCTGGCCTGCCTGTGCGTGAAACCAGCCTTTAAATCTCAGCGGGACGTCCCGCTAAAATAAAGGTTTGACTATAAGAGGGGCGGCCAGCCATGCGATGTCAGGGCAGAATGGCAGCAGCAGCCCGCTCAAGGGGAACACGAAGGAGCTCAGGGCTGTTTTTCGTTTTTCCTGCTTCCTGCTTTTCACCTGGAGAAGCACTAATGCAACCAGAATGTCTGTCTGATAAAAATTTTTTTATAACCCCCCCCCCCCCCCCCCCCCCCACCCCCACTAAACTCCAAAATAGTTTAATTCACCCACAGCCAGCAGAATCAGCCCCCCTGTCACAGCCCCCTCCCCCTCCCCCCACTACCCATTCTTTTTTTTTTTTTGGTTTTCACCACAGTTGAAACGAGGCCCCGCGGTATCTGGCTGGGACACCTGCGCGTCTCCCGAGCTTGCTTTGTGTGTCCGTGAGCGAGCGCGTACGAGGAACACAGCTGTTCCCGTTTTGGAATGTGCTGTGTACACGGTTTAAAAAAGACAATTTTGTGCTGTAAGGGTTTTTTTTTACCTCGCCGCAAGCCTCATTAATCTTCGCAGGTGTGAAGACAGAAAGGATTTATCATTGGTGAATTATTTCACACGTGTCTCTGTCTTTTCCTGTTGACCTGGGGGTCCTGTGTCAGCTTTGCAGCCTTGTTTTATGGATAATTTCATGGATCAGTCGAATAATTGGTTTACTGAGTGATTGATTGACACGTTGATTGTCTGTTTAGCTTGTATTTTTTTTCTGGATGGTTGAGTTTTGATTGCCTGATTAGCTTGTCTTTTTTTTTTTTTTTGGATGGTTGAGTTGGCTGATTGGCCGAATGGATGGACGGATGATTGCTGATTGGTTAGCCTTGTCTCCACAGAGATTGTGAGAGCCATGACCTATGTGATAAACCAGGGCATGTCCATGTACTGGGGGACCTCGCGGTGGACAGCTATGGAGATTATGGTGAGAGAGGAAAACCTCCAAAAAACCTCCATACAACATCGGCACAACCTCAGGTCAACCTTCACAAATTTCCATACCAACCTCAGGCTAACATTCAAAAAGCTTCCACACAACCTCGGGTGAACCTTAAAGCAACTTCCACACAACCTTGGGTCAACCTTAAAGCAACTTCCACACAACCTCAGGTCAACCTTAGTGCAACTTCCACACAACCTCAGGTCAACCTTCATAGAACATCCACACAGTCTCCATTCCATCTACGTAGATCCGTAATAAAACCTCCTTTAAGTCTTCCATACGACTTGATCAAACACCTCCTCCCTCACAGTGCATATTGCACTGTATGTGCACAGAAACAACCTGTCTATCACAACATAATAAACATTTTGTCGAGTTAAATAATGCAGATTTTTTTCCCCCTGGTGAGTTCCCTGAAACAGACAGAAATTCTGTGGGGAAATAACTGGTATTTTGTGAGAATAAATTTGCGCGATTTGTCCCGCTTTATTCCTGTTCATTTGAACAGCTCGTCTAATGAAATGGAAAAAGGCTCTGGAAACCTGCTTGCGCTGAGTATTGTTTCATGCTCGGGAGAGCTGGGAATTGAGGCATTTCTCTGAATTACATTATTTTTAAACAATTATGTAAAAAGTGGGGGTTTTTTTCCCCTCAGTTTAAAAAAAAATTACAAAAATTGGATTGTGAGCAGAATGTTGGCTTTTTGCCATTGCTTTCTCGGTCGTTGTTTTGCATTTCGTCATTGTGGTTTCATTTCCAAAGAAAGCTGATTCTGTGAAATTTCTTATATGGAACAGTTTGTACCTGAGGGAGGCTGCATGTATATATGTATGTAACACAGAATAGAGTTATGGCAACAAATGAATACTTTATCCACATTTAATTTGCAGTTTTTCCCCCCTTGCATTTGGTTACCTACAAATCCTACAGTTTGTTTGGGCCTTTCGTTATAAGCCAAAATAAGAACAGACACTTGTGTGTTCATTGTCTGTATGAAGTGAATGTGCTCTCTTTTTTAATCTCTTCTTCCCCTCTCCCTCCACCTCTCCCCCTCTTCCTCTCCCCATCTCCCCTGTCCTCTCCCTCTCATTCTCTCCTACCCCCCTCTCTTGTCCCCCTCTCCTCCTTTCTTCTCCACCCTCCCTCTCTCAATTCAATTTTTCAATTTAAGTTGCTTTATTGGCATGAAATACAAATGTAATTATTGCCAAAGCATACATATAAAATGTAAAATAATAATAATATTATAATAATAATGATACATGTAACAATATATACAAATAACAGCATTGACAGCAACAGAGGTAAATCAATAAACATGTACATATGTTTATATGGGGTGGGTGGTCACTCACTGTCTCTCTCTCTCTCTCTCTCTCTCTCTCTCTCTCTCTCTCTCTCTCTCTCTCTCTCTCTCTCTCTCTCTCTCCTCTCTCCCTCTCTCCCCTCAGGAGGCGTACTCTGTGGCTCGCCAGTTTAACCTGATCCCGCCCGTGTGCGAGCAGGCGGAGTATCACTTTTTCCAGAGGGACAAGGTGGAGGTGCAGCTGCCTGAACTCTACCACAAGATAGGCAGGTGTCAATCACACACGCCAGCCATCCGCCAGCCAATCGGAAGCAAAGAGAGGGTGCCGGGCTGTGATTGGGTCCTCCCTCCCACATGCAGATTGCGATTGGGGAGTGCTTATGATCTGCTAAGTAGACAGCAGAGATTACATTGTCAACATATAATGTGAGATGTGGACATTGAAGCTGTCCGCCTATTAGCAAAAATGCTACTGGGTTGTCCTTTCAGGTGATGGCTTGCTGCTGTTGAACAGCCACACGCTACATGCTACAGCTACACGCTACAGCTACATGCTACAGCTACACGCTACATGCTACAGCTACACGCTACATGCTACAGCTACATGCTACACGCTACACGCTACGGAATAACAGCAAATTAGGACAATGCATTCACAGCCTTGCGTTGCGCATACGAAATACATAAATACATAAATTTACATACATTTACATACTGTTAGTACAATGTGTTTGCTCAGCCCGATATTTACTGAAGAGGGCTAATTCCCCTGATTATGCGAATTGCAGCTGCGATCCGTGGGACTGCGTTGGAACCCGCCCTCCTGGTTGCTGGCCCAGATCCTGAAACGCCGCACTGCCGCGTTTACAGAGGACTGCTCTATCTGACGAGGGCTCGAAGTTAAAATCCTCCACAATGCCGAGTGAATGCCCGATTGGGGCGTTTCAATGTGAATCAAAATGTACCGAGTGCGCGACACAAAATAAAAATGAATTTAATCTTCAAGTGGGGCACGCCAGGCCCAAAAAAAAAGACAGTAATTTGGATCATTGGATTTCACCCACCTCCTGTGAGGGGGATAAACTGGGAAGAGGAAGTAAGTGGTGATAAAGGACTGAAAAAAAGCCTCCATTCTCATCCTTGCTATCAAAAATATTATATGAGCTTCCAGGAAGGCTGGTTTAGCCAACATGAGTGCACATGAATCTCTTAAAATATTACCAGATATTTTTAAAACCAGCGAAGAGACTTATGATAATGTATTGCGGCCGAACTTGGCTTCCTCGGAGTGCTCGAAAATACTTCTGGTAGTAGAAATGAAAAACGAGACTCTGTCTGTAAAAGCGGCTATATTTGGGAGCACCGCCATTGAGTAAACTCACACACACACAGACACGCGCACTCACACACACATTTTTTAATGCCCAAGCGTGCTCACTCTGCAACAGTCCTCTCCGCCTCCGTTGTTGATTTTGGAGAGCAGAGATCGATCGACGACGCCAGCCGACGCTTCTAATCACAAGAAGCGCCCCGATCGACCAGCAGGGGTCACTGGTGAACAACGTGGTGCTGTCATCCCACCATGTCATCCCACCATGACTTACACCCTGATGACCAGCATGGTCCAGATTCGATGCCAGACGGTTGGGGCCCATCCATGCACTCTAACTGCTAACCGTGCCTTAACAGGATGAGCCACCCAGCAGCCCCCAGAAGACTGTTTTTTTTTTTTAAATACATTTTTCCTCGTGTCTCCTTTGAGAACAGGAAAGGATGCTCTTATACCTACGTCAGCGCCAGGTGCAGGGTGTGAACACCCTCCCTCACGGGGAACAAGGAAGGGTTGCCAGATCTCAGCTGGCTCCAGGATCCACCTGTCAGGAGGATGCCCTGCTGTAGCGCATCGCGTGTTTCTGTGCTGTGTCGCGCTGCGTTTGCATCTGTGGTGCAGCTCTCACCACTGCGTTGCGGCCTCTCACATTTGTTTCCACCCGTGCTGCCCCCACCTATCTCCCGCAGGTGTGGGCGTGGTCTCCTGGTCCCCGCTGGCCTGCGGAATCATCACGGGGAAGTATGACAATGGCATCCCAGAATCCTCCAGGGCCTCCATGAAGGTATGGGGCAGTCATGTGATTCCCTTTCTGCCTGCTGATTGGCCAACACTGTATCTGACCTTATTTTTCCATAGATGTTCTGTTTACTGAGCAGCTATTCAACTGTGAATCCCATCTGTTCGTCATGACATAAATCAAAGGAAAGGAGGATCTTCAAAGGAAGATCCGTTGGGTACCTGGAGATGTCAGCGGTGTCGGTTAGGCTGGGCTGTCTGTTGATCTGACTTTGTCTGTGCCTCCGTATCAATATTCATAATGCGCCAGTACGTAGAAGCACTTTTAGTTTCAGCGATATCCGAGGGAATATCTAGTTATCAAACAGAAGGTCTGTTCCTTTTCCAGTCTCCTGCGAGTTGATTTTTTAATATGAATTCTTTTTTTTTTCTCCCAACTGGTAATCCCTAATTGTGTTTATTGACTTTTCTCATCACAGCAAAGTCCTCTGTGAAATAGAGACCAGCATGTTTCCTCTGAAGCCTTACGCTGGAGTAGTGCACTTTCTGCTGGATTAGTGCACTTCCTGCTGGTGTTGTGCACATCCTGCTGAAGTAGTGCACTTCCTGCTGGAGTAGTGCACTTCCTGCTTGTGTTGTGCACTTCCTGCTGGTGTTGTGTACTTCCTGCTGGAGTAGTACACTTCCTGTGGCCTGTTTTGTTCACCTTATGGGGAGTTGAATTGCGTTTCTTTGGTGACAGGCCCAGTGGGGGTGTTAGGGTTGGCCCTGTATTCATAAAGCATCTCAAAGCAGGAGTGCTGATTTAGAATGAGTCTGGCCTTTTAACTCATTGTGGATACAGTTAGGCTACAGACAGGGGAAACCATGAAACTAGATCAGCTCTCTGAACCCTGAGGCACTTCACGAATGTGGGAGTCAGCCTCTCCTCTCTCTTCTCCTGTCCTCCCCTCTCCTTCTGCCCTTCTCCCTTCTTCTCTCCTCCCCCCCCTCCTCCCCCCCCCCTCCTTTCTTCTGTTCTCCTCTCCTCTCTTCTCCCCCCCTCCCCTCTCCCTCCCTCTCCTCCCCTCCCTCCCCTCCTCCCCCCCTCCCCCTCCTCTCTCCTCCCCACCCTCCCCTCCCCTCTGCTCTCCCCCCCCCCCCCCCCCCCCCCCGCAGTCGTACCAGTGGCTGAAGGAGAAGATTCAGAGTGAGGAGGGCCGGAAGCAGCAGGCCAAGCTGAAGGAGCTGAGCCGCATCGCCGAGAAGCTGGGCTGCACCCTCCCCCAGCTGGCCGTGGGTAAGGGGGGGGCGGCGAGGGGGGGAAACAACTCACAGCTCTCCCACGCAGACATTTCCATTCAGGCGTACTGCAAACACAGTTGACATGCAGTCTCTTTATGCAGCTGGGTATTTCACTGAAGCAAATCGGGTGCAGTAACCTCACTCCAGGGCACCAGGGCGGCGCCACACCTGGGAGTAAGACCCGCTGTGTCTGACTTACAAGCCCGGCTGCCCCGGCACCCCCTGCAGTTGTTATTGCGCCGCTGCGTCAAATATCACGCGCGCCTCAAGAGCCGCCAAGTCTCTCCTGTTCAGCGTCACGCGCGCCGAACGCCACACTCCGCTAATTCGGTGCGCTAACCCTTATTGTGCCGGCCTGGTCTCCACCCTCTGTCAGAGGGGGGGAGGGGGAGGGGGGTAAACGACTCACCACTCGCCTCTCAGGTCTGCTGTAGATCAACAACAACAACAAAAAAAAAAAGAATCGGCCGATGAGACGGCATTGGGACGTTACTTCAGAAGAAATTTAGTTCGGCAAAAAAACAAAAAAAAACAAAAAAAAAAAACCGCCAAGTGTTACAAACGGCTGCCGACAGCTTGCTGCCGTCGCGCAGGTTCGTCACGTCAGAGCTCTGAGCTCGCGGGAGAGAGACGGGCCCGCCCAGCCGAGTCATAACTGCCCGTTACGGTGGCGGTCCTTTCGTTTTTTCGCTAACCGCCATTTTGATGTGGGCTGTGTGTCGCCTTTGCTCTTTAACATTCCGAAGGGTGTTTTCGGTGGAAAATGGTCGTCGTTCTCTTTCTCGTCCGCTCGTGCAGTTTCTGGATCCGAATCGGGACCTTTTGGAGGTTTGGAACTCTCCTGTCTCACACACCAATTAGAACACCCCATTAATTCTGCACTGCCTGGTCAGCCAGTGCCTTCTGTTCTCTTACCTGAGACGATTAATGCTAAGGACTTATGGAGTTGACGTGGTAACCCTGCATCAGTTTGGACAAATTTTTATTTGCCGTTTCCCACTAAAGTATCCTCTTGAGACCCACCAGAAAAAGTTACAGTATATCAAATTTTTTTTTGGCCTAATACAAGTGTTTTGGATGACAAAAACGTCACACTCAAAATATTTTCAAAAATATTATTATTTTATTTCCATAGAATGTCCCTTGTAGTGTGGATTTCAGCATAGCAGAGACTCATGACCCCGACAAGGGGCAAAAATGAATAGCCAGGTCTTGGGAGAATATACTGTGTATACTTGTAATATCATGCTCTGTGTGGAATTTTGCATTAATTTGTCCTTTCAATGAGGTAACGTTCCACCAGTGTTTGCCTGGGTTTAAAATATCAGACACTGCTTTAGTGAACCCAATGTAATTGAGTGGGTGGCTTACCTGCAAATCTGTGCAGTTATACCCCTTTTCCCATTATAGAGCTGGAACTGGGCCAATTCCCTCTGTCTGAGTTCAGCGTGGTTTTACACTTGGGTATACTGCCACCTGCTGGATACCATCTGTATTTGCTCTGCAGCTCATTCCCATCTTAATTGCGGATTTTAAAATAGAATTATTTCACCAGCTGTGAAGTAGCATCTACAGTCTGGACATATTGCGAAAGTATCTAGAAATAGTCTGACCTGCGGCCCCAACCAACTGGAAGCAGCACGCTCTCCACATCCAGACTGTGAGGCATGCCACACCATGATTTCTCCAGTGATGGTTCTGTTCAAATTCAACTTCGTCCTATAGAGGAAACAGTGCCACCCAGTGGGCACCAGCAGTATTGTTTTTTTTCTCCCCCCCCCCCTCCAGCCTGGTGTCTTCGGAATGAGGGCGTGAGCTCGGTGCTGCTGGGAACGTCAAACCCGGAACAGCTGACGGAGAACCTGGGCGCTATACAAGTGAGTTTCTACACTTTAGCCGCGATGCCAACAGCTCCCTGCCAGCCCAGTCTAATTAACTGTCCCAGCCCAGTCTGCCTGTTACTCTCTTAAAGTCACATGACTCATGATTCCAGATTCAGAATGGATGTCAGTGCATTCTGTGTTCCTAGCACACGTTTACATGAACTGATACATTTGTAGTATGGGATTTTAAATGAAGTTCTGCAGCTTTGTTCCCTGCAACACCTGTTCTTACGTTTTTGCACTCACACTCGTGCCAAAGTTTTAGCTTTGTGTTGCGCTGCTCCATTTGAGAACACCTGCTAAATGCTTAAAGGTCAGATAGTGTAGAAGTAAAATTCCTAGAATTACAAGTCTCCGTCGGACATTTTAGTGAAACAAAGCAAAGGAAATGGAGGCTTTTTTTTTCAGGGCAGGTGTGTTCAGATGACTCGGCCATTTGACACGATGCAACATTTTTGTTTTTGTTCTCTCGTGCGCACGCAGGTGCTTCCAAAGATGACGTCGGACGTGGCGTCTGACATCGATCACATCCTGGGGAACAAACCCCACACAAAGAAGGAATCTCGGTCGTAGGGCCCACCCCAGGGACCCCCCCCCCCCCCCTGCCCACTGCCCTTGGTTCCTGTGTGGAGGGGGGGGCTGGACGATCGATAGCGGGTCCACTCTTTGGAGGCTCTGCTCCGCTCCTGGCCCAACTCATGGCCCTGTCCCTTGTGTGGTGACACCCGCCACCTGCCACTCGCCACCTACCCTGCCCTCCGCATCGTCCATGCGATCCTCCTTTCTTCGCATCTCGTGCTGAGCCCCTTCTGTGAAAAAAAAATGCATGCATGCGTGGGGGGAATGGGATGGGGGGGGCGGGGGGGCGGGCAAAAATGAATCATAAATGGGTTTAATACCGCAAACCAAACAACAATGCAGACTGCAAAAAAAAATGAGAAACCTTAATTCAACCTGCGTGCTCTCTGTTGCTGTCGTTACTGTGTTATTACACATGTATTAACTTTGTTAAGTCTGCTAGATCCGCCCCCCTCCCTGTGAACTGTGACTTCTGCCTGGCCCCTGTGGAATGGACTTCCTGTTTGAGAGCGAATAAGAAAGGACTGATGCTCATAAAGGATTGACGCCTATGCCTCTCTGAGGAAAACGAATGGAGCAGCGGGATTGCGATTCTTTGTCTTTGTCTCCTCCTGCAGGCCAGCTAGTGAACTGCAGTATGGTCATTTCAACAGTAAGGAAACCTCACCTTGGCCAAATGGCTGGTGCTGGAACATCAACCACAGATTTAATAATGGAAACTACACAAGAACATTGAAAACTAAAGCATAAATGTGAAACAAAATATGATATAGAAAATATTAATTACTGAATAACGGATTAACATGGTAAAACTATCCAAAAAAGACTCTGAAGCCCTTTATAAAAATTACATATCAAGTGCAAATATATCTATAGTCTACTCTCTGAAGCGATGACAGAAAAACAGAAAATTTCCTGAATGTTTCTCTGGACAGAACAACCTTGATTTCTAAGTCAAACTGTAAAGCACTAACAAACAACAACAGGACTGAACTGACATCACACTATTGAACTGAGGTAGCCCGCATGGACCTTTGTTCAAGAATGTGCAGTCACACCCCTTCTTTCCCCTATCAACCTGGAGCCAGGCCGACCCTGATAAGTGGTCACACACTATAATTGCATGGAGCCAATTAAAGAGAAGAGCCTTGACCTGTCAGGCCAGTCCAGGGGCAGGGTTGGTGAACTGCACTGTGACATCACATCTGCTAGCTCTAATGCTATTGGAGGAGAGCCATTTTTACTGATATTCCATAAAGGGTATCTTTCGGTTTTACCAACTGAAAATTTGCATGCGTTTCCAGTAACTGCCTTGTGACACATTCGTTTTCTTGGTATCTATTTTCTTTTTAAATCTTTCCAGAAATGTAGTCGATAGCTACGTTAGCTGATTTTACATTTAACGGATCACAGAAAGCACAGGCAGCCTAGCTGTAGCATTACTTATTAAACAGCATTGCGCTAAAACGAATGAATAAAGTCAACCCATTTTTAAACGCGCGGTAGCAAAGTGAAACCTTAAACACTGTGAACGCTTCCTTCCCATTATTTCATAAGTCTTCAGTCTGCTGTAACGCGCTTTCCTGCTTCATAGTTTCGGTCTAACATAAATAGGAGTATTACTGCTTGACTGCGGCAAACCTCGCACGTACTGCAAAAGCGCGTTATAGAAATGAAAAAGCGCTACTCGTCGTATGCAAGTGACTCCCGTGTCGTTTCCCGTCTGCAAAAGGAACTAATGACCGTATTTTCACGTCTTTTGGTTCGTGATTTGCCATCTCTGGCATACACCTTACTAGGTTAAATTGTTGTTATAGTGTAAATATATTATTATTATTATTATTATTATTATTATTATTATTATTATTATTATTATTATTATTATTAATAATGCATTGCTGTAATTTGTCAATACCATCTCTCAGACTCTAACACACCGGGTACTGCAATAGTTGCAGTGCTCCCCCGTGGCAGTTTTAAATTTTTAACCATGGGCTCTCTTTTTTGAACTCCTTGAGTTTGACAAAAAAAGAAATTCTAACTACTTGTTTGTGTTAACAGTTCAAAAACGATTCCCCATCATGTGACCTTAAGAAACTTTTAGAAAATACAAGGCCAGGTTTCAGGGTTGGAGATAATAGAAAGAATTTTGGCCCAGGCCCAAGGGGGGCCCTGGATACGAGGTGTAACCATTTTTAATCTGTTATAAAATATATTATATTGGGGGGGGGGGGGGGGGGGGGGGCAATATATTTTGTTTTGGGCCTGCAAATTCATAGCAGCGACCCTGCTGGATTTACTGATGGTTTTTGCACATGCAAATCATAACTTCACCAAAGCAATCCGTGGAAACTGGAAATATAGTTTTTTTTTTTTTTCTGTGAAAATCTTCAGTAAACCTGTCCCTTAGAAGGGACGGTTTATTATTCTGTATCCTGTGCACCTCCTCAAGGTAAATTAAATTATAATTTGCTCCAGGAAAACCACTGAAGCCAAACGATTACAATCATTTTCAAAAATATTAAGCTTTTGTGATGGAAGGTTAGTCGACGTTTTCTTTCCTGGCTATTTTAAACCTGATGCTTTCTCGCCATTTCATGGACCTCCTTTGCCGCAAAACAGCAACTTATGTAAATATATACAGTATATATATATATTAATAAATAAATGTATATTATTTAGCTTGAATAAATAAAGTTAAAATGTTGGGAAAGTTTCACCCTTTTTCGATTATTATTCTGGTTATTTATATTTTGACTTGAGGATATTCAAACATTCAACAGCTCTCACCAGCAGCAGGGAGACAGTCAAGGTGAAGGGAATGAGATTAAGTTTAAAATATCACACGACTGTTTAAACAGAGAAATAGACGACAGCACTTTTCATGGTTAAGAAGCAGCGTATGGATGACTACTCATGAGTTTGGGACTGTACTGTGTTAAGATTTCCAATCCCCCCCCACCCAAGACTACTACCATCATTAAACAGTCTTGTCCAAAATTATATTACTTTTATTTGACAGACACTTTTATTCAAAGCAACATACAATAAGCACATACCAAAGGTCATCGGAACAACTACAAAGCACAGGTTTGATAAAGTACAATACTCAAAATGTGTATCTTAGTGTGTGTGTCTGGGTGTGTTTGTGTGTGTGTGTGTGTGTGTGTGTGTGTGTGTGGAGGGGGATCTTTGCTTTTTATTTAAGTGTCCCTGTAGAGCAGCACACAAACAGCTACACCCAACATCTATCACAGTGCCTGCCAAGACGTGAATGGAGCTTACCAAGGGAGGCAGTTCAGTCTCCCTCAAGCAAGTATTGTGAAAAACAATAACAGCAAATAATTTTCACAAGGTAATTATTTTAATGCTTATAGGATTCCTGTAAAATGCCAAAATCCATCATGATCTGAATAAAACCGTAGCATCCTCTGCATGAAATTGACAAGCAATATAACGAAACAAGATATGCATTCCGTGAAGCCGTATATCACATCAATGATTAAATTGATGTGCAGTCCTCGATTCACATAATTTAATCATGCCATGACAGCTTATTTCCACTAGAGGGCGAGGTCTGCAAATCATCAACGGTAACCTACGGCTTTACGGAGTGCAGATGTAACATGACTGGTAATATCAGGATACGGTACATATTTACATAGCCTGACCCTAATGGGCACATGACCCCGTATGAGAAGTAGGTAAGGTTGAGCTCCCTCGCATGTCTCTGATAATCAAATGCTTAAACAGAGAATTGCAGGGTTTTCAGGTAGTTTCTGGAAATTGTGAGGGAGGATATTAATCGGCATGGATAGGATTTCAGAGACAGAATTACTCTCTCTCTCTCTCTCTCTCTCTCTCTCTCTCTCTCTCTCTCTCTCTCTCTCTCACTGCTTTCACTGCCTGTCTCTGCCGGGTGGGGGTGAAACTGAGGGATGAGGATAAACGAGTGCAGAGGGAGTGGAGAGAGAGAGAGAGAGAGAGAGAAACAGGGTGTGCTGGAACTACCTGGTTCCTTGGCGGCGGTATCTGTTCTCCCTGTCTGTAATCATTTCATAAACTCAGTCGTTAACGTGAGCCGACATTCCTGCTGTCTTTAACTTTCACTGGCGAGCGTGTCAATGAAAGCTGAAGCCTGCTCCTGTGTGTCCACGTGACTTGTGTTACGGTGCCACGAGCCGCAAAGAAACCGTCGTTTGCGTTTAGCAGCGGTAACCAACCCTGTTACTGGAGATCTACCGTCTTTTAGGTTTTTACTTCAGCCCCAATGAAGCGCACCTCATTCAACAGCCAGAGATCTAGTTGAGCTGCTAAATAGCAGGGTCAGGTGTGCCAAATTAGAGTCGAAAACCTACAGGATGGTAGATCTCCAGGAGCTGGTGTACAGAGTTTGTTAGGGCATTTTAGTCGGGGTAACAAAGCCAGAAACTGACACAGCTCTGGAGGAATAGGATTCCTCACCTCTGGCCCATGTGGGGAACCTTTTACCTGCCTGCTCACTCCTCCAAAACAAAAGAACAGGACCGGCAATCATTTAATGGATGCAATCATGTAAATGCTGTGTAAGTCGCTGATTAAGTAATTGCTCCAGTCAGTGAGTCTGCTCTGGCGAACGTGCCCCATGGTTTTCACCTTTCGTAGACAGCCATAATCCCAACACATGCCAAAAAAAAAAAGAAGAAGTGCAACAGCATGCTCCTAACTCCTAACTGCCAAATCGACAAGTCTGCGAACTCTGCACCAAGATTACTAAATGGCGCCACACAAAACGGAACAGAAACTATACAGCCATCTCTGTTGTGACAAGACATTTTCTTGCAGATCAATGTTCCACGTGATGTATTCCTTAGTGCAGTCCAGAGGATGATCTGGCACAAATGATAAGATGACGATGTGAGAGTCTGGTGCTTTGTGTTTGTGTGTGTGTGTGTGCGTGTGTGTGCGTGTGTGTGTGTGTGTGTGAGAGAGTGAGTGAGTGAGTGGGAAAGGGAAACTCCTTGATGTAACCTACCAGAAACAAACAAAAAATAGCCTATATTTATCCTAAATGCATACTTAAAAGAAATTCACAAGACATTCATTTAAACAAATGTCTCTCGTGAGTAGGTTTAACCAAAACATGTACCCTACTCAAACAAAAAAGACTCTCAGCTGCTGAAGAGGCCATTAGACCGAACAGGGTCCAGTTGCACCTTTTTTTTTTTTTTTACATAAAAACACCATTCATTTGGACTCGATTGAAGTGAACACATTTGTATTGAGTTTTCAAGACAAAGTAAACAAACAAACAACCAACCAAACAAACAAAAAACTTAAAATGTAATATGTTGACAAAAGTTTCTTACAACAGCTACGGAGTTTACGGGACATTTACAATGACATATCAAAAGATGGATTCATCAGAAATGACAAAAAGGAATCACAACAGCTCCCTGGTCATTTCTACAGTGTTATTCTAAGGTCTAATCGTTTTGCTCGCTCTGCTCCAGTCAGTTTAGCAGAGGACGTTTCCACACACTTCTCAGATGTGTGGATGTGACAATGCATTCTGTACATAACAGTGTATCTGAGAGGCATATGCTAAGTTTCATAGTCGCAGAAAGGAAATCTGAACACAGAACACACACACACACACACACACACAAGCACAGTCAGTGCCTAAATGAGGTCTTCCCACCGTAGCGGGACCTTGTGACCACAAAGATGAGTCACTCTCCGATCTCAGGCCTCGGTATCGTCATGCCAACTGAGGGTCAAAGGTCAGCTGTTCAGCTCGCAGTCATAATGGGAGGCCACAGTTATGCAGGAGGTACAGACATCAATCAACATCTAAGAGTGTATGTGTGTATTGGGGGTGGGCTATGTTAAAATAGCATTTAAGGAATGGAGAAAAAGATTTCCAGGGTAGGGTGAATCATAGGGTGACTGAAAGGTGTCTCATCTTATCTTAATCAAATCCTTTTGCGGTTTGATTGACGCAACTGTGTATTCTCTTATCATCCGGTCTTGAAAATACCAACATACCCCTCTCACGGGGCAAAATATAGCCTGGTGAGTATCACAGTGTGTGCTCTCAAGTAACTGTACCTTAAAACATAGTGTACTGTCGTGTGAAATCTGTCATACTCCACTTTATTAATTTATTGATTTGCTACTATGGCTAACTGGTGAAGTATCTGTGGCATTCTGCGCTATTGTCAACCTGCTGAGTGAGTTTCAGGGTCATTAAAATTCTCTCTCTCTCTCTCTCCCTCTCTCTCTCTTTTCTCTAGCTATTTCTCTCTTTTCTGCCTGTGGTTAGTTTGTTAATTGTTTTTCTCTTTATGTTGCTTGTATATTATTTTTATTTTGAAGTACAGTAATTTCTGTGGTTAAACAATGTCCCAATAAAAGGGTTTTTAAATCTCAAATCTCTCTCTCTCTCTCTCTCCCCCCTGCAGTTCAGCGTGACTTGTTGGCTCTTGTCCATCCCGTTTTCTTTTTTCTCGTTTGGGAGATGAATCTCGGGTTCTCACAATTCAGAGATAGTCATCGCTCAGCAAAGACTTTCTGGTGAATTTATTACGTTTCGACATTAGCTGAACCCGCCCACCCTCAGGTGTACCCACATCGCGCGCGACACACACACAGTGGCCCCGTGGCAACAAGATGTGTAAATGGGCCATGGGCACATTTCACTGTCTTTCACCTAGAGCAGGTGCGACCTCCGCTAACAGGGGTGATAATGTGTCTATTATTGAGATTACCCTCACAGTCGATGACCTCTTGACAGGAACTCTCGTTTCCTCGGCTACGCACAGCAGCAGTTGGCGTTTGCCTCAAATTCAAACTGTCACGTGTCATATATTTGAATAATTGCTTATTCCGTCTAAGCAGTAACGGTAAGATTGTCGTTGGAACTAGGCTATAACTGTGTGAACTGAGTTCCTTCTTTCTGAGTTCTTCTGCATTCCAGAAACGTTGTAGCTAAAACAAACAAGTGCATGTTTGCGAAATAATTGCCAAAAGTCATGATTTGCTCTTATGAAGTGACTCATTAATGGTGATGAAGTCCTGACAAACACCATGCTGTAAAAAAAAATGTTCAATCATCATGACAGTATCACTGTGCTTATGACTACGAGCCAATTCACGCGAACTTCGGAAAGGGGGAATGTGTTTGAAATGCAATAAATGTTTAGCCTAACATTTAACCCCTTTCAACACGCACGCATTCCACTGTTGCAACAGCATCCTCGTGTTGTTACTCTTCCTCCTGTACGCAGAGTGTTTTTGAATACAATCTGCCAAATGCAAACGAGAGCGAAACTCGAGAGCCAATTTTTTTTACTAGGTCCGCCCGGTTGCTCAGCGCATTCAGACGTACGAGACTCCCGTAAGGCAGATACTTCCTGGCACAGTTCTGACAGACCGGTTTCTTTTCTCTTCGTTTTCTCGTTTCAGCGTCAGAGCCCGCCTCCAGCCGAGTACCCGGCACGGTGAGTGGTCGGCGCTGAAGAAGGAACAGAGAGTACTCTCCAAACAGCTGTGTGACTCTGTGTGTGCGCGGGTTTGTGTGTGTATCTGAATGTGTGCGAGTGAACCACATCCACCGGAGTTGGCATAGCCCGTGCTCTCTGTCCGAATGGGGAATTACACGGCTCTTACGAACCTCTTATCGGTACACACATTAACGCGGATGCAGCAGGCAACCCGACGCCTATGAGGAGACAGACAGCGGAACAGAAAAGCCGGTTCGTTTCAGGACAGGTACGCCCGGACTTTTGTTCGTGTAGAGCTTGACTAGGCCTAAAACAGAACTCAGCAGAAATAACGTCGCTTGTTAAATAAATGTTCGTTAGAACTTGGTGATAGGTTGTCAATCCAATATATGTGCGTACAGCCACAGATCTATATCAGACACTACGTTATGACAGGAGTATGGTTCCATAGAATATAATGGGTTGGATTAAAGGCGATGTTTAGGAAATATGCGTGTTCTGTTCTGAAAGTGGCTAGCCAGCTACTTAGCATAAACTCCGCAATGCCCCACTGGAGGCGGTTCACGGAGATCGCTATAACAAAGGGGGGATACGTGCGAACTTGCTCGATCTGCGATTTGTAACCGGCACGTAGGCTACGTCTCAGTCTGGGATACGTAGAGGCGCAAGAGAATGAACAGATCTACTCGGTGGGGACATTCTGTTAAAGCTGAGCACTGATGTTATCAATCCGTAAACGCAGTTTTGTAATTGAACAGTGTTGCCCGCGAGAGTTGGAGTTGAAAAGTTGTTTCTGCAGGAGTGTTGTAGTCGGATCTGTGACTTCCACCGGCAGCCGACGTCAGCTGTCACAGTCAGTGCGCGTTGCGTGGGAAGCGTCCTTGAAAGGCTGGTTTTGAACACGCTGTCCCGTCAAGAATAGATCACTGATTTTTTGGTGGAAAGCGGTGGGACGGGTTTAGTAATCCGTGGGAGCTGTAGCTAGAGCTTACGTCATATAGACCGAGATGTGATCTGTGTGTGTGACATTTAGATTTGCATCGATTAAACCAGTAGGGAAGGTAAACGTTTACCCAGGACAAAGGGTCGAAGGTTTCTTGTCGCTGGTAGGGCGTTTAACATATACATACATACACACACATATATGCTTATATAAGTACATGCCCCAGGAAAAGAAATACATTAGGAAGTAAAGGACTGTCTTAATAATAAGCAGTGTAGTTTTGCCGATTCAGAATGTTATTTTGGAAAGGTGGTCCGCACGGTTTGACATCTGTCTGTAAACCTGTCAGAAGTTGTAAGTCACAATGTCGGTAATGTGTGTACCAACTTTTGTGTACCAAAACAATACACCTCGCTCCCTGAACATTGTAGCACCTCCTTGGAACCAGAAAAGCATCTCTCTCTTGCACCAAACACCAAAATAACATCTTGCTTCCTGTCTGTACTGGAATAACATCTTTCTCTCCCTCTCTTTACCAGAATAAGATCTCTCCTCTCAGTACCAGAATAACCACCTGGCTTTCTGTCTACATATTACATCTCTCTGTTGCTGTACCAAAATAACAGCTCTCTCTTTTCTGTATCAAAATTGAAACTTTGACCTCTCTGTACTAGAGTAACATCTGTCTCCCCTACACACTAGAGCGAGATCTCGCTTCCTTTCCGTGCATTAAAGACACATCTGTTTCACCCTGTAAACGACGAGATCCCGCCCCGTCAGTATATTATATCTGTTCTCTCCCTCTCTGAACCCGAATAGGTTTGAGGAGGCGTACCCCTCCGGCGTTGTCATGGAGACCGCTCTGCATCCTCCGTCGCGGATGGAGCCGGTTGCCGCGGAGCCCTCTCCGGGCGCGGCGGTCGGGACCGGGGAGTTCGCCGAGCCCGTGGGCCTGTTGGGCCGGATCCCCCTGGTCAAGCCCTGCTTTAAGAAGAAGGACGCCCAGCGGAAGCTGGACCCGAAATGCCTGCGAGCCCTGGACCCCGTCCTGACCTCCCTGCTGGCCTCGGACGCTCTGGTGGCGGGCGACGGGGTGTTCGTCACCCCCAAATCGCTGAGGGCGCGCGGGACCCTGTGCTGCTCCGCGGGACCCAAGCAGGCCTGGAGGAAGCGGGCGTGTCCCGCGCAGCAGGCCGCCGCCCCCCCCGGAGCCCCGCCCGTTAGCGGACGCGGGGGGCCGGCGGGACTGCGGGGCCCCCCCGGCCCCAGCGGAGGGGAGCGGGACCCGCCCGACGTCAGCCGCCCGCGTTGCCGGCGGCGACCGCCGAACGCCCCGGCACGCCCCGGGACGGCGAGGCGGGGGACGGCGCCCCCGGCGGCGGCCCGGGAGACGGAATATTCCGGGGTAAGAGCGAGGAGGCCTCCCTGGACCTGGTGTTCGACTTCCTGACGCAGCTGCAGTACCACACGCACCGGGACGAGGGCGTGGCCATCTGCGCGGACTTCCTGCGCGGGGCGTGCGCCTACGGCAGCGACTGCGCCTTCCACCACACCGTGCTGCCCTACCATTGGCAGATCCGCCAGGCCGAGGGCGGGGCCTGGCGCAGCCTCTGCGACGACTCCCAGGACCAGCTGGAGCGGCTCTACTGTAACCCTGACAACGAGAGCGTCCAGCTAAAGCACCAGTGAGTGTTCTCTCTCTCTCTCTCTCTCGCACTCTCTCACTGTCTCTCAC
Organism: Anguilla japonica; assembly: GCA_025169545.1. Classification (NCBI taxonomy): domain Eukaryota; kingdom Metazoa; phylum Chordata; class Actinopteri; order Anguilliformes; family Anguillidae; genus Anguilla; species Anguilla japonica. Next base: position 8,127,065 of record CM045888.1, on the reverse strand, counting down.
TCACTCTCTCTCTCTCCCTCCCTCCTTCCCTCTCTCTCTCCCTCTCTCTCTGGGTCATATCAGGAAGAGGTCGCTCACTGGAAGGGAAAGCAAAAGAAATCTGTCCCACTTGCATTTAGCCACAAATGAAAGACAATCCCCCCCCCCCCCCCACCTCTCTCACGCTCTCTGATTGGCCCACACAACTCTGGGTCTCAATATTATGCAGCTGCCAAAACCGGACTGCTTTCAGCCCACTGAAAGCCAGGTTGTTATGAGAACGGTTGACTTAAGATTTTTTCGGTTTCAGTCCTGGGTCAAATGATCTTTGGAAGAAACGTGCATTTTTACCAATATCTGGGGCGACAAAAAACGAACAAAAAAAAAACTACGGTACCGTTTGGGTTAGTGAACTTTTCAGTGAAAATTCTCCGGAGCCTGCAGCATCTGTATTTACACTGAGGCATTTCTCAGGCCAGATCCACCCAGACCAGAGTGACTAACCCGGATGCCTTTACTGCGTGCGGTGTGTTTATACAGCAGGATGTTATAAGCTGAGCACGGCTCTCCTGGTTTGGACTCGCGCTTCTGGAGGTTCACGGGATCTTGGCCAGGGCGGGGCCTGGTAGTCCCAGGTCTCCCCGGACTTCGCCGGAAGCTCGCGGGACTTTGTAAAAGGCGCGCTCTGTCTGCGCGGCGGTGTGCCATCGCCGGCCCTGCGTTCGGACCGCGATAAGGACCGCCCCGCCGCTGCCGCTGCCGCTGCCGCCGTCGCCCGGCCTCCGAGCAAGTCCCCCGTTACCACGGAAACGAGTACGCAGCTCGTAAAAAACGGCGACTCCTCTCGTCCTCTCTGTGGCGACCGCGTGACACCGCGAACGGGACAGGAACCGCGGTTATGAGTGTGTGTGTGTGTGCGAGCGCCGAAACCTGCCGATCTGACTCACTGTACAAACTCACACACACACACACACACACTCTCACATGTGCGCACACACACACACACACACACACTCTCACATGCGCGCACACACACACACACACACACACACTCTCACATGCGCGCACACACACACACACACACACTCTCACATGCGCGCACACACACACACACACACACTCTCACATGCGCGCACACACACACATGCACACACACACACACACACACACACACACACACACGCGTGCACGCACACAGAGACGCTCTCCCTCTCACACACACATCGGTGTCCCATTTCTGCACATGCACACAGGTGCACACACGCACAGAAACACACAGACACAAGCACGCTCTCACACACACGCACGCACGCACACAGAAGCATACACCCGCTCGCTCGCTCGCTCACACCCGCGAGTGGTTTGCGTTCCCACGGTAACCAGGTGCGGAGGGCAGCTCAGTGCTCCGCGGCGCCGCACAAACAAACGGCTAACACCGGGCTGTTGGCATGGCAACGGCGTTGTTTGCCTCCCCTGCCGTCCTTCTGTTAACCAGTCTGCCCTTGAGCAAAGGGCGTCGGTCACCGTAACCACGGCAGCGGGCTGATAACCAGTCCAGGTGTGAGCCCTGCAGTCTCTCACTCATTTATTTATTTGTGTTACTTGTTAGACCGTTTGCACAAAGCGGTAAGACAGCCGGTGGAATAAAAGACAAAACAAGATTGTAGAAATGGATTTGTAGACGAGGTGAAAAGGGCAGGAGTTGAATTTTTTTCAAAAAAAATAAAATAAATAAAAGCTTCACCGTGAATATGCAAAGCGGAAAAAGTTCAAGACGTCGGCGGAAAAAGGCGAGCTTTTGCGGTAATGCCCCTGCCCCGGCTAGGATTCGAACCGGTGACCCCGCGGTCCGGAGTCCAGTCCGCTGACCCGTCCCGCAGGAAGTCGGCTCTCCGGCTGCGCCAGGAGTCCTTTTCCGTTACCGGGCCGATAGTGTTTACTGCGGCGCGTGCCACGCCCGCGCCACGCCCGCGCCACGCCTGCGCCACGCCCGCCCAGCCCACCGTTACCGGAGCGCAGAAAGACCGCGTCCCCGTCTTCAGGGACCGGGGCGCGGCTCCCGCCTTTCGTTCTTACAAACCCCCCCCCGGCGGTGGGGGGGGGGGGGGTGGTGGCTGAGAGGAACGACCTTCCGTCGCTCCCGGCAACGACAGTCACGGCAACGCTGCGCTCTGGGAGGCCAGCGTGTTTTTTGCCGCACGCGGACGCCAGAGCTTCTGCGTGCGCTCCAGGGCTACGCTAAAGCCACCGCCCTTCGGTTTGAAACGGCGTTACAATCAAACGCACACATTTGAATATATGTAGATATATTTATATATTTATATATTTCCCGGTAGAAGCATGGCTGAGGATGACACAGTTTACTTAAGTCTATTTCAGTTGTGCTTCTCAGACTACACCGGGGTTGTTTACATGCCTGAGGGAGCTGCAGTGCATGCTGGGACAGGGTTGTTGTTATCCCCACGGGGGGGACCTTTTCTGGAGGCACTTCCTGTCGGCTGTTTCCCAGCTTTGCTTGTATCTGGCGTCACCATGGCCACTGTTGCCCGCGGCGACGGCGTTGGCTCAGGTAGAGGCCCTCAGGACAGTTACCACGACACTGACTGCCTGTGAACATAATTAAAAAAAAAAAAAAAAACATTTATTTTTATTTTCTTTTTGTCAAAATATATGTAATGCATCTGAAATATGTGAGGACTGCGCCAAAGATGTGTGTACGCTGAGCCAAGATGTGTCACTCTGCGTTTTCAACTGACTGTAGGAAGCAGTGCTCTGTGGACTGCTGAGACTCGGTCTGAAACTTCTCCATAGACCACTTCAGCCCTTTTCTTACCACATCATTTGTGTTTTCTTTAAACGGCCGCCGTTTAAAATAATATTTGTCACCCTGAGGCAACCGAAATCGTTTTGGTTCCTTTTTTTTTTTTTTGAAGTTCATTTCGTTTCTTACCAAATAACAGCTGAAAGAGCCAGTGGCTGAGAGAAGCAGCTCTGAGCTTTCGATCCTCCCCTTTCATTGGCTG
>CM045888.1:7994063-8119063 GCA_025169545.1 Anguilla japonica | reverse complement strand
TAAAGGAGGAACTATGACGCTACCTCTACATCCTCTTGCATCTCCTGGGCTGAACTCCTGGGAGTTCTCTTCCAGTGGAGGAGTATTGGACCATCCCGCAGGGGTGGAGTCCTGTTGCCTCAGAAATGTAGCTGTCCGTCCCGTGTCGATAAGAGTCGTCGGGTTAGGGGGGGGCGGAGATTTCGTAGGGGGGCGGAGCGGTTCCCCTGCTGCAGCTCTCTGACGGACTGACGGAACTGCAGCGGTGGCACAGGCAAAGGGTGTGCCTGGGGAACGATGTTTGTTGGGACCGCTGTTCCCAAAGAGGCTAGAGGGGCAAATGGATTCTGTTGGGTGGATGTGTGGAGGTGGGCGGGGCTGTCCGTCACAAGGGGCGGAGCTCTTTCAGAGGCGTGTCAGAGGGGAGATCAGCGCCATGTTTTTGTTTCCCACCTCAGCCCAGTCTCCTCCCTCCCTTCGGAACGGTCATTTCGTTTGAAGTTTGTTCGTTTTCATTACGTTTTTACCCCGTGCCTTTCTGTCTTTACAATGTTTATTTATGTTTGCCACTGTAATTTACAATAATAAAAAAAAAAGGATGTTTTAATAATAATACTTATGTACGCGGACTCTCCTTGCCTGTGACTGAGTGCACAGACCTCTGTAACACAGAACTTTACTGGAAGGTAACTTCAGAAAGCTTCTGCTTTACCTTTGTGTGCAAGATTCAGGTTCAGGTTGCCATCCATCCATCTGTCCATGCATGTCTCTGGCCCCTTTCATCTTTGTCTCTCTCTCTCTCTCTCTCTCTCTCTCTCTTTTCTCTATCGCTTTCTTTCTCTCACCTCTTTCTCTTCCCCCTCCCCCTCCCTCTCTCACTCTCCCTCTCTCTCTCTCCCCCCTCCTCTCTCTCTCTTTCCCTCTCCCTCCCTCTCTCTCTCCCCTCTCTCTCTCTCTCTCTCTCTCTCTCTCTCCCTCCCTCCTCCTCCCTCTCTTCCCCCCCCTCTCTCTCCCCCCCTCCCCCCCTCTCAGCAGGGAGCAGTAGCCCCATTACTCGCCCCGCTGGTCGTGTGGAATGATCTGGCGAGCAGCGCGGACACGCTCCGGGGGCCGGCGCTAATGACTGCAAAGAAGCGGCTTCAGTCCTGGGGAGGGACTGACCCCCCCCCCCCCCCCCCCCCCCCCCCCCCCCCCCCCCCCCCGACCCAAATACACGTATCCACCTGCACACACTGTCATGCACTTTAAAGGTGCTGCTGTCAGTCCTGGGGAGGGACGGCAGGCCCGCCGGTCTGCTGGGGGAGGGGGGGGTGCTCACTGACTTTTAAATCCCACAGTGCGCCCCCCCTCCCTTTTGCCCCAAACACACGTAACCACCTGCACACGCTGTCATGCACCTCAAGGGTCCTTATACCCCCCCCCCCCTCGTGTCCCAGCTGCTGTCCCAGCTTCAGCTGATTCCACAGAGTGGATGCTGCCTGGGAAACGCATGTTTGATAATGGTGGTGTGCATGTGTGACGTGCAATGCTGCATATCCACCAATGGCACAAGACTGCGTTCTGGCAGCGGGACGTCCCACACGGCTCAGTATGAGAACAAGGAACCTGTGAAGTGTGGGGGCCCAGGGGGCCCCGTCTTTGTGTTCGAACCCTCACCCCTGTTTTCCATTTTGTGTCCAGCCAGCTGCAACCGCTCAACATTCCAGCTTGGTTCCTATCATTTTCAAATTTCTCCCATAAGCCTTTAAGAACAGAGGCAACTACGCCTGGGCAGGGACGGGGCTGTGCACCTTTGGTGACCCTGCCCACCCCACTTCCCTGCCCCCCTCCCCCCCCCCCCAAGAATTTGTTTGTTAGTGCACACAAACTTAAAAATTCCCAACAACACTGCCCCCCCGCCCCCCTTGTATTTTCCCTTTCTGATCCAGAAGGTTGTGTGGTTTCCATGGTAATCCGGAGCAGGACAATGAGGTTGTCATGGTAATTGGGGGGATGAGGCGGATGTCATGGCGGCTTAGCTGACCTTGGGTGCGAGGTGAAGATACTGTAGGCCACTCCTCAGAAAGAGAGAGAATGCAGTCATCTCCTGCAGTCAGCGCAGCCAGCAACAGCTACACAAGACTAGATAAACCTTATTTACACACTTCATTCGGGCCTACCTAGCCTTGTAATATAGAAAGTTTAAAAAAAAAAATTAAGTAAATTAATTAAAACATATGATTGAATTGTGGATTGAATAAACCTTTATTCATCTGTATGATGATGTCTTAAATGATTCAATAAAGGTCGGTAGTAGTCAATGAAGTGTAATGGGTAAGGAGCTGTTCTTGTAAAGGTCACAGGTTCGATTCCTGGGTAGGACACTGCCGTTGTATCCTTGAGCAAGGTACTTAACCTGCATCGCTTCAGTACATATCCAGCTGTATGGATGGGTGTAATGCAAATGCTATGTAAAAAAAAGTTGTACGAGTCGCTCTGGATAAAAGCGTCTGCTGAACGCCTGTAATGTGAGATAATTTGGTGTACAAAATTAAGTAGTGAGTAATACAAAAAAAACCCTGCACCCCCCCTTTCCCCCCTTCCCCCCCCAGAACTGAGTTTTTCAGAAACGGGAGCTGCAGCCGGTACAGTCCAGATGCATTCCTGGTTTGCGCAGGTGGAATTAATTTGACGCGGCAGCAGCAGCAGCCGGGGGCAGGGGGGCGGGGGGCGGGGGGGGGGGGGGGGGGGGGGGGGGTTTTTCCGTCTCCGTGCATCTCTCTCCCTCCTTCCCCCCCGTGCGGGGAGAGGGGAACGTGGTGTTCCCCGGCGCAGGTGGGATCAAAGACCGCGGAACTCCTCGTGGAAAGGCGCCGCGCGGGCCAAGTCACGTGACACGTTAGCGTCGCCGTATCTTTCCAATGGAGCCATGTTGCTTGGGGACAGCCCCAAAACGATAGGCCTCGCTCATCCCCCCCGCCCCCCTCTGCTTTTGGAGATGGAGTACACTGCAACGTATCGCAAATATGGGGTCTCTTTCAAAAATATATGACTGATATATTTCCCAGGAGTTTCATTTTAAGGCGCAATGTCGTTGAGCGCAAAGTCCTCTCTTCAGATGCACTTTGAGTGGGCGGGGTGGGGGGGTGGGGGGGGGGGGACTAATCAGCTTATGCCAGTATGTATTGTTTACGCATTGATGTAAGTAATGCAGTTAATGCCTGATCGGCGTATGCTCAACGGCAACTTGTTTTCATTTTCGACATGCGCCTGACATGCGCCATTTCAAAAAGACGTCTACACACACAGAAAAAAAAAAAAGCTAAAGATTGGGCAAAAATCCAGGTGTCTTAATCGGGTTTTCAATACGCAGATTATGACCTTACGCCGATAAAAGCTAATCAGATAAAGACAATTTCGAAGCCCATTTCAATAAGCAGAGTATTGCCATAATCGGGGTACGATCGGAGATCGGAGTATTGGTGTGCTTGTAAACGGCCTCAGTAACTCCCTGCATATTTGTTTTTTTCCTTTCAAGGTCAATGAAAATTGGGCCAATATTCAATTTAAATGCAGGGTGCTTTACTCTTAATACAATTTGGAGTCTGTCACCTCATTTTTCTCATGGTTAGGTTTTGATTTCACACATAATATTATTATTATATTACAGTTAGGGCTCTCAGCGAGGAGTCCTGGGGTTTTAACTGCATAAACTCCTTGTGTCTCCCTGAAAATTCGCAGTTATCAGTTAATTGTCAGCCATTTTCTTTTGTGCTCGCTCTCTCCAGTAATACGCTGTGCGGTGCGTAGGACAAAGAAAGTGCACATTACCCATATGTTTTCTTTTGGGTGGGGTGCATTTTATGTTGATTCTCAGCCCATCTGTTTTGTAATATCCACGTATGATTTCCGCGGCATTCCAAGGCTTGTGTCTGTTTCATATTTGACCGTTTTTTTATAGGGAAGTCCAGCTAGAATCTTTATGTTTGCTTCATTGAAGGGATAAGGTAAGGATCTTGTGCGTGTGTGTGTGTGTGCGTGCGTGTGTGTGAGTATGTGTGAATACGTGTGTGAGTGAGTGTCTGATTGTGAGTGTATGTCTGTGTGAGTGTGTGCGTGTGTGTGTGTGTGTATGTGTGTTTGAGTATGTGTGTGTGAGTGTGAGTACATGTGAGAGTGTGTGTGTGTGTGTGTGTGTGTGTGTGTGTGTGAGTACGTGTGAGAGTGTGTGTGAGTGTGTATGTGTGTGTGTGAGTGTGAGTATGTGTGTGAGTATGTGTGAGAGTGTGTGTGTGTGTGTGTGTGAGTTTATGTGTGAGAGTGTGTATGTGTGTGTGAGTATGTGTGTGAGTGTGTGTGTATGTGTGTGTGTGAGAGTGTGTATGTGTGTGTGTGTGTGTAGTTGTGTGTGTGTATGTGTGAGTGTGTGTAGTTGTGTGTGTGTAGTGTGTGTGTGTGTGTGTGTGAGTTTATGTGTGAGAGTGTGTATGTGTGTGTGTGTAGTTGTGTGTGTGTATGTGTGAGTGTGTGTGTGTGTGTGTCTGTGTAAGATCTCTGCTCTGGTGCATCGCCAGCTGATCATGTGCAGCAGTTAAGCGAGGCCTGTGGCTGCCGTTTGTTGTTGTTATTGTTTTGTTCCCTTGGAAACTGATCTCTGAGAAAATTGCCTGGCTCTGTGCCAACAGCTCCTCTCCCCCCGATTCATCCCCTCTTTTTTATTTCTCTTGAACTTTGACCGAGTTATGGTTCATTTGAACATGGGATTCGAATTCATTTCATCCCTCCTTCTATGTGTGTGTTGTTCTTTTGTAGTGAGAAGGTACACCGCGTACGGCACAAACTGTACAGTAAGCTCCTTACATTAGGGGTGGGGAGGGGGGGGGGGGCAGTGCTCACTGGTGTGATGCATAATAGTGTCATCTCAGTCTTTTAGATCATCTCCAGGTGAGTACACCTTGTCTCTGGCTCACTTGTGGTGTGGCCAGAGACAATGTCACTTGAGAATGTCTTGGTCTTAACTCACAGCACAGAAAACTACCTGTCAAAATAAGCGGCCTTGTGTGTTGAATCATTCCTTCCCTGTACCCGATCACAAAAAAAAAAGAACCAGGACAAACATCTTTGTTGGCTCGTAAGGTTTGTTCATTTCTATCTGTCTTTTATTATATATATATATATATATATATATATATATATATATATATATATATATATATATATATATATATATATATATATATATATATATATATTTAAATTGGTGGGCTTGTGTCTGAAAGGCTAGAGATGTTCACTGTGCTTTGGTGTGAGAGAAGTGTTGTGCTGAAGTAGGTTCTGAAAGTTTGAGAGAGGTCCATTTTTGAGTGGTGTAGGCTGAGAGAGGTGAAGATTTGACAGAATCTGAGGTTGAAAGATGTCATTCTGGGAGAGATGTAGGATAGAGGCAGATGTAGGTTGTGAGAGGTTTCATTTTGAGAGAGGTTTTGAGGGGTGTGGTTTTGAGGGAGGTGTAGGTTTGTGACATGTCAGTGTGAAGCCCCCCCCCCCCCCCCCCCCCCCCCCCCCCCCACCCCGCCACCCTGAGCGCTCTCCCCAGTGAGGTGTACTTTTTAAAAATGTGTTCTTTCTTAAATTTTTTTTTTTTTTTTTTTTTTTACCTTATGTACTTGCTTTTTGGGTGTTGCTCAGGACTTGCTTTGTTTGCTCTTTTTGTCCCTTGCCTTGCTACTCTGTAAAGCGTCTTAGTGACAGTTCTCTATAAAAAGCGCGATACAAATAAAATTGAATTGAACTGACATTGCAAGAGAGTGCGGAAGCACACTCCCCAACAGCCAAGCTAAACCAGAACCTTTAAAAATGGCATCTTGCACATCCACCAGCCCTTTAAAATAGATGTGCGTTATGAGCAATATCCCTATGCTATACTAGCATCCTGTTCGAGGGGCACGGCACAGTTGTGAATCAGTTACTTCCCACCGCAGAATCTGGGACAGAATGCGATTCTATGAATAACTCAGGCTTGAATGCGCCTCCTCGATTAGGAACCGCACAAAACATTACATTTTCCAAGTGTGCAGTCTGCAAATCCGTGGTCACGCTCACTGCCTCTGTGCCTAATAGTAAATCTATGCGTTTTTATTGTATTTAATTTAAAAAATCGGACCAAGGTTCAATTTAAATGCAAGGTGCTTTGTTCAGAAAAATACAATGTGGTATGTGTGACATCACATTTTTTTCTCAGTAAGATTTTGCTTTCACACACATAAAATTATATTATGTAAAATGTGCGCGCATTTTCATAAAATATAATCAAATATACGTTCTGGATTAAAAAAAAATGTGTAATGCTTGCGGTGTCAAGAGTTCAACCGGAAACGGTTTAGCGAGTTAGCTCTTGTTATTGCACCACGCATTTCCTGAAAGCCTGTGTCCCACCGACGCCCAGGGGGTGAGAGAGGGGGAGAGACACGATATCGACCGTGTCTTTGTCCCGCGCTTCGGGTGAGTCGGTTAATACTTTCTGTGTGGCTGCCTTCGTGATGTGTCAGACTTGTGAGTTCCAGCACGAGGCAGTCTGACGCGCATTCTGTATGACTGTTGTAGGCTTCCTGACGTGACGTCTCCACAGGCTTTCCATACTGGCACGCTCTCAAAGCTCCGAGTCCCATGACAGACACACTTGTCACTGAATCACCTAGTGCTCTTTTTTGTTGTCCTACCATAGGATTTATGTGAGATCTAGCCTTTGTTGTATCCCCTTTTCTTGTGAAACATAATTATACCAATTTAAGCATCCAGATTTTCACTGTACAACATACTTTTTAGTAAATGGATAATTAAATTTTTTTTTTTTTTTTTGTTTTTTAACGCATCATGTTTTATTATACACGGTTCGGACCCGTTTGTCCCAAACTGGATTTGAAACAGAACGCGCCGTTATGCTGGTCTGGCTGCCTCGCGGTCTCTCTGGTTGCTGCGTGACACGCAGTGTTTTAACTAGGTAGTTGTGCCCGAGACCGCGTCAGATGTTCTTCTGAGAGGGAGCACACATTAATAACTTCTCACGCAACGCAAGATGAGGCGAGAGCAGGTCAGTCACGCAACTGCCACACTTGGGAAGGGGTCAGACGAGAGCCTGGCCGTCATGTCTGATTGATTCATTTGCCAGGAGGTACTCAGACACACGAAAGGCACGGCAACATTCGCGTGTTTTGAACCAGCGAGGACGATTTACTCTCAGGGTGTAAGATATCCTTCAGGCGCGTGGTCAACATCATGAAATGTAAATGTACACACATTTTAGCATTAAGGATGGCAATTTTATTCGATTACAATTCATTATATATTAGCAAAAATTATATTAATTTTTTTATTCGTTTATGCGGATGAAACATAATGTATTTTATAAGTATGAATACTGAATACTGTTGTATTAATTTTTAAAAAATCATCATAAAGACAAATCTTCTGTAATGCAATACTAAATATTATAAATGTGTAAGTGAGTTTAGTACATGCTTATTCATTCGTGTAAATATAAAAAAACTAACAGCCACTACATTGCGGGGAAGCACGGTATCCCAGTCAACAGCACAATTCCATCTGATGTCCTGGCCGACATGATTCGTGCATCCGCTTTTTACGCGTGGTCCCCCCCCCCCCCCCCCCCTTTTTCGCGAGCCCAATACCCAATACGCCTCCCCTCCTCCTCCCTCCTGGGGAATCTCTGTTTACGCACTTGCACGCGCAGCATAGCGTGCCTGACAGGGACGCGGCATCTGCGAGCCTCATCCCTGCAGCAGCCAGCTCGCGCTCAAAACCATGGGAGTGCCCTGTGACTGGGGCTAAACACGGGTCACGGTATCAGAGCACACACGCTCACAGAATGTAGAACGACCAGTGTACTGTAATTAGCAGCAACAGCAACAACAACAACCATTGTCCTCATCACCATCAATTATTGGCTTCATCACCATCATACATCATTGCCTATATTTATATATAATAGTAATGACCTGGCCTGAAGGATGCATTACTGGTGACGACTGTGGTGTGCCCTTGCGTTTAGCTGATGTATGAAGGTGATCAGGATTGATTGAAAATCAGAAGCCTTGCGCAGACTTCCTGAGGGTGGGTCGTACAGTATGCTTAAAATTGAAAGGGCACGTGTGGTAAGTAAAAAGTAAAATAAATAAAATCAGTGCAGTCGAAAGGACACTTTTGCTGTGTCAGGGCAGGACCAACGTGCCTCCGCGTATGCTGGTTGGTGTCTGTCTGTACTTGTGCCGGTTGCAAATACGAATGCCCGAGAGAGAGTGCAGTGAAGACGTACACGCTGTCCTCAGGCTCGAGCTGCATCGCTGCGGGAGGTGCCACGTCGGAACGGCCTCTGTTTTGTGGCTATTGTTCTGACTCCGACTCTGACACTCTTCTGACAGTGGGATGACCTCAGCACTTGCAAAGTGTGGGGCTTTTACCGGGGAAAACGAGGTTACTTTAGGCTTGTGCACGCTATAGTTCCGGTGGTGCAGCTTTCATGTAAAGCAATACCGTTCGTGTACTAGGGAAGGCCTCTCTGAAGGAGGTTGCGGGATCGAGACATCAGGCCTTGTGTGGGTGTGGCAGGGCTGCTGAGCTATTTTTATTTTTTTGCCGTCTTTAAATATCTCCTCGTCTGTTGTGGCTTCTCTGTCTCGAGCCTCGGGGGAAAAATGTTAAAAATGGGAAGCCTTCTGAGAACCCGGTGTTGTGACACATGAGGAAAACGTTTTCAAGTCTCTGTCAGCTAGACTTTTTAGACAAAACAGAGGAGCAATCACCTGTCCTCCACCACCTGTGTTGCAAAATATTAAATGGATGCTAATAAAAGTGTTGCAAGTTCAATACACAGAAGTCCAGCACCCCCTCCCCACCTTGCTCTGTGGTAATGGATAATCCACAGCTTCATTTTTCTGCAACCATAAGACCCTGACGCTTCTCACATCAAACGTCTGTAGCTAAGCAGGTGTGGGCTTGAGTAATGCTTTGGTTCGGCGAACGCCTGGCAGAAAAAAAAAGCTGCAGCAGGAAGTGGCATAGATCTGCCAGCAGGGGGCAGTCTTTCCTCTGGCCCAGACAGAACCCCCACGCAACAGAACGGTGAAGTGTTGTCCTTCAGATCAGATGTTAATTAAAATGATGCTCCTCACTCACTGCGAAAGTCCTGTGGCACTTTTCACCAGAATAGCAGGGATGTTAACCCTTGCATATGTGTGTGTGTGTGTGTGTGTGTGTGCATGCGTTTGTGTGTTGTATATTTGTGTGTGTGTGTGTGTGAGAGAGAGTGAGCACAGTGACGTGGTAGAGGTAGGGGGTGGGAGGCGACCTACTTTAACTGTACTCTGCAGTTATCTGTTCCTGACATCAGTGGATATGCAAATAAGGTGTGTAGTTTGGTGACTGGCTGAGTCCTGGTCACATGACTGCCTGACAAGTTCAGCTACAGCTGCTGGCTGTGACCTTGCAGTGAACTCCAGCAATCATTTGCTATTGTTACTGTCTTTAAAAAAAGAGAAAAAAAACCATGCTCCAGTTACTGTAAGTATTTGATTGCGAAATACTGTAATAACAGAAGTTTTCCCAGAGCAACTTCAGGACTTTTTTTTGCGTTGTTGCTGTTATATTTTAATGCTGAGATCAGTCTTGTCAAACAACTTAAAAGCTTTCCTAAGGGATGGGGGTTGGCACAAAGGCAATGCGGAGAGAACAGTCAATACACGAAGGAAGAATGCTAACCGCAGTGTGTGTGTGTGTGTGTGTGTGTGTGTCTGTATGTGTGCGTGTGCCTATGTGTGTGTGTATGTATGTGAGTATGTGTGTGTGTGTGTGTATGTGAGTGTGAGTGAGTGTGTGTGTGTGTGTGAGTGTGAGTATGTGTGTGTTTGCCTGTGTGTGAGTATGTGTGTGTATGTATGTGAGTGTGTGTGTGTGTTTATGTGAGTGTGTATGTGTGTGTGTGTTTATGTATGTGAGTGTGTGTGTGTGTGTTTATGTATGTGAGTGTGTGTGAGTATGTGAGTGTGTGTGTGTGTGTGTGTGTTTATGTGAGTGTATGTGTGAGTATGTGTGTGTCTGTGCGTGTATGTGATTGTGAGAGTGTGTGTGTGTGTGTGTGTGTGTGTCAGAGACAGTGGGAGAGTGCCTCTCACTTTGATATCTGGTTTCCTGTCCAAGCATGTGTAGCACTCTGCTGTGGCCTTGCATACTGAGTGAGTTAAACTTGTGGGTGCTGCAGAAACACTCTCTTGGCTAGAGGACGCTGCAGTAACCCTAAATAAAACAAGTCAAGGCTTGTTTTATTTAATAGACAGGCCGTTTTCCAGCTGAAAGGGCGGGGTAGGGGGGGGGGGGGGGGGGGAAGAGACATTTTGGGGTTTTTCCCCCCCAGTGAAGTATCCGCTGTTTTGAGTGTGTTTTATATTTATCTATCATCGTTATTTTTTCCCTGAAATGTTCACAGTGACCGGAAAGGCACTTATTTATTCCGCCAATATGCTCACTCTGAGCCTCCGTCCCCTGTCAAAAGGCGGGACAGCGCGCAGCAGGGCGTTTAAAAAACCAGAAAGGGGGGGTGGGGGGGGGGGGGGGGCAGAAGGGGGTAGTACAGGGGGTAAGATGGCGCATACAGTCTCCAAAAACAAGACATCCACCCTTCTCCTCAGGTTCACTCGGAGAATGCTCCTGACAAACAACTTAAATCTTCACTGTCTTTCATTCTTTCCCAACACCCTGCCCACCACTCTGTTGCTGTCTCTCTCCTTCTTTCACTCCCTCCCTCTCCATCTCCCTCTTCTTTCCCTCCTTCCCTCTCTCTCTCTCTCTTCCTCCCTCTCTGTCTTTCCATCCCTCTCTCCTCCCTCTCTCTCTCTCTCCCTCTCTCTCTCCCTCCGTCCCTCCCTCTCTCTGTCCCTCTCACCCTCCCTCCCCCTCTCTCTCTCTCTCCCTCCCTCCCTCCCTCTGTCCCTCTCACCCTCCCTCTCTCTCTCTCTCTCTCTCTTGTGATGTTGCCAGATTGGAGAGAGGCGGGGCGTAATCCCCCCAGCCATCGGGCCAGACGTGCGAAGCGCTATCTGAACCCTGCATGCGTGCGGCAGGGCGGTCACGAGAGGGAGGGGCCTCCCAGTCCCGGGTCTGCCCCTCCCTCTGAGGGACTGACCAATAGGACAGAAGGACCTAGCTGGCTGTTCCTTAGCCGTTTGACTGCAGTGCTCCAGACAGACGTGCACAGCGGACAGAGAGGGAGAGTGAGAGGTTCGGTGAGGGAGAAGCAGAAATTCACATGCGTGGTTTCTCAAGGACTTCAGAATTTTTGTGGTTGTCATTTGTACCCCCTCTTTAGGGCAGAGGTACACTGTGAGTCTTCTCAGATAGAAAGCCTGTGTTAGGGCACAGTCTTCTGTAAGTGACGCTGGCTAAAGCAGGAGGAGGCCTCTGGGATTGTGGTGGAATGGCCCGGGAAGGGGATGCACCCGATCTCCGGTTCCCACCAGGTCCTGTTCACCTGGACATTCTCCAGAAAGTATCTTCAGATCTAGATGCGAGCACGCTGCTGAGGATTCTGGGAAACTCTTGTGACTGTGACTTATGACATGACTGTGGCCTGCTGCTCCCCAGGAAAATTTCACATGTGCACACACACATGCACACACACATGCATGCACGCATATTCAGACATATTCAGACATGCAAGTACACAAATTTTATTTACACATATACACACAAGCACGCATGGATGCAAACACTACCATGCAGATACACATGTACAAACACAAACTCACACACACACACACACATGCGTACACACACAAACACACACGCGCAAAGACCTTACACGAATACACACCAAAGTTCACACTTGCGTGTGAAAGAGCTTGTGCACCTGCTTGTATGGTGTGGGTTTTGCTGTCTGTTGCCATGACTCCTGGCCTCTTGGCCAGTGCTTGTGAGGTGGGGGGGGGGGGGGGGGGGGGGGGGGTAGAGGGAGTTGAAGGGGTTCTCCTGGGGGAGTTTACCTTTGGGGTTTTATCTGTTTTCTTGGCAGAGGCATGATAATTAGTTCTCTTCCTGTTAACACCAGATGAAGCAACACTTATTTGAGAAAATTGTTGACTGTGCCTAGCCTGGTCTGTATTCTGGTCTGTAGTCTAGAGTCAACAGACCACAATCTGAACTGTGTAAGATCCATGGCAACAACACACACATGCACGCGCGCACACACACACACTATAACAGGCAGAGTTGTACAGCACAGAATTTAGAGGACCTTAAATGAAGTCCTAGAGGGTGTGGATTTGAAATCACAAATAGCATGCTGCTTTTGCACTACTCAGGAAAATACTATTCGTCATGTGAAAGCCAGATATGTCGACGGGCGGTATCTACAGCAGGAGAGGGAAAACGCTGTTGTCCTAGAAACAGGCAAAAGTCGTGTTTGAATGTTTTCCGTTCGTTTGGTCTCCAGGGAGGCGATCCGTTGGGATCACGAGAGGAGCCGCGTTACCACGGAGACTCAGGAGCACGGGAGCAGAACTTCTGACAGGCTCTCTCTTTCCGCCTGCCCGCCGCCGTCGGCGCTGTATGTAGACCTGTAGACCTACGCACGGTGACACCAGAATCTCCGGCCGCACGATTCTAACGGCACGATTCTGACGTGACATCATCTAACCGAAAAGACGGTTTTGGCGTGAAACACAACTCAGTTTATTCGTAACCCGAATTGTAGAATGTCGGCTCCGTTTGATCTGCAGTCGCAAACATTTTAAGAACGTCTTTATCCCTCAGATAATTTTTTTGGTTTCCAGTTTGCCAGAGTCAGTCTCCATTTATAGTGTTTGTGTTTATCACGAGGTAGTGTGGTGCAGTCATTGCCCAGATTAGTTGAATAGCCTACTTATTAATCACTTCAGCTGATATGGACAATGACCCGTCAGGCATATTCGCAGTGCAGTTGTTCAATCCAGACTGGAATAGTAGAGTTGGCGAAAAGCATTATGGGGTTTATATGACATTTTAATTTACTGGAATTCAGTTATTGAAAAGTCAAGAAATATTTCCGTCAGTAGCTCTAAGTAGCTATTAAAAATATCTCATTTGGCAAGCAAAAATAAATAAATAATTTAAATTATTACTGCAATGGAGGTCAGGGAGGACACATACAGCTACAAATCTGCATATGAATTATGAATGAAATGTTATTTTTCTATTGTAAACATAAAAAATAAAAATTTTCAAAAGTAGGCCTGAAGAGGACACTGAAATGTTGGCCAGCAACAGCAAAGTATGTACTGTAGCGCCCTCTGGTGATATTATTTAATTTATTTAAAAGTACAAGAGATACTGGATTGTTTTTACTGTACAGGTAGGCCTGTGCACCTATTCTTACCTGTAGATGAGAATTCTTAGTAAATTAAGCCTTTTTTATGTCACACTAGTGATATTTAAATGTATGTCACACTAATTATGAAACCATGCATTTCATAACTATGTACACACACACAAACATGCCGAGTCTTGGGCTGTCCTGCTGTTCCCATGGAAACATATTAAGCTGAGTGAAGAGAGGGTGAGTTCCAGTGGACATTAAAATAAGTCAACCCAACATTCAGTGGCTTTGAGGTTTGATATATTTGCCCTTTTATACGCAAGAACGCATACAAATGGTTACACATATTTTCTAAAAGCTGGGAAAGAACACCGTGAAAAATTTAAGGCAAGGTCATCAGCAATGAATGATCGCTGCTCTGATGATTAACTGAATGCAAATAAAATTCTGAACGCAACATATTAGGAATGTGAAGTACACTTCTGATTGAGCTCCTGCTAAACACTTACATCCCACTCATGACTCTTCGCAGGCCTGCTGGGATCCCTACATTTGCTCGTTTAACTCTCCCCCCCCCCCCCCCCCCCCCCCCCCCCCCCCCCCCCCCCAGGAATAAAAAAAAAAAAAAAAAATTGTTTTTCTTTCATTCAATAGGAAGAGGAAGGCAAGAGCGTTATTTAGGTTGCCAATTCTCGTTCGTTTTCACTTAAGAGGACAGAGAGGCCGTCGTTCTGTGGTTTTTTTTCAAATTCCCCCCCCCCCCCCAAAAAAAAAAAAAAAAAAAAAATTTTTTTTTCCCCCCCCCCCCTTTTTTTTTTTTTTTTTTTTTTTTTTTTTTTTTTCCAAAAAAAAAAAAAAAAAAAAAAATAATTTTTTTTTTTTTTAAAAAAAAAAAAAAAAAAAAAAAAAAAAAAACAACAAAAAAAAAAAAAAAAAAAAAAAAAAAAAAAAAAAAAAAAAAAAAAAAAAAATTTAAAAAAAATTTTAAAAAAAAAAAAAAAAAAAAAAAAAAAAAAAAAAAAAAAAAAAAAAAAAAAAAAAAAAAAAACATTTTTTTTTTTCTTTCTCCTTACTCAACCCCAAAACCACAAAAGAAACAGACAACATAAAATATCCGTATACAAGCTTAGATATATAGTACTCTACACATTAAGCAATCTAATGAACTGAACTCTTTTTCCTAATTGATTATTTAGGGAAATTCCCTAATCATTCTTTTCTCTTTTCCCTTATAATGCTTATAATGTTTCTATTTGTTTTCCATTGTATTTGGTTAAAATAGCCAGTGAGGATAGCTAATAAAAAAAGAAACGAAAACAGGACATTTCAATTTCCTTGAATAATTCATATCAATTCAAAAACCCCCAAAGGTTTCAAAAATGAAAGAAAAATAAAAAATATTGAACATTCACCGTATTAAGGACACTGGATTTAAGGTGCAAACAGACTGGGGAGGATGTCTCCCATCAAATCACAACTGCAGGATTTTTATCACTTCTGAATATTTCACATTTTACCGTGCCCTCACACTGCAAAAATCTAATTACCATGATAATGCTCCAGATTAGCCGAGGTGCACTGAAAAGGGAGAGTTCTCATTTAAAGGAGTACCATGGTGATTTTCACACTTTCTCGGTTTTATGTGCTATTTGCACAAGAGGCATTGAAGAAACACAATGAGTAAAGTATTAAATATGTCCGTTCTGTATTTTTGGAGAAATATTGCGTTTTAAATTTATCGTCCTATTTTCAACCGGTTGAGAAAATTGTCAACTTGGTGCGTCACGAACACAGTAACCACTCCCCATTCCACGCCCCGTAAACCCATGGATAACTGGAGACCCACAGTTTGAGCCGCTGGCTTACAGGCAAGACAATGCAAATATTTGACTAACGTTAGGTTCACTTAAATTAGAGTGCCTTTTAAGGACTATTAGATTATTTCTGGTTATATTCATTTAGCTAGCTAGCTAACGCTAGCTAGCTAGGTAGTTTGCTTTCATAAGGCAATGTTATCGATAACGTTAGCTAGCTAGTTTGCTTTTATGAGGACGTTATAGTTGTGCTTTTATCTTAACTTGGCTAGCTAGATAGCAAAAATTATAATTGGATATAAGTCAACGTCCTTACCTTAGCCATCTATCGATACTTGATATACTACTAAGCTAGCTAGCTTGTGAAAAGTCTCCCAAAAAGAGCGCGTATCATGGGGGTAGCTATGGTAACGGGGCACGGTCTGTCAATCATAGCTAACTGACAGTTCTCATTACCACGCCCAGACGGTTCGGGTGAACTTTTATAGTGGGAAATTTAGGCTTAGAAAAATACGTTTTAAAGTACATTGAAATGACTGAATAATAAAAAAAATTATGCACATTTGTTTTGTTGTTGCCTAAAGACAACTGGGAAGTGTCACGTTCAACCACCATGTTACTCATTTAAGCGCTTTCCTGAATTTGGCTCTCTCGGTACTTCCGTACCAAGCTTTTCATGTCTTTGTTTGGCTTCAGGTCTTTTACTTCCAGAGGTTTGTTGTTGAATGGATCTGTTTTCTGCCTGTAAATGGGGGCGAAAGATAAAACCATGACACACCTTTTAAAAGCGTATAACATAGAATTAAGGCTTGAGAACAATCATTAAAGACATTTTTAAGAGTACCTCATAGAGGACTTACTTCGTCAGTGTATCTTCGATGGCCTGACGCTCATAGATATCTCCGTAAGGCGTTATCACTGGATCAATAAACATCTTTTTCGAGAGTTTGCAGATTAAATGCGAGGGAACTTGGGCTTGGCTCAAATCTTCAGCAACCAATTGCTGTTGAAATGAATAATCAAAATAATGTGTTTTATTATGAGAGTCATTTTGAAGAGGTTAGGCTTGCGTTATTTTTTAAACAAATGCACAAATTGGAAACTGTTCCCCAAACTGTTGGAGAAGCACAGATTCATCTACAATGTGATTGTATGCTGCAGAATTAAGATCTGCCTTCACTGGATCCTAGGGGATCTAACCCAAATCATGAAAAACCGCTCCAGACCAAGGGATGTCCAGATATTTTTGGTCATATAGTGTACGTAACTATCTCTTTATCTATGCCTCTTAATAACATTCACTTTTTAACTGGCCTAGTTACTATTAGTGTTACTGGGCTGTTTGATACCAACCTTCTCCATGTCCTCAATGGATGTGGCTGCAGTTTGTTTAGTGCTTTTCTGGGCCTCCTCCTCATACTGTTCCCTGCTGGACTGGAACTGTTCAGCGAGTATGCTGTGAGATGTTATACATAATACAGTTACAGAGGTTAATGCCAGGTAGTGTAATGATTAGGAAACAGGTCTTGCTAGTTTTCTCTTCATTTTTTTGGCAACCTTTCTGTCCAAGTGGAAAACCATTAGTTTGGTTAACAAATAAGGCCGGATGTAATCCTTTTATTGTTGTGAATCAGATAGGAGACCATTTCAAGAAATCTCCTGTATCCTATCTAGACATGACCCCCTGCAATGCCAAGGCTTTAGATTTGATTCCCTGGAGGGCTGCTGCTGGTGTAGCTAGCCATGTCCTTCTGTGTAAATTTACTGAGCGTAAAGAACGCAAGCTGTGCACGTCGCTCTGGATAAGAGTCTCCGCTAAATGCTTAAAATGTAAATGTACCGTAAGAGTTCAACTTCAGTAGATTCAATACCATTTTAGCTAATCATTTCAGAAATCTGAAATGTCATTTTTCGTCTTGGTTCAATATTCATGGTTAGATATAATATTTATACTTCAGAGACGACATTGGCCGAAATGTATGCGTCTGCGTAGCAGGGGTAGGCTACAATTGAAAAATATTAGCAAAGAATTTAAAACATTTTGTGAGCACTGGATTTTCTTCACTCTTCACTTGAAGGTTATGTATTTGCTTCACCACTCAAAGACCACTGAGAACTTTGTTCATGAAGAGCATGCTGAACTTCATTTCATTACCTGTCTAAAGGATCCTCAGCTTCCGGTACAATCAGGAGTCCGAACACTGCTTCCAGTATCTCTTTCATTGTTACATGGGCAGAGTAGTCCCGATCAAATATATTGTGACAGATGCGTCCCACGCTGTTGACATTGCAGTGGTAAATCTGTTTTTACCTTAAGGAAATTACATGTACTTGGAGACGTTTAAGTACAAGAAAGGAAACATGTCTCCCTTACAAAAACATTATTTTCCTGGATATTTTATGGGTGGCAAAAATTTAACGGATAGCTAAAATGTGTCTTTAAAAAGTACATCCCAAAAAATAAAACAAAAAAACAAGATATTGCAAATGACACTGACCATTGGAAAATTAGTTCTACAGCCGACACATTTTAAAAACAATTTAATCCCCACCACCACACATTTTTTCCCCTTAATCCTAATTTGGAATTAATCATCCTCACTTTGGGAGGGGTGCATACTAGCACAAGTCTTCCAAAAACGCAAGCAGCCAGCGCAGCTTCTCGCCTTGCGGCCAGTCACCTGAAATAAAAAGCAACTGCAGCAGAACGCAGTATAGCTGCTCCAGATAGATGCAAGGCACCCACTGACCAGAAGATGTCGCTGTTTCACAATAACGCAGGCCTGACCGAACCCCATGCAAAGGCAATGCAAGCTGTGAAATTCCCATTGACAGTCATACACGACATTGGTTCACATTCAATTCTGAACCATGGATCACTTTACTAGTCCTTTAGCTATGAGACACCACATAAAGATGCCTTAATCTTCTCCTAATAATGGGAAGACACTGATCCTGTTTAGTTGCTTCTTTCAGAATCAAAACATTTATTTTAAAACCTTGTTTTTTGCCTTTAAAAAAGCCCAGTATGACACCTCCAGGCTTGAGTCAGTCCCTGGGGAAGGATACAGGAGTGTGGAAGCGCACTACGGGGGGTTTCAGGGGGTAATCTTCTCCAAATTTGCAGTAGAGCTGGAAGGCTCCTTCTGCATATGGTGTGTTAGGAGGCCCTTTCATTAGAATGATCCAGAATCCTGAAAGGAAGCAGTATTAATGAAGTATATGTTTGGCTGTGGTCAGCCATTTTAAGTTGACAGCCATTTGGACTGGGTATTGTCATAACAGTGACAAGTGATATGAGTGATTCATGAGGGTTATTGAATATCTGGAATTGAAATCTGTCCATGTGATTATCACATGGACAGATATACATTGTAACCTGTATCAGCAGTCTTTAATCTTTATACCTGGATTTTATTCTCTTCAATAAATACGTCTTTTCAGGAACCTTGTAAACTCACCCATTGGAATTCTGAAGCAACACTTTTCCTCCATTACAGTTTTAAAAATCTCATCCTAGTTTCACAAAGCAGAAGACATGGGAAATGATGAAGGTAAAACTAGATTTTTCCCACGGCGCGCAGGAACTGGTGCCTTCGCTATTCGCTATGCGTGGCAAATTGTGGTCACTCACTCACGAACAACCTTTGAGGGAGGTCTGCTGGGACGCATGCGCAGGGCGCTGCTTCGTTTAGTAGGACGCATGCGCAGGCGGTACGCCACAACATTTTTAAGCACAGCTTTATCGCCTAACGTTACTTTAGCTAACCCTAACATGTTTGCGTTTCGCCTACTTTAGCTAACCTAGTTAGCGCGTACGGATGCTATCCTGCACGCATGAGTAGGAGTTAAGGACACACAGCTACAACCACCAATACAGATGTATCGACACACGGAGGACAACAAATAACGTTACAGAGGTGAGGAGGTGCCATAGCTACCTAGCTATATAGTACTGAGGGCAAAACGGAGCTTTACAATGTCGCCAGAAGTGTATGCACGAGCTCGACAACACATTTCTCACAGAAAAGGTAGTTTGTAGCCTTTTTTTCGTTCATTACAGTGCTAGTACAAGTAACAAGAACGAAGTGGTACTGTGCTGTTAGCCTTTATTGATCGCCGTACAAGGTTCATGTAAAGTAGCTAGCACAATCTGACAGCGCTAACCCATAAAAATGTACTGTGAATGCTACTTGCTCAATCGAACGGTAAATATCAAAAACATTCGATTACAGTCAGCAGCACCGACATTTTCTGTCACACCCTCAGTAAACGGCAAAACTCCCAGTAGAACATAGAATTACATCTTTTAATGTTATATATTTTCAGAAACGTTATCGATTCCGCTTGGCCACAGTGAGTGCAACTAGGCGATCTGAGCGTATAGTTTCTAAATTATGTCAAAACGATTCAGCCTTGTTGTTTGCTACCTAAACTTCACAGCACAGTCATTGCCGTTATCATGATTGTAGCATGCAGTGTCTGTTTTCAAAATCCATTTCAAGCATTCACAAATGACCTGGGACTTTGAAGTTATAAGACGGTATTAAGTCTCCAGTGAAAATATTGACCTGTGTAAGGAAAAAAGGACGTCTCTCGAACGTGATGAAAATGTTTGCAATACCGGCAGTTCCAATACCGGCAGTGACAAAGCGCACGAATGACACCTTGGATTCAGCAGAGTCAGACTGAACCACAAATCTTTCCAGAGGCTGCTTTTTATTTGTTTTCAAAGCTTTGATCAGGAGTGTTGAATACACATACTAAGACGGATGTAGTCAGTTTTGTAACACCTATCAATTAGGCCGTAGTGTATTGGCTGTCCTGTTGTGATTGAATTAGCACGTCTGTTGACTTGGATGGTTCCCAATCTCTCACTCCTGGTCGCTATTCTACCATTGTACCAACTGTATTGTGATAATGATAAGATCAAGGGGATGTGTGGCCAGCAGACATACTGGCATCAGAGACAGATTTCTTACACCTGCCTATATCAGTCCGAATTCTGAGACAACCAACTGCCATATATGAGCGCGTAAAATCAACCAAAAAATATAGTTCACCAAGTTGCGCCGTGGGTCTGGATGGTTTTGTGCTTGTTATTTCACGAGTCACCAGTTCAGTGGCATGTTCCTTCATGTACCTTGCATAATAATGTTTTTGGTCAAATATTAGGAGTTACCTTCCCTGTCTTACTTACTGAAGTAGTTCTCTGAGGGAAGCACTGTACAGTATGGATGTGGATCGACATGTAGATGTTTCAGTTCCTCCAGGATTCGTCTGTCCTTCTCCATGAATCGCCCCGTCTTGGATTCCTGAATTTTCTTTTTCAAAGCACTGTGTAGGAAGGTAGGTGACATAAACATTGCTGAGTTTGTTAAATGGTTCCGCCCTTGTGACTGAAAATGGGCATTTTTTTTTTTTTTTAAAAAAAGGGACACTTCATCTAAAAATAAACATTCTAACAGTTACTGGGTTCCTTTCAGGCTGTTCACTTGACAGGACAATGTCACCTCCTTAAACTGTGGATAGGTGACGTTCATATTTCAAATGAACAACCTAAAGAGAAGTTATTCTTATCAAGATCTTAATAAGTTTACTTCCGGCATGAATTATCACTAGCACACGACCAAACTGTGAGCTTTTTTTTCTATTTTCTGTGGTTTAAAATAAGCTCATAATGGGGTAAATTTCACAGCAATGATCTCTGCACACCAATTATGCCACTTACTTTTGTGGCAAGGTCACTTTATGGCTTAATTCTTCAGGATGTACAACTCCTGGTTTTTCATCAAAGCCACATGATTGAAAGATTTTCGTTAAATCAGCCTTGTAAAAAAAAAAAATAAAATAATTAAGATTTGTCAACATGTGTGTACTGCAAAACTGATAACTTTTCATTAGTGTTCTTTAAGATTTAAATTCATGAGGTAAGCACACTAATTATAACTGAACCAGTAAATGTAAAAAAAAAAAAAAAAAAAAAAAAAAAAAAAAACGCAGTTTCATGAAAGTTTACTTCAGAAGGCAGTATGAAGTACTAAAATCAAAATACCATGATGGCTGCACTCACCAGTGTCCGCACAGAGGATGCTTCAAATTTTTTCTTCAGTTTCCTTCTCTCCAGAGACAGCACTGTTTCCATTTCAAAGAGCCTTAACGCGTCTTTGCTCGTCTCTGGTTTGAAACAGCAACCTCCTGTACAACACATCTGAGTAATTTATAATGCAAGGGCGGCTGAAATAACTGCAAACAAAACCAGTTTTGCACCCTATCCCAGTTAGGTTTTGTCTTTTAAGTCCCCCCCACTCTAATATTTTCTTCCATTATGCTCTGGGGATGTCAAATACATCTGCTATTGAAATACAGTTATCAGTCATGCTTATCTCTTATTAACATGCAGTTAAGTGTTTTTATATCTTGACAATACATGATTCATATCTTGCATTATCAGAATCATTTCAATGTCAGCTATGTGCAAACAGAACCCAATATATTTTTCCTCTTTCAAAATACCCCAGAGAAATGCCATATGCAGATTCTGTAGTTGTTCTTAATGTCTACCCCAAATGCCTGTTTTCTGAGGTTATATACAATACATCTCTTCACATATATTTCATTAAGCAGTACAGAGGAGAAGAAGACACTATATTTTGTTTTTCCATGACACGGTTCAAGCCATTTCAAAATTTCAGGCAGAAATTCTGTAGACTAAGGACTCGTAATGTACAAAAAAAAATGCTACAATTGGGTGGTATTTTTAACAGTATATGTACCTGCATCATGATAGAATTCAAATATTATAAATATAATTACTGCAACCCTCCTCCACCGACAACTGACCAACAGCCATAGCTGATATATATTAATGAGAATGTTGCTGACCTGTCACATTGCTGATTCCGTGCAGAACAGTGTTTGTATTTGATCCAAGGAGGATTGAATCCACAACTATGTTGGCACCAATCAGTTTGACTGCAACTTGCACTGGATCACTCTTAGAACTAACATTTTCAAAAGAAAAGAAAGTGGAATAGATTAAATTCTAAAATCAACAGGTGTGTGCTTCCTGAAGTACAATACCACTTTTAAAAGGTTTTAAATATGTTGACTTGAGGTAATATTGCAAACAAAATTTAAAAAATAAATCCATCTATCCATCAATCCATTTTCTAACCACTCAGTCAAGATCTGGGTTGCGGTAGTAATAGTGAAAGCAGAGCAGCCCAGACATCCCTGTCCCCAGTGACTTCTGCCAACTCATCCCGGTGGATCCCAAGGTGATCCCAGGGCAGCCATGGATATAATCTCTCCAGCATGTCCTAGGTCTGCCCCTGGGTCTCCTTCCTGGTGGTTGCACGTGGAACACCACCAGAGGGAGGCGGTCAGGCGGCATCCTTATCAGATGCCTGAACCACCTCAAGTGACCCATTTAAATAGAATTTACCCTACGTCGTCTCCATCAGTAAGGCACAGCATGCGGAGTCTGCAGTTTGGGAAACATTTCTTGATGTTTTGGAGCTCAGAAAGTCCAAGATTTAAGGCATCATACAGTGGAGTTAGTCCTTTCGGTTCAAGCCCACGAACGTAAGTCTGAAACACGCAAGACAAAATAAACCAAGTCAGAGTCCATAATTATTCATCCCCACCTCAAAGGCTTTATCAACTTCAGATGACTGCAGTGAATGAATTTTCTGTGATTAAATGTGCAAAGTTTTTTTTGATAGCGCCTGATTAGGAAACTTGTACAAAGTGCCGTGCCATTTTGTGGCTGAATAATGTGCTGGAGTAGACAGTGACATGTTCGTACCTGGTTAAAAGCACCTGTTGTCTATTATGGGGGTTATGCAGCAAATGGCACGAACTGCCTGTATTTCTTTACTGTGTCGATTTTTTATGCAGTTATTCATTTTAAGCATAATATTTAGAAAAGTTGTAGAGGGAGGAGGATATAGCATTTACGGCATTGAAGTAATTTTTATTGTGAAGTCCCCAAAGTGCGATGTTTCTAACTGAGAGCCTTTTTGCAGACTTCTGAGCGAATTGCATCAAAGAGATGGGAAAATAGATCCGAATCCGAATACTATTAGTCAAATTATGGTGGAGAAAACATTCGGGGAGAATGCATTATCCGAGTGTTGCCGAATATGGTATTTGTATTTGGCACCATCCCTATAAAGTGTAAATATATGTATATATGCGTGTTTGTGTGTGTGTATATATATACATATATGTGTGTGTGTGTGTGTGTGTGTGTGTGTGTGTGTGTGTGTGTGTGTGTATCTATGTTTTTTAAAACACAGAATTGCAACACATTACCCTGAATGTTTCCAGGGACTCTGTGAACTTGTGGAATTTTACATCCCCTCCAAACTTAAGAAGACCAATGACATGGGGGAAATCGTATGCCATGGACCGGTCTGAAAAGCAATCAAACAGCTGTTTGACAGCATCCATCCTTTTCCATGATGTGTAACACTGCTCAGTCATAGACGAGCTTGCATCCACCAGCACCTAAGAATAATCAGTGTTTTAGAGTGCAGCAAATGATCATACCTCAGAATATTTTCTTATCTTAATTAATCTATATAATCGGTGCAATGGGTGTATGAAATATGAATGGATTAAAGTGTCATACTGAAGCAATGTACCACAAAATTAATTAAAAATGTGATAATTCAATTAAACGCGAAACAGTCTGCAACATGCACAATATTAATCTAACAAATACAATTTACAATTGTCACCTAATATAAATCTTTGCTCATATTTTTAAATCATATTTGATCATTTTTTGTTACCAGTATTGCTTCTGCTGGAACTCTGTTCATTTTGAAGGTCTTGTTCATTCTGAAATCTCCAAGTCTAACAGAAAACAGAATGTATTGATCAGTCCAGTGACCTTGAAAAAATATGCCTAGGATGAATTAAAATATTTATTAAGAGGAGACACCACAGGTGAAAAGAGGGATTTTGACTGGATCGATTTTGAGATATTACGATATTAAGCTTCTACAACTACTGTAGTTTCATAACATATCTGAAATGATTATCAACAAACTACTTTACATAGTTAGTTTAGATATTTTATACCAGTAGCTTCATCTATACCAAGCACAAAATTAGCTTTAACGGCCATTTTCTCTAGATTACATATTTCCTGTATGAATTTTTTCCGCCAATATAACATATAAATATTACTACCAAATTTTACATGGTGTTTCATAACTAAATTGGTAATTTCCGGAAACTTTTTTTTTCATACGTTGTGAAATTTCTATTTTAAGGGGTATTCTATGTGGAAAAATAGCAATTAATAAATAAATAATCTGCACATTAAAATAATTCATGAATATAACAATTTTGAAAAACCCCTCAGTAAATTAACAGCTATTGAGTTATTCATCATATTGAAACTGAAAAATGAACTCTGACTTAGACAAAACTTCTCCACTGAGAAAAAAAGTTTTTTAACTAATATAAAAATTTGGAGTTTTTAATTAATCGTGACATAATTTGCATATGTTTCTAAAAAATTAATAAGCCCTAATACAAATAATGTTTGCTTTTGTGTCCACATTCAAAATATAGAATGTCATTTTTATTGGAGTAAAGTTTTTTTCCCTATTCACCTGTGTTACCTCCCATTAAATGAATAAGTATCAGCATTTAGTGTTATCTATGACAGTTTTGTATGTCCTCTGCAAAGCATAAAAACAGTGAAAGTGTAACCTAAAACCTATACATTTTACATTATGCTGTGTTTTTTTTCTTTTGTGACTTAATGACCCTTCTTTCAAAAGGATAGTTCACTTGAGTTTATAAAATTATTAATTAATTAATTATTATTTAGGTGTTATTGCAATAAAAGTGTTAAAAATAATTTGTACAACCTTTGAAAATATAAGGAGTGCTCTAAAGTTCAGAAGATATGGTTAGACATAAAACAATGGTTGTCAGAGGTGCTTAAAGTAAAACTCAATTTTAATTCATCCATTTGCTTATTTCATGATGTGACATACAATGTTACAGTGAGACACCCTTGGGGTTGGATAATCCTTTTTTCATCGATGGTATTTAAAAAACTTTTACTTAGACATTGGAAATATATTAAACCTCCAACACTACACATTGGAAAATGAAATGCTTTATTATTTAAATATAGAAAAGATATTAGCCATAGAAAATAACAGAATAGCACAATTTGAAGTTGGATGGGATAATGAAGGCAGCAGTTAAGGGGCATTCATAGTTATAGTAGATAAATGCTTAGGAGGATGCTTTTGTTGTTTTTTTTTGTTTTGGTTTTGTTTGTTTGTTTGTTTTTTTTGGAGGAGTTCATGAAAGTGTTACAGGTCTGACGTGTAATAAACCCGCCACTGTATCACATTTAATTATTTTATTAATTCTGAAAACAGAAGGGAGAATGGACATATATGAGTTTGCTGCACAGGATTTCCACACCATTTCCAGATAGCATTAACAGAAGATAATCTCTGATTTTACTCTCACAGTGTTGCAACAATAAAGAAACACTTTACCCTTTACGGTTCAGTTACCTTGGGCCGGTTTCAATTACCAAACTAAACATATTTCCTTAAAGTTGTCTACCACAGAGTATCAATTCCATATATCAGTATCACATTTTACAATTCAAAAAGACCAGCAATCTCACACAGTCACTAAAACTAATTAACAAAGATTTTTAGGCTTATTAATCTCTATAACTCTAACTTTAACTGAATACTCCCACCTAGTGGACAAACAATTATTTGCACTCCATTAGCCATATTGAACGAACCCCATTTCCCCACGGAACTGGGTAATACAGTTCCGTGCATTTTCCCTGTACCGATCTTTAACGAACTTTCCATTTCTTTTCAAGGCTTTATATGATTCTGTCATATTACCCCGGCTACCGATAAGTATCACTACCTTGAGGTATTTTGAATTTACTCACAGCAAGTAACTGAGCATATCGTCAAATAACTTGGTAGGCTACTGTAGCTAGCAGGCTACACACGCTTTGTGCACTTTCGCGGCCATTCTGTTTCCCGTTTCCCGGTTCCTTTCCCAAAACCGCGCTTAATGCTCTAAATATTTCACAATCCATACCCGAATATTTTGGCTTACATTCCGAAATGGAATATTTAACCATCCTCACCGAATATTTTTCATAATGGATCGCGACCGCGTTCAGAAACAGTGTATTCCCTCCACAATCTCACTGACGATCCTGTTGCAATTAAACATTATACTAAAACATATCAACATATCACTTTCTACTTTCTATTACCACTACACATTAACCTATTACAGGAGTAAATATCACATTACCTGAAAACAGAAGGGACATATATGAGTTTGCTGCACAGGATTTCCACACCATTTCCAGATAACATTAACAGAAGATAATCTCTGATTTAACTATCACAGTGTAGAGCCCTGCAGTTAGTAGCGCCCCCTTACTGCTGGGAGGTGGATATGCCCTCTCCATTAACAAACTGAATATTACCCCGTACACTGTCTTCAGTTCAGAGTGTGACAAAAGCGGTGATAAAAATGAAACCGATAATGTGTCAATTTGCAAAAGAGGCTGTGTGAAAAGGTATTGGATAGCTAAGTTGTTAAAATGAATAGGGGGTATGATTTGGAAATATAGTAGATAAGTAGGACTGAGCAATTATGTGGATTCTTAAGTCTAGTAATGTTTGGTGTGTATGGATGTTTTGTATTTATGTTAGGATGTTTTGTGTGTGATAAATGTATAAGATAAGTCATGTTGTGTTTTTATAATGAAACGAAAATAAAATCATACAAAAAAAGAAAAAAGAAAATATAACATAATATCTCAGTACAATCTGCTTTGGCTTTCTTGCTGACTAATCACACACATCATCATTTAGAATAGATATGGTCCCTGATACTCTATTGTAAATACATGTTTAAAGTATCATAAAGACAGACCAGAACCTTTCATTTGATCTGATCCTATAGCATAAACCAGAAACATGGTGCTAAATATCATAAAACAGTTTTCCCATATTCAACACAAGAGCATAGTTTTTTTTTAAATAATCATATAAAAGTCATAATCTTGTATTAATATGGCTTGAACAGGGTTAGGGTTAGAAATACTGCAAATGTTACGGCTGGGGCAGGGTCTGGGTTATGTTCAGGATCTAAGAATGCAATAAATGTCTATAACTGTCCAAGCAAAGACAGAAAACACAAGTCTGCCTGGCAGAAATTGGTTGGTTCATTAAGTATTTGTAACATTAGGAACATTCATTCTCATAAATTATTATGTAATTGCTCGTTTATGTAATTCTAATTCTATGTGCCTACATGCAGAATTTTACAAATTTGCAAAATGTGCAGTTTTTTTCAGGAGCTTTCTAAAATAGAGGAATACCTGAAAAGTGAAAATACTGGTACTTACTCACGTGCCAGTTGATGCACATTTGCTTTTCTGTCTTTCCCAATGAGAAAATCATGAACACTGACCTCCTCAGGATTTTCCGTTTTAACCCTGCTGTGAAAAACGCAAAGATTATCTGAAAAGGGAAAAGGTCTATGTTAGTTCAACTAGAAACTTTCACAAATCATTAAATATGATAATGATCCATGTTCCATGTCGCAGCTATCTTTTGGGTGACTTTTGAGCACTTGGCTTAGCAGCTTTGGTCCCATTTTGAAATGTCCACTCTTCCAATTATAGCCCATCAGCAAACCACAAAACTGGTACACCTCTGAATAATTATGTCAAGCAATCATAATAAGAATACACACAGTATATTCCAATAATATTTGGATGCATTTTGATTGACCATATATGTAACTTGTTTTCAACACTTTAGAAAATAAAACTTAATAAATGCAGAATCAATATATTATACATAATAGTTAAATCACATGAATGCATGTGAATTAACATATTAACTGGTACCCCTGTACACCTGGAAACAACAAAAGCCAAATTAAGTAAACCACCGATTCACCTGACAGGGTCATACCTTCTTTGAGATACAGAAGACCAGGTCCACAGAGTCCTAGATCCAGCAATTGTAAAGGTGGATATGGTTCCAGGTGAGAGTACGTTGACAAACCCTCAGTCATCTCCTCAAATGTCTTTTCTGGATTAAACTGAAAACTACAAAGATGAAGTCATTTTAGTTATTTACCTGAAGAGTTAAATGGGGGACTTCTATTCCCCAATACAGTTGAAATACCGAACTAACAAAAGATCAAAATGAGAACCACATATACATCTATTGGGGAGCCTTTTCTTAACCTCACTGGATTTTTGGTGGTTCAGACTCACTCTTGCCTAAGTTTTCCTGTTAAAAAACAAACAAAATAAAACTCTATACAAATAAAATTGATTGTAAAATATATATGGTCAGTTCTTATAACACTATTTCATAGTTTCACATTTCATAATTGTATATGTAGTAAATATAGACATTTTACAAGTTAAAACACTGCATATACAGTAAAGCAGGGCTGCCCAACCCTGTACCTGGAGATCTGCCGTCCCGTAGGTTTTCATTGCAACTGTAATTTGGTACACCTGATTCTACTAATTAGCAGCTCAATGAGATCCCTGGCTGTTGAATAAGGGGTGCTTTTTATGGATGAAATGAAAACCTACAGGATGGTTGATCTCCTTGAATGGGATTGGACAAGCCCTTCTGTAAACAAATGATTGGGAATGATCACCATTGTTTTAACGTTGTCTCACAATCTTGCAAATGTTCATTTTTTCACATGGTGACTTTATAGATCATAGAAAGTCCAAAAATTAATTTCTTTAAAAAATGTGAAAATTTCACTGGAACTAACACTTGCATTTTCTGTATTATATATACTTAACTATTACAATTAAGGATATATAATAATATTATATATATATATATATATATATATATATATATATATATATAATTACAATATTGTTTATATGAAATATTTAAGCTATAGGGATCTCCGCTCAAATGAAGGCTTACTTGCAACCAGAACTAGACGAAACCCACAAAGGGAAGCTTCTTGACAGAGGAAGACTCAATAAAATCTTCTCAAAATTGGTTGCCCGCTGGATCGATGTTTCCTTGAGGTTTTTTTCACTGCAGCCTGGGATTTTTTCCTCACCTTGCGTAATTACACAAGCAACGTTAAAGGACAACATTAAAGACAAAACTAACCAGGACTGACCTGGAAATGCGAACTCGTCCTTTTTCACATTTTAGGATGCATTATTAAAGTTACAATCTCGAAGATTTCCATTTCGTTCTCTTTGGCGGTACCAATGGCGAGAAGCGGTAATTGCAGGTGTGTTTTTGGACCTCGCTTCCCATAGATCCAACCGGATCCAACCACTGTCGCCTGTGTGACGTCAGTCAGTTGGCACCTGGGCCACGCCAACTATTACACTTATTATTTACTGAATAAAAAATGGTTGTTATACAAGTAACGTTATGTACTCATTCATTGTCTAACATTAGGCTAACTTAAATGGTAAATTGACTGCATTTATATAGCGCTTTTATCCAAAGCGCTTTACAATTGATGCCTCTCATTCACCGAGCAGTTAGGGATTAGGTGTCTTGCTCAAGGACACTTTGACACGCCCAGGGTGGGGTTTAAACCAGCAACCCTCCGACTGCCAGACAATCGGTCTTACCTCCTGAGCTATGTCGCTTAAGCTGTCTTTACACTGCCGAGCCGGGTTAAAATGCTGTAGCAGACCTGGGGTAGAATTAGTGATGATCAATTTCCACAAACGTTCTTTATCCACCTTTTGCTCGGTATGAACATCTTTATGCTGCAGAGAAGAATTTGCAGTATTCGCTGTGGCTCGTGAAAGTATGTATCTTGTGCACAATAAACAGTCTTTTTCGTGAATGATTGTTGTGTGATATTTTTGAAACAACTGCCTTCTTGTTTCTGGTTTTGCTAGCTAAATTGTTCGAGAATGAAGCTGATCTGGGTGTTAAATTAGCAATCAGAATAAGAAGAATAAAACAAAAACAAAGGAGATTTCATCAAAAAAGGGCATCAAGGCTGAAGGTTGAGGAAGTGTAATAAAATAATAACAACGCTAATCCATACTGCCGTATTCTTTTATTTAGTTTTCTCCGGCTTTACATCTTTACACAGGAATCAGACCCGGCTCTGCTCCACCTATACCCCGGCTTTATTCCGATCAATATATTGATGAACTTGATGGCAGTGTAAATAACGGTAACGTTAAGGCCAGTTCAGATCAATGATTCGCAACGAGACGAAACGGTTTTAGAATGTTGCAGAGAAAATTGCTGCGGTGTGAACTGGTTAGTTGCAGAGCATCTGAAGCCATTGCCTAGGGTCTCAAAAGACCCACCTTGTCAAATCGCCAAGTGCAGTTTTAGAACGTTTACAATCAGACGTCTTGGAATTTGGCAAGTTGCATCCAGTCTCGTTGCGAATCATTGATCTGAACTGGTCTTTAGGTAGCTACATTGCGACGTTGGAACAAGGTAGCATTGCATTCGTGTTAGCTAGCATTTTTTCTAATTGTTAGCTGACATTAGATTGTGTTAATTACATTAGCTAGCTAGCTAACGCAACGTTACCTGCTATGAGCGATGGATACTGTGCCCAACGTTGTCTAAACTAATGTTGCCGTTATTGACATGGTCCGGTAGCTAGCGCTAGCTGTGCAAATAGCTATGTAATTTTGTAACGTTACATTTTCATCAAATGTAATACGAAATCTATATCTAAAATAATATGACCTCTCATGTTACACAAAAACGTATTAGGGTTCCATAACATCCCCGCCCCCCTAACGCTAGCAGACACCGGAAAAAACATTACGCAGCTTGAAGAGCAAGTCTGTTGCGTTAGCTCCGCCTACCCTCTCTGGCGGACCAACCACTGATGGGTGATGGAAAACGCGTCACTATCTATGCGCCGCTTGTGATTTTTTCCCGGGAATGTCGCCACAGACACCCAGTTCTTTAATCATAATATAATAATAGGCTCAATCACCATTGTTACCTAATTCAGCGATAGATAGTGACTTAACAGACATTTATTTTAATGAAAATCTTTGAGATTATTTAAATTTTAATCCTGTCACTGTAGCGATGTATCATGTGGTATTAATAACAACAAAACAAAACAAAAAAAAAACAAACAAAAAAAAAAAAAACACCCAGTTCCATTTGTTGGCTCATCCAATCACTACACAGCGTTTGTGCCGCAAACAGCAAAAATTCTCCCTTCGAAGGCAGTATTCCAAGGCAGGAAGGTAACGAGGAACACCTCATTTGACAGTTAGCCAAAAATGATGTCTGCAAAGGCTCCTTCATTCGGACGATTTTGAAGCCAGCACCCCACGTATCTTTTGCCTGGTAGGATATCCCATAGTTCTTTGCGATTACCTCAGGCTTCTTACTTCGGTTCACGGTAGTACGTGTATGAATATCTTTGGTTGAGCTGCCCAGTCGGCGTCACTTTCTTTCCAGTTCAGATGGCATTTGTATGTATTGGCCGGTTTATAGGATACAAGGCTATGCGTAATTATATGCTTATTCACGTAGGATTCTGTATTGGACATAGGATCTGTGTTGGGTTTATTACCTGTTATTAGCGTGCAGGCTAAGCTAAGTAGTTACTTAAAGCAAGTGAACTGTAGGAAGGCCTTTGTTTCTAAAGATGGAGATGGCAGTGTCGCAATGTTCTGGGATCATAACTAATATTTGATCGTAAACCGCTGTCACTGTGACAGTGCAAAGATTATGCTGGCAGCACAGCAATGCACTGGAGTTGTAACTAGAGACTGTAAAAAATACGTTGTAACCAACGTATTATTGGAAACCTCGCCAAGCTGGTTTCCAACTAGCTGCCTCGACTAGTTAGCACGGAAGCTACTCACATAGCTATAAAGCTAGTTTGCAAAAACTGGAATTTGGTGCAAATCCTGAGTCCATCTATTGCTGGTTTTACTGGATACAAGGCTGTGCATGTAATTACTGGACTTCAGTGCAAATTTCCAGCTAGCTAGCTAGCCAAAGAGCCCTTTTAGCTACTTTCATATCTAATAAAGCTACAACAAGGCTACTAAGTTCTGTGCTCCTATATCAGTTGAACCGTGGTTTGATCATTTCGCAAGTTGGCAGCTAACTAGCAAGTTAGCTGGCCATGAAGGTAGCTAGCAAGGCTCTGTGTTTGGCTTTATCATCTAGCAGCTAGCTAGCTACTAACTTGCCAGATGGTAAAGCCAGCTACAGGGCCTTGTTAACTACCTTCATAGCTGAGAAAGCTACATATGAGGCTACCAAGTTTGCTGATGTGCCAGTAAATTGTATGTACTCATGCGCAAAACAATGTGAAGTACACAATCACGTGATAGTCTTGTATCCAATAAGGGGGATCGATATGTCCAAATGACACCTGAACCGGAGACAGTGACACCATCTGTGCACATCCACCATTCTCCTGAAAACAGCGGTGGAGCTCATTTACAAGGGTCAGTATACAGTGAACTCGATAATTCGGTATATTTCTATTTTAAAAAAGCATTTTAATTATTTAATACACTGGAATAAAATATTTAATGTTTGGTGAGCTTTCCATGAACTAGCCAGCTAACATGCTTGTAATCACGCATCAAAATCATGTCAGCCTGCCTTCAAAGTGCGTCCCTAATTCATTGCCTCCTGTGGTTCCTTGTCCGTTGGGACACTGCCTTCGGAGGGAGCTCACTTCCAAGGGTGTAGGCAGTGAGGCCCTCCATTTGAGATGCAGTTACTCTGTAATTTCAGGAGGGGGCACATTAGCATGTGCTTTCTCTGTAACAGTTGCACCCCCTCAAAATAATAGAAACAAGACCAGGTTAAAACCTAGTATATGGCTGGACCTAACACACGTGATCTAGCCGACCAATGGTGTAACTTCATAACTCAGCCGACCAATGGTGTAACTTCATCAGTCAATCAGTCAGTCAGTCAGTCACTCACAGACATTCGCGTTTGTAGGGCTGGCCCCACTGTTGCGGTCCAGCCAAAAAGAAATAGTAACATTTTCTTACTCTGTATTTTGTCCAGAACATATGCTCTGTCAAAAACTGAGGGTATCCCAGGAATGCGAACTGGCTCACAGAGGCCTTTTCCTGATCCTTCACAGCACAAATGTATTGGTGCACATACCTCATGTTTCTCATCCTGAAAATATTCAGTAAAGAGATTTATAAATATAAATTACAAATTGCTTACAGTATAACATTTTTACATTAAAAACCAGCAAACATGAAAAATGTAAGATTCCTTTGAAATATTTCAAGGATTTAAGAAAGTAATTATTAATAATCTGTTGACCAACATGAGAATCCTTTTATTCTGTTTATCTTTTTCTGAGACTTTGAAACTAAATGACCAGCTGTTTTTATTCTTCATGAAATCATATAAATATGAGGTAAAAATAGACTGATTACTCGCTATTCACTTAGTTCTCATTTTAAGTTTCACTTAGTGAACCGAATACCATCTCCCACAGTAAATTAGCTGTCAGCTGACTTGTACATTTTTTGTTGTTGTTGCGATAACTGCCATGAAATTATATTACAGCCTGCAAACTGTTTGCTGGCACAACCAGCCTAATTACCAGTTAACTCTGAAACAATGTATTTAGCGCCAGCCATGTTAATTAGCAAGTTGTTCACTGTCATGACAGTGCTTTCCAATACGCGCTGTTATTCAAAATGGTGCTGTACTATACGTGGCTTACCAAACACAGCCCTAAATTACTTGAACAAATGTAGGAAGATATAGGTAGCATTGATTGTGCATATAACTTGCGTAGTTTGTGCTGAACATATTGGTGGAAATTTAGTTATATAGATGGAACTTGGAATTACATTGTCAGCCATTTGGTACACAAACATATTTTAGGAATTGTGTTTTTTTTCTTTCTGATTTTACAAGTGTATATGAATGCCATGAGTAACTTGCCATTTTTATGTTGATTATATTTTTGTTGAGGTTATAATATACCTTAGACTGAGACATCAGGTAGGCCCAGCACACATTCGAGTGCTCAAAAACCTCAGAGTCTTCAATGATCTGAGGACATGTTTTTTTGTCTTTGCTGGGCAACAGTTCTCTGAAGAGTAAATAAAGTCCTTCAACAATTGCAATCTAAAATAAATGAAAAATGACATATTGACATATTGTTAACATGTGAATGGCACAACAATTCATGTATGATTCATAAATTAAACAGATATTAGAAATGCAATATCCATCGCAATATTATATGCCTATACTAGTAGCCACATAGAAATTTACTTTTGTGCTGGCTGCTAAATACCATGATAGTTGGCACTCAGGTTTGGATTCTACCTGGTAACAAGCTGGATAATTATATTGACTTTACATTTTAGCTATCTATTCAAGTTTATTTTTGACTGACATAAAGTTCACATACATGTTCTTCTATGCAAGCTGTGCAGAGAATAAAAACAGTTGAACAGTATAATAAACAGTAAATGCTATGTGTTCTCTTCTAGTACAGAAGATGCCATATAGTCCGTCATATGAGTGACATGGTAATGGTCTATGTGCGTGCGGAATACACTGCATGTCTGTGTATGTATGAGTGTGTTTGCATTACTGTCATTGTGAAACATGTGTATCACCTTCTGGTTCCTGGTCCCAAATTCACCTCTGCACACCAGCTGATATAAAGCCTGGGCCAATGCATTGCATCCAGTGAGCCTTCGAATTAATGCTATTACTTTCTGAAGTTTCTGTCCGAAATCAGATTTGTACTGTAGGACAACAAAACAAGTGCATTAATAATAATAATAATAATAATAATAATAATGCAAGCAGCAATGTTGGGGGCCAAGCATCAAGGGTGAGCCGTACCACGTTGGGGGGATTAGTATGTTTTTGGAATTTCTGAAAAAACATAAGCGAAATTGAGCAACATGTCTGAGATAAGCCCATTGTTTGTTTGCCATAATACTGAAGCATTCCCAAAACAGAGTGAGAGAATAATGCAGGAACATACACGAGACAGGCGACCATTGTTTGAGGAGGCTTTGGAATTTTTTTTCAAGTACAGAGACTTTTTATGATCAAACAATAAATACAGTCTATCACTTTTAATTGTACTTTTCATGACTGCAAACTTAATCCAAATTTTTACTTTGTTGTGTATTGCATGTAAGGGCATGTAATCTGTAATAGTTACTTGAAAATGCTATTTTGAAGTGGTGGTGTAGCCTCGCCTCGGGTGGTAGTGGTATGGAATTTGATAAACATGACCTAAATGGATCCGTCTTCAATTTGTACATTTCAAAAAAATTGAATAGAGGAAGGATTTAAAGGAGGTGTGGTCAAATATCTTTTCCACAATTTATGCATATTCTTACTTAATTTTACTTTTTAAGAATCTGGACTGAGGGGAATGTGCTTCTCCAGAAATCCTATAGGGAGGCCTTCTGAGGGAGTCATATTCCATACAATTTGAGTGTATGGAGCAGATCCAAAATTGATATTTTGCAAAAGAAAAAAAACAGGCGCCACCTATAGGCCAAATTGCACTATAGCACTGTGTGCCTGTGCATGCTTGTCCACAATTTAGGTTTCTATCATCCCCTGAAGCATTGTTGCAGTCAACTAAGATTTGGGGCTATATGGATAATTTGGACACGGTCAGGCATTTTGGTTAAATTTAAACTGTTGTCCTGTGAACATCTTTGAACATACAAAAATTTTCTTCAACACAGGAACATGCTGTAGATTTTGAATGCCAAATTTGGTGAGAATCGGACAAACATTGTTGAAGAACAAGTATGTTTGTTTTTTAAGAATACTAAATGATGGAGGTCTTTATGGATTCTATGAGCAAACTTGTTAAGGATGAGGAGGTACAAGAGGAAGAAATTTGGTGCATGTAAATGAAACTGGATGCGAGTAATAATGTTTTTCAATATCAAAGTTTAGCAGGTGGTGCTGTAGCGCAACTTAAAGTGTCAGTTATATGAGTGTCACACATAATAAATTGCCAGCCATACTGGATATGCCTGTCAAATTTTGTTAGTATTTTAGCATGTGAAAGAGTTGAAAATTAGCAAGAGGAAGAAGAAGAAGAAGAAGAAGAAGAAGAAGAAAAGAAAAATTCTAGAGTCCTAACAAAGTTACACCCTCGGTGTTTGGCCACCAAAGAATAATCCTAGCAAAAACTATAGGGGTCCTATGCACCCTTGGTCCACAATAAACACTCCAGAATGCCTGGCATAGTTAAGGGTCAGTTTTAAAGTAGTTCAGTCAATTAAATTCAGTTATCTTCATAGAACAATATTCAAAACTTATTTCCTGAATTGATAGAAAGCTGACATGTGGTCACTATTTTGTTGAATGAAAACAGTTAACAAATGATAAATCCACAATTCAAAAATGGCTTACATGTTGCATACTGTCATTTTTTGGATTACATTAGGGGTGTCAGAAAAGAGGGGATCATAGCTTACAATGATATAGAATGTTGAGAAGAAAATACTGATGCCCTTCTGCGTTTGTGGAACTGAAGGGGAAACATCACACGTGAAGAACTCTGCGTCATTCATGTATGTGTTATCAAATGAAGACAAGGAGAAATGAACCACAGACTGGCTGCTGATCTCAAGATCTTTCAAGGATTGTCCAGGTCCTCCTTCTACATCTCTGTGGTGAAAATATTACAGATTACACTGAGAATATGTACATTCATTTTAGATTGCATAATTTTTATTGGTGAAAATTAAATGCGATATCAATTGCTTAATGCAAAATAGCAAAATCATCAGAAACAGTGTAATAAAACACCAGAATTGCACTAACCTAGCACGCAGGACATGTACAGGTATTCCACTTTCTTTGGACAGCTTTCTTCTGAGGTCCCTTAGTGTGTCTTTTTCCAAGTCCAACTGAATTTCATAGTCTCCCTGTAGTGTGATTTAGTGGTTATGAAACTTAAACCCACAAAGCCTGTGGCCATGAAATTAGACGCTGGCGTCTAACAATAACATTGTCTTAAATTATTGCTTTTATCTGTCATTCATTCAAGGTGCCGCGTTATAACTCATATACCATTATAAAGCCTCTGTAAGGAAAAAAAAAACAGTACAACCCATATACTGTTGTAAAGCTGTTGTAAAGACTCTTCACACTTTGATGGGAAAACCCTGTCTCAATTGGTAAAGTCATCAAAGGTAACAAAATAAATAACAAGGCAGTCCCCTCCTACAAACGAGGGCTGAAATTGACACCCCAGGTTT
This sequence comes from Anguilla japonica, assembly GCA_025169545.1. Taxonomy (NCBI): domain Eukaryota; kingdom Metazoa; phylum Chordata; class Actinopteri; order Anguilliformes; family Anguillidae; genus Anguilla; species Anguilla japonica. The sequence goes on along the minus strand of CM045888.1, from coordinate 8,081,622 downwards.
ATGATTATGGTATTTTATAATCCAAAGACTGCTCACAAGTTAAACAACTGCTAATACTACAGCAATGGAAATGACGTGAAAATCCCTCACTGAGCCATAAGCAATCAATCCATTTTTTGTACATAGGCTAGTAAAAGTCGATGAATTATTTCCATTGAGCTGGAAGTGTCTTCAGGAGCACTTCAAAATGAGTATATTTATGTATGTAAACAGAATTTCAAACAGAATTTTTTTTTCAGAATTTTCATTTTTATAAAAAGGCAACTCCTTACCTTAGAAATGGTGAATAAATTATCTCAATTAGACATTCCATTTCCAAGTAAATACCAAGTAAATTGTATGAAAGCAAGCTACTATCTGAAAAGAAACAATCCTGTCTTTGATTCATTGTGACTTTTTACCCGTTTGGAAACCCTGTATACATTACAGTAAACTTACAGTTGCATAGTATTCAGGCTCATATCTGCAGCTTTTGAATGTAGTTAAAACTTCCTTCTAGCTAAAATTGTGGCTTAGCTATTCTTTTGCGTACCAAATTACTTTCACTTCCCATTTTTTCAGAGCTTATGAGTGGCAGCTTAGTGCATGCTTTATCGATTGTTTATCAGAGCTTAGTTTGTTTATTGGCAAATGCTTGCATAAAAGACACCGCAATAGTGATAAGGGGCACTATGTTATTTCAATCATTTATGATTTGATTTAATATTTTTGTAAATAGTTAAAATTGTCATGCTTATGAGCTCTCACCCTGTTGTGATCAAGAGGATTGTGTTCCTATTTAATGCTATGTGTTATGCCAGTGGGAGGAAAATCCTGGCAGGTTTCGTAGAAGCTCTCCGAAAGGATACATTTTGACAGGAATACAATGGGTTAAGCCAAAAATACAGAATGAGTAAACAAAGAGTATTTGTTTTGTGGGGTTTGAGAAGGTACCAACCTCAATAGTATTAGGTTCTTTATGCGCAATATGGCTGGAAAAAAACATGCATGAAATATTCCAATGTGGAGATGTTTATTGTCATTTGGTGATGTTTTGAGGACACTTGAGGACAACTTCTAAATTATTGCCATTTGGTGGTCTCGTATGGATCACACATCACACTCTCTCACCTGCAATGTTTCATACACTCAAGACCTTGGTACACCCAAATTAACCAAATGACAGCAAATTTGACTATTATCTCTGCAGGTAGCAAGAAGGGTCATGTCTGTTTATGGGTTTCAGAAAAACGTTTGATAAGGCCTAGAATGACAGCTCAAGGCGTGTCACTGCATGAAACCTTTTATTGTGGTCTAATTTGTATGTGTACTGGAAATGGTTTATAGAGCTAATTGGTTAACTGAGCCAAGGTTATTGTTTGAAAAGAAACCTGCACACCAGTTGGCACTGGGGCAGAGATCGGGATTGTCCTCCTCTGGACAAATGCACTAAAACATGCAACAAATTCAGATTCATTTGACAGGATGTAGATACACACCTTGAGCATGATGTGGCACCGGACAGTGTCATCCCCGGGAATCTCATGGTCTAGCTGCGAAGTGACTGCTGGTGCAGCTCGAATGTTATGCTTGGGTGTAAATATGACGTACAGCTCACTTCCATTTTCAATGTGCCTGTCCTTTAAACTCCCTGGAAAAAGCGGGCACAAAATATTTGTCAGACAGTGAGTAACCTATAATCAAACCTGCTGCTTATTTTACCCTGCAATGCTATATTTGATTTAGTAAAATTATTTTGTTTTAAAAAAATTTTATTGACAAAAAACCTTTGGATTGGAGCCCGGCTCGCACCTCACACCTGTAAGGATTGATGTTTTGGATGAAACCCTGCTTGGGTGTGGTTTATTTTATAAAATAACAAAGAAAGGCTGAGGTGTTGTTCACTTGGCAATAACACTATGCCATTTTAAGATTACAAACCCTTTGTGCTCTTTTTCTTGTTGTTATTGTTTTCTTAATTTTCATTTTGAGAATTTAGAGACAAATAAATTACTTACTCAATCAGTCACCTGTGTACTCACATGTGTTGAAGAAAGGATCGTCTGTTAAAGGCATTCCATAGATTGTGTAAATACACACAGCTTTGTCATTGCCAATGTTTTCCTGAATGGCAATCCGTAGCATCAGATCATCCAGCGTGTTCTGAGATGGATCCATGTCTGTATTGATAAATGAAAGAATTATTAAAATATAACTGGTAAAACAGGGAAATTACTGAGGTATATTCAGCAGCCAAAGTACTTGGGATCCTTTGGACTGGACTGCTCTTGACTGTTCATTCTCATCAAGCTGAAGGCAGGCAGTAAAGGCAAATCTCAATGCTACAGCATACAATCATATTTAAGACGATTCTGTGCTTCCCCAACAGATTGGGGAAGGCCTTTTCCTGTTTCAGCATGACAGTGCACCCGGGCACAGAGCAAGGTCCATATAGAAATGGGTTCGTCAAGAACGTTGTGGAAGAACGTGACTGGCCTGCACCGAGCCTTGACCTCAACGCCATCCAACACCTTTGGGATCAACTTGGAAAGTCAAATGTGAGCCAGTGTCCGACCTCACCAATGCCCTTCTGGCTGAATGGAAGCAAATCCCAGCAACAATGCTCCAACATCTAATATATAGCCTTGTCAGAAAAGTGAAGGTTGTTATAGCAGCAAAGGGTGGGCCAACTCCATATTAATACCCATAATTTGGGATGAGATTTCGGATGTCAGGTGTCCACATACTTTTGGCCATGTAGTGTACCATATTATTCTGCCGTTTCCTGCACCACTTATTGCCCCACAAAATATGCCATAACAACGATTTGGGTAAATTCAAAAGATCTAGGGTGGTGTCAGAATCATCACACTTGCCCGCCATTGAGTACACAAGTTGAGCACAGTGAATGAGAAAGCTGCCAATTAGGAAAATTTCCTGTAAATATAGTGGTCATAATATCCTAGGATGATGTACTTAGCTGCCGTTTGCCACTTCCCAGTGGTGACTAGAACTTCTAACTCATGCTCGTGGTTTGAGTATAGTGATTGCTTGGTTTGACTTCACTTATTTGAACCTATGTTTGCTTGATACCCTTTTGAGCAGCAATTGTTGGACTAATAATTCTTAGCAGCAGTTCTTTGAGCAGCGGTTAGAGCAATAATTCCTTCAGTGCAATTTTGTGAGCTGTAGCATGAAAACCGAAGTGCAGGCAATGAGAAGCACCTGAGAGGTCTTACTGTTGGTTTAAAAATGGCACTCCATTAGTGATGTGTATATATGATTGGTTGAATATGAGAACATATAACGATGTGTGTATGCTATTGTTTGAGTATGAGAACATGCAGTGATGTGTGTATGTGATTGGTTGAGTATGTGGTGAGAACATGTGGTTGCTGAGGCTGACCGATGGTCGACTGCAGAATAAGTTTCCTGATTGAACTTGCACAATTCATGCACATTGCTCACTAAGTCTCCTGTCAGCAGGGGATGCAAAGCTTCGCAAAAAATAACAAAACTAAGCAACGCCAAATGAAGAACACTGACATGCCAACATCATTTTGTTCACCAAATTCAACAGTAGGAGAAGTAATAAGTTTTTTTGTTTGTTCACTAAAACATCAACTACAACATGGCGCACTGTGCAACCCATTTATATCTAAACAGAAGCAGAAGATCTTTGAAAAATTATTCACAGTTATATTGCTTGAATAGTGGACAAGCTGGACCAGTGTTAAAGAGTGTAGTTCCACTGTCAGGCTTAAAATCCCAATTCTGTGTACCATGCACACAATACAGTCTTCTGTCTTTGCTCAATTTAGATGCCTGGCTGTAACTGTAAATCTGCTCCTCAGCATTCTCAATCCATTCAGTAAAATTCCAACTAGCACACAAGTTCACCAAAATGCATCACTCATTCTTTTCAACATTGCGATATTGGACGGCATAGCTGGTAGTGCTTGTTGAAGGCAAACCCTTCAGGCATCAATCACCCAGGGGAAATTCACTTGTGAAACAAGGTGGGGGTTGTCATGCCAGCTCAGGTGCTCCCTTCCTTGGCTGATGTTATGATGATTATGTGCTGTCTCACGAGGCTCCTGGTCACAGCTGGTGTAAACATACTGTGGAGTAGAAAACACCACTCAAGATACCCCAGCAACCACTGTTCTATGCTGGGAAATGCTGAAAACATCCATTCATTATCTATACCCACTTAACCTGGTCAGGGTCGTGGGGGGGTGCTGGAGCCTATCGCAGGGCACACACACCATTCATTCACACACTCATACCTATGGACCATTTAGAGTTTCCAATTAACCTACCTGCATGTCTTTGGACTGTGGGAGCAAACCCACATGAAGAACTTGCAATACAGAAAGGCCCAGGCCAGATTCGAACCCAGGACCTTCTTGCTGTGAGGCATCAATGCTACCCACTGCACCACTGTGCCCCCTAATACTAACACCTCTTAACTATATGCCCGAACAGGTCATTTCTATGGACAATATATAGGAAGATCTCTTACCGCCGATCTTTCTGGGCTCACAACATTTGGGGAAGGTGTAGGTCACACAGAATGCCTCCATCGACTTTTCTATCATGCCTCCAAGCCTTCGAATGTGTGTCTGCATGTTTGCAAATTTTTTCTTCTCTATTTGACTTAAACCTGGGAGGGGGAAGGGGACACTTGGATCAGGAAAACAACACTGGAAAAACCACAGATATTTTCACTGAAACTGTGTGTGCGTACACATGTTGAGTTTGGCAATAATATCCCTCTCTATGTAGTTGTAGGTGGACTGTTCTTGCTAACAGTATATATATCAGACCTGGGTCAAATACAAATAAGTGTTTGTATTTGTTTTTGAAAATGTATGTAAATATTTATTAGAAGTATTTTCAAATACATTTGCACATGAAATACTTTGTATTTGATTTATTTAAATTATTTTAATGAAAAATACTTTCACAAATAGTATTTAAAAAATACATTCCTTTAAATAAATACATTCCTGGCCAACCAAATACTTTTACAAATAGTATTTAGAGCCTTAAAATACAAAAACAATTTAAAAATATTTTGAAATATTTCAAATACATACCAAACCATTTGATAAAATTAGTTATAAAAATGAAGTATAATAATATCAACATCATTATTATTGTTGTCTTTAAAACCAGTAATATATATATATATATATATATATATATATATATATATATATATAATATACAGTAAGTAGCCTATACGGAATACTATGCTGTCAGAACTATTTAGCTTAAAGATTTGCAGTTATAACATGTAAAATGTTCAGATGTGATCATTTAAAAAATAATGACCCTGCTTCACAACTGTTGTCAATTTGCCAGTCAAGCCAGCTGGCTTTATATACCCCAACCAGACATGCCGTCAATGGAGAGGGCAGTGGTTGCAGAGACGACGGGAAAATCGAATCTCCAGGTAGCCTAAATGGGGGGGATGGCTTCTTGATAAGCTACTTTCCTGTTTATTTGTTATTACCCATGCAATCCTTTTGAAGTTAGTGGCCTTTTACTGTATTTCTTCTTTTTTTCTGTTGTCAGAGCATTCGATAGCCATATGTACAGTTCCATATTTTACATTTTGTAAGGCTAGACACTGATAAAATAGAATTCAGGTGTGCATATTCACTGCCAACATCATCAAAGAAAACATTTGTAAAATATTGTAATGCAGCTTACTAACATTTTTAAGTGTTTGGGACTGCTTTCAGTACAAGAGATAAAAGGATACTTACCTAAAGTATCTAAGATTTCATCATCAATGCTGTCAATGAAGTCTTTCTTATCTTTTACTCCAAGTTCAAGAAATTTATTGTAGAAATCTGACAGTCTGTGCTGCTCGAGAAGTGAGTATATCTGCAGTGAACCAAGAAAAAATGAAAAAAAAGTGAGTAAAATGAAACAAAAAATTCCAAAGGAAAGAAATCCACTTAATGAAAATTTTCCTACAAGCTGTAATTGTTATATATTTCAGAGCATTCAATTATTTTGCTTTTTAGCACATAGCTTCATTTCGGTTATTCCTGATTCAATATGCACAATAAAAAAACTATGAATAAACTTCTAATTAGCATCAATACAATGCATCATTATTAAACGTATCTTAGTAAAATACACCTGTTTATGTGTCATCAGTTTACTTAAGTTTATTTTGTGGAGACATTACCTCAGACATCGCAGCTGCTCCAAGGTCAGTGCTGTTGTGTGGAGCTAATACTTTCAGTTTCGCTGTTCCTGGAAAAGGAGAAGCCGAACCTTCTCACAAACAATCTCAGTGTGTCCATTGACGTAACTCATTATTTGGTTAAACCTGTATGTGCATTCACCTGATTAATACGAGCAATAGACCTGGCCAACATTTACAGACCAGTGAGTATAGCTGCAACATCCCAAAAGCTCCAGTGCAACTATGCGAGCGAAGAACCAAAGTACAAAGTATAAATGCATGCAGACTACATTTATTTAACAAGCCCGAAGAAACAGATGCAGGGTTGCAGCTATGAATTCTATGGCCCAGGACAAAATATATTTTGTAACAAAATATTGCCCAGGGCCCGGGCCCTGAACAAAGTGCCCCAGTTGCCCTGGGATTGTGCCAGTGAATGTCAAGGAAGCTATTATGAGACTGAGAAGTCAGAAAAAAACAAAGACATCGGCCAAACCTTATGCGTGGCAGTGCGTATGGATAAAATTGTTCGTGTTCATCGTATTTTTTATATATTCTCCCTTCGTCTAAAAACTTAGTTTTCTGTAATATGTGTGGATGCATTAGAAATTATTATTTCTAGTATAAACTTGTTTAGTTCACATTAGCCAATGTAGAACAACACAATGTATTTTTACTATTTTGACAGTTGTCATTTTCTGCAAATTAATATTCTAAATAACAGCCAAATATAATCAGTAGTTCATGCAAGAATATCAAAGGTTAGATTTCACACAGACAAATAACCATAAACTGTGAAACTGAAAATTAGATTTTGGTCTCTTGATTTTTTCCAGAGCTATATATTTCACATCCATATATTTGTTAAGCACCTTGCAATAAATTAACGTGTTGTAATATCTTGATAATATGTTCTTTAAAAAAATATTTCTAGTATGTTCCATTTCTGTAAATGTTTTGGTTCTGAATTTGAATCCCTGCCAGGTGGATTCTCTGCATGGAGTTTGCGTGTTCTCGAAATGTTTGCGCAAGTTTCCTTGGTTACTATGGTTGCCTCCCACAGGTAAATTCATTTAGGCTCCAGGGCTTGCTGCCAGAAGATGCTGTATGTTGATCTCAATGTGATTACCCTGGTTAAATAAAATAAAAACAATGGTATTGATTTTCTCCATATTTGTGCGGGTCAGTGGTTTTCCAAGGTTGAGTTTTTAATGTATGGTCTCCAAACTCTTATCCAGAGCGACTTACACAACTGCTGGACATACTTCGTATTCCATCACTTTCAAGTGCACTTTGGAAGTGCACTTGAAAGTGTCTTTTTTTAATGACCTGCCAGTGTCTGACCGAAATTGAGATATCAGGTGTACGGTGAATTATTATCATATTACGTAGCCGTATAACGTAACACATACCTGCATACCAGTGTCGGTAAAAAAAAAAAAACTACTGCATGGACAGAATCTCGCTGAGTCATCACTCAGCCACAACCCACCCTCTGACCCACCTCCTCTGCGCTCCCCATCAGTTGGTCACAGGGGAAGAGACGGTCCCGATCTATGGGGGTCCCCCACCCCCACCCTGCCCCGCCCACTAACAGTGGCTCTGTGTACCCTAAATAGCAGCACCTCCACAGGGAGAGCAGATACTTCCTGTGTCAGCCAGCCAACAGGAAGCAGAGCGCCCTTTGGGTGACACAGATACTGGCCTGTGAGTGTGTGTGTGTGTGTATGTGCGTGTGTGTGTGTGTGAGTGTGTGTGAGTGCGTGTATGTGCGTGTGTGTGTGAGTGCGTGTATGTGCGTGTGTGTGTGTATATGTGTGTGTGAGTGTGCGTGTGTGTGTATGTGCGTGTATGTGTGTGTGAGTGTATGTGCGTGTGTGTGTGTGTGTGAGTGTGTGTGTGTGTGTGTTGGTGTGTATGTGTGTGTGTGTGAGTGCGTGTGTGGGTGTGTGTGAGTGTGTATGTGTGTGTGTGTGTGTGTGCGTGTATGTGTGTGTGTGTGTATGTAGTGTGAGTGTGTGTGTGTGTGCGAGAGAGTGTGTTTGTGTGTATGTGAGTGTGTGTGTGTGAGTGTGTATGTGTGTGTGTGCGTGCGTGTATGTGTGTGTATGTAGTGTGCGTGTGTGTGTGCATGTGTGTGTGTGAGTGTGTGTGTGTGCGAGAGAGTGTGTGTGTCTGTGCATACGTGTGCTTGTGTGTGTGTGTGTCTGTGCATACATGTGCTTGTGTGTGTGTGTGTGTGTGTGTGTGAAATGTAATTTAAAGTCCAGTACCTTCAGCAAATATCTGCTGTTTTTACTAAAAGTAATCCTTATAAAGGATGTTCCTCTGGAATCAACTGCAGTGTGCTTAGCTAGAGTTTAAATCTCACATTTTAAATCCCTAGACCACAGAACTACATTACAACTGGAACAGCTATTGGCATCTGTTAAAGATGGATTAGGTGGTCCATTTGTAATGAAGTTCTGTGGTCAAGTGGTTTAAACCTGAAGGTTAAAGAAGCACTACTACACATTGACCCCTGTTAGTCAACGGGACAGAGGATTCTGCCTTGTGTGTCAGTGGAAACATTTTAACTGTTGAAATGTTTCCACTGATGCAGGGCGAAACCCACTGTCCAATTTTAATGCAATGGATCATTTTTTAATTATAATTTCATTTATACTTTGAAATAGTCTTTGTAATTTTACGCATTTATTGTAGAGTATTGTAGAGATTTTTAGACAACATGCTATTAATTTCCTGCAGTATGTATGGGTTTTGATAAGGGTGGGTATTAAAAGCAACACACATCTCACTCTCTCTGTGTTTTGTGTGTGCATGCTGTACAAACACACACACGCACATACACACTCAAACACACATGTGCACACAAACACACACTCACACATACTCACAATCTCAGGCTCTTAGCCAGTAGGCCCTAAAGGTGTTCGAAAAACACACACACACACACACACACAATCTGTTCCTGATTATGGGGTACATGATATACAATGCAGCATTCCACCGAGCTGTGGAACATGGACATTTAAAAAATGGCAGCTCTGACAACAAAGTGCTCCTGCCTGCCTGCCCTTGTGTCATTAAAAACGTGATGTTAGGGGTCATTCATAGGGCACATTGACTTGTTGGGGGGCAGCTTTAGCAGGGGGAGGACACTTTTTGTTTTACATGGGGGCAGCTTTGTGTTTCCTCTGCCCCCCCCCCCCCCCCCCCCCCCCGCCGAAAACCAGAGGAATGTGACACCCACACATTGCCACGAAATATGTGCTTTACTTCAAAAAAAAGAAAAAAAAAAGAAACTGAGATTGTTGAACAATAAACACGCTTGGTTGCCCTTAAACCAGCTACTACACAGATATAGTTTCACCTCTGAGAAATGAGAAAGCGGTTTTCAAACAGAACTGGGAAACCTCGCTGCCTACCGCCTCCTCATTCATGCCTCAGACTTGAATGAATTACTTCGTGTGACCTTGACTTTCTCTGGCTTTCTTTGGCGTGTCAGTCAGAGGTTGCCGCAGGACGGCTGACTTGAACGCCCCTTTAGTGTGGTTTTGATTAAGGATCTTCTCCTGGACGACAATGGCTCATGTTCAACTGCGCTGTGTCCTCGCCATTCCCAGCCCTTTCTCTTCTCCTAACATTTCGTCCACTCCCTTCCGCCCCCCCCCACTCCCTACCCCCCACCCCCCGCTTTTGGGAATTGGGTTTGACTCCCAATTTATGAAACTCCTTGATTTATTTTGTTTCTGCAATTGTGTTTCTGCTTCGTCCCCCATGGGCCCACTTTTGGACCAATTTTATTTCCCTGGGCTTTGATGCATTCCTCTGGGCAAAATCATTTTCAAAAAGACGACTGTTTCCGTCATAAATCCAGCAAAAAAGGAAAGGAATAATACAAGAATGAGTGAATGGGGTGACAGTTCACAAATGGGGGGTGGGTTTGGGGTTTGGGAGGTGGGGATGGGGGCGGAGGCTGGGAGACGGACTTCTGGATCTCCCGATTTCTGAGAAGGCATCGTCTTTGATGTGTTTTGTAACGTGAAGAGCATGCTGTTTCTCCTGTTGATTTCTGGCTGAGGTGAATTCCTGGGTTTTTTAACAACACCCAATCACAATGAGAGAAGAGCTGAGTACGTGCAAATCAATTTAATGCATACAGCACATTTCCTGGTTAGAATATACATTATTCATATTAATATGATGATGTGCTCTAGTGGGATGTAATATATCTGTTAAAGAAACATTTTTCGGAGATAATTTTCTAAATGACTAAAGACATACATTACTGTGTACCCAGGAGCATTGCCATGCCGAAACAGGAAAAGGCCTTCCCCAAAATGTTGGGGAAGCAGTGAATCATCTAGAATGTGATTTTAGGCTGTAGCACTAACATTTGACTTCACTGGAAATAAGGGTCCAAGACAAAACCATGAAAAACAGCCCCAGACCAAGGGGTGTCCAGATATTTGATCGTATAGTGTATGTGAAAAAATATATGTATATATGATATACACATATAAATGGAACCATACATAGACCCATGTTCTAATGTTCTAATGTATTTTTTCCAAGTAATAAGAAATTTTAAATATTATGGATTTTATATTTTACACACATTCATACCCTGCCCATACACATATGCACATGCACACGCACACATAATGTGATGTAATCAGAGGCAGACCCATTGATGGGCTCCTTCAGGGACTACATACCAGTATGGTGGCCCAGTTTTGAACTACAAAGCCCATGACCATCAGGGCAACCTTGCTGCCCAGGTGAAATGAATTAGGCTGTTGCTGAGTTGATAGAGGAAGGAAACTATTTTTGCAGGTCTCTCTGAAACAATTCTTGGAAACAGAGAATGATAAATAGAGAATGGAGGGAAACAAAGCCTTGTTTAGTTTTTCTTTTTTTATGTTTAAGTTTGTTTGTTAAACTTAAGTTTGTTGAGTAAAGAAACCTTTTCTTGGTAAGCCAGCCTGGTTTATGGATTGTTTCTCAACCCATGCTGCACAAGACCTAAAGGTAAAGTTCCAAACCTCTTGTGACATCACATCGTACATGCATAATCATATATCTTTCTTGTTTTGGCCTACAGGAATATAAATGGCGTATGTTTTAATGCACAATATTTTGTTCTCAGGCTCTCATAAGATAAGTGTCCCACTCAATCACATGATTGCTTGAGTATAGACAGGCGGACAAGTTAAAGGAATTTGGCAGAAATTTCAGCTGTGTGTGCGTGTGTGTGTGTGTGTGTGTGTTTGGGGGGGGGGGTTTAGGGGGTGTTTGGGAGTTGGGGGGGATGGGGTGGATTGGCCATGCACCGGGGCCCCCCCCCTTACTTTGTACATTTTGAACTTGAGCTAATCTCTCAGGTTATAATAATCTTGCACTGGGATTTTCAAACTGGTAGAGCTCTGTTGTAGTGTTGGAGGGCTGTGCTTACAAACCCACACACACACACACACACACACTTACACACACTACAACACACAGCAGCGGAGAGGCAGGAGGTGGGCGAGGAATGGCTCCCTGCCATTTGCTTTCGGCTGTGATTGGCATTTGAAACAAACCGTTACTCGGGAGCAGATGTGTAAGGCAACTGGCGCCGGCACAGTGGACTAATCGCTTCCAGCCGGATACCAGCCCTCCTTGTGCTCCACCAATCGGCTGACGGCTCTAAATGGGAGGAGCCTTGCTGGGCGCTTGGGAGTGGGGGGAGGGGTTTCACTGGAGAACGTCTTGGCATCTCCACTGGAGAACATCTCGGGCTGAGTCCCAAATCACCCCCTTCTCCCTGTATAGTGCACTACTTTTGGCATCAGCCATTTTGTAGTGGGTCACATGTGTCTTGGTCTTGTGTTTCCCACTCACTCCTGAACAGTAAGTTGTCATTTATATCACTGAACATATAGTCATCCCTCAGTTGCATACCCAACACAGCCAACCCAGAGTCACATACCCAACACAGCCAACCCACAGTCACATACCCAATACAGCCAACCCACAGTCACATACCCAACATAGCCAACCCACAGTCATATACCCAATACAACCAACCCACAGTCACATACCCAACACAGCCAACCCACAGTCACATATCCAACACTGCCAACCCACAGTCACATACCCAACGCAGCCAACCCACAGTCACATACCCAACACAGCCAACCCACAGTAACACCCAACACAGCCAACCAACAGTCACATATCCAACACAGCCAACCCACAGTCACATACCCAACACAGCCAACCCACAGTAACACCCAACACAGCCAACCAACAGTCACATACCCAACACAGCCAACCCACAGTCACATACCCACATATCCAACCCACAGCCAACCCACAGTCACATACCCAACATAGCCAACCCACAGTAGCACCCAACACAGCCAACCAACAGTCACATACCCAACACAGCCTACCCACAGTCACATACCCAACACAGCCAACCCAGTCACATACCCAACACAACCAATCCACAGTAACACCCAACACAGCCAACCAACAGTCACATACCCAACACAGCCAACCAACAGCAACATACCCAACGCAGTTCCTCCTCCAGAGTCTCGCACTCAACACAGCCGTCAGTCACAAAGCCCCTCACATAGATCTCAAGTGATAATGACTCCATGTTGTCACCCCTTCTTTTCCCAAATTGCAGATCCTCCACTGCATTCCCTGGCAGAGTTAAACTCCCAAAAGAAGAACCTGGGCGTGCAAGGGGCATGCTAGCAGCTAATAAAGAGACACCCCCACAAAAACAAAAAACAAAAAAACAACTTGATTGCTGACCAAAAAATGTCAAAGGCTGTTTCACATCTACCCCATCGACAACATAAACACCCAAAATGGAAATAAATCAGATTTTGTTCATTTGATTTAAGTTTCTTTCAGTCTCTGTTTGTAATGCGTTTTGGCACATAAAGAAAAAGTGACACGTCCCCTTTTCAGGGCTTCTGGGAGAAGGCCTCTTTACAGTAATTCAGTAATTTTTTTCTGTGGGAAAACAAGGGAATCCTGTTAAACTGACGTACTTGGGGTAGGGTTAGGGGTGTTGTAATATGTGTCAGTTTAGACTCTCAGATAAATTATTCCCCCATTGGTATTTTAGAGACCTGTGGAAAAAAAACATTTTTCACATCCAAAATGGTGAGCGTGGAGGATCTATGGGAATAATTGTCTTGAAAAATTATTAAATTATTTCAGAACCGTCAGAATTTAATTGTGGGAAACCTTTTTTTTCCCCCCATCTGACAAAGGAGGTACAATGGAAATTGTTACGTCAATGTAATGCCTTCTGATTGTAAATAGCAGAAAACTCTCAAGTTAAAATATGAGAGTAATCATTTTTTTAAAAACAAAACAAAAAAAAAAAAAACATGTTCTTTCCATTTCAAAATAGCTTAGCTTGTAACAACCATGGTTTATGTAAGCCATGCACATTTTCAGCTCTTAAAATCAGGCAAGCAGTGGTCCTGCTGACAGATCTCCCCCAGGCATTCTGCAGTGTAGCACAGTGGGTAAGGAACTGGGCTTGTAACCGAAATGTCACAGGTTCGATTCCTGGGTAGGACACTGCCGTTGTACCTTTGAGCAAGGTACTTAACCAGCATTGCTTCAGTACATATCCAGCTGTATAAATGGATACAATGTAAAAAAAAAAAAAAAAAAGTTGTGTACGTCGCTCTGGATAAGAGCGTCAGCGAATTGCCTGTAATGTCATGCAGTGTCCATGGATCTCTATGTTTTACACGTTGTCAAACAGACATTTTTTTTAGGACTAACGTTACAGTAGAAAAAATGTTTTTTTCCTTTAAAATGGCCAGTATTACAATGGCCGGTTTTGCATACTATTCCATTGAGATCTTGTTTGATGTCTAGCTTCCACGTAGAACCCTTTACAATATAGTTTTAAAAAAATTTTTTACATGATAAATGTCATCTTTTGGGGTGATGCTCTCTCAGTGCAGGCTAATTTGATTTCCATTTTCTTGCCAGTGATTGAGGATGTTGTCTTTCCTTTTTCGGTCTAAGCTGAATTTTTGACAGCTTTCGTTTTTTATTGTCTTGTGCAAGCTTTCATATTCTGCTTTTGAGCTAATCTGGCTCAAATCAGCAACTGCTCTGTGCCACACATCAAGAACTCACTTTACTTGTTGGTGGAAGTCACCTTAATCATTCAGTATTTTCTATCTGCATTAATCCTTGCGCATAGTAGTTGTGTGTGTGTGTGTGTGTGTGTGTGTGTGCTTGTGTATGTGTATGTGTTTGTGTGTGTGTGTGTGCGCATGTGCACGTACGCGCGTGTGTGTACACGCGTGTGTGTGTACGCATATATGTGTGTGTGTGTGTGTGCGTATACAACGTGTGTGTGTGTGCGTGTGTGTGTGGGTGTGTGTGTGTGCATGTGCACGTACGCGTGTGTGTGTACTTGTGTGTGTGTGTGTGCGCATATGTGTGTGTGTGTGTGCGTATACACGTGCGTGTGTGTGCATGGGTGTGTATGCACGTAATGCTCCAGACTTATTAGTCACAGATATGGTTATATTTTGGATCTGTAAATGCCGGCCTTTATCAGAAAACAGGCGAACACTGCCACACAGGCAGACGTAGTGAGTGAGTGAGTACAGGAGGAACTGAACTTTGGATTCTGGGAAACGGGCTGAGTGGGACAACCACAGACTGGCTCCAAAAACTCGGGGCTTCATTACTGAGCTCAGAACAGCGGACTGGGAAATCTGGCTCCCCAGTATCGGTAAACATGACGCAATAAGCAAGTTTGGGTACGTACACGTCAGCCAGCACTTCCCCTTCAAAACTTACACTCAGTCTTGCGCACGTACGCACGCACACACACACTCACTCGCAAACACACACACACACACACACACACACACACAAACGCACACACACCCACCATCCTCAGTTGCATCACAACTGGATAATATTCAGCAGAAAAAAAAGAAAACGGTCTGTGGTTTTCCAAAAAGGGGGGGGGGGGGGGGGGGGGGGGGGGGGGGGGGGGGGCAGAGGAATGTTACATGGGGGAAAAAAAAAGGCTGTTATGTGGCCAAGGAACACAGTACCCCCTACAGCGTATTGAGGGCTGGGGTGGAAGAAACCCTTCAGTTGGGCTGCCACCCCCACCACTCCACTCCCCTAGTGAAGTCAGTGCGTGTGGCCCCCCCCCCCCCCCCCCCCCATCCAGGGTAAAGACAAACAAAGGGCCGATTGTGGAACTGTTTTCCTCTTCGGTTTTCTTGATCCGTCATTAACTGAGGACAGGAAAAAAAAGGGGACGCTGTGTTTGTTCTCAGCCACATTTGGTCACCTGTGCCGATCAGCTGGGTTATACTCTCTGCTGGGTTATACTCTCTGCCTCTTTCTGTTTTCACTAATGGGCTAATTGAGGTTTATTTTGTAAAAGACTGCATTGAACACCCCTTCTCAATCCCACCCAGAACCCCTAACCTTCCGAAACACAGCAAAGCGCTGATAGCCGACCGGAATGGGTCTCCTCCTGCTGCTCCATGCATCCCTGCCTACATTTCCCATGATTCTGCAGTCCTGACCATTACTGGTCTTGGGGACCACAGGGCTGAAAGTGGGCAGAGAAAATGCTCTCTCTCCCAGCTTTGGACAACAGATGCTTAATTTACACAAAGTCTGCAAATAAAATAAAACAACTGTATGAGATTTTCTGGAACTTACTAAGCAATAAATTTGGTTTCTATGCTTAACCACCCATGAAATCACCTCAAATGTGAATCAGACAGTCTAGTGTGCCAACTGGAAATTCAGCTATCTAACCACTCCTCCCATATTCACACACACAGTGTTCATTAAAAAGTAGGTTGACAATGATTCTTTGTATCGGCAGAAAAAAGCTTATTGCAGCGATAAAACAAGTTGAAAATAGAAACATGTGTTTTTAATCTGGTTTGAGGCAGAGACAGAGACAGAGACCTTTTTGATGGTTTACAGAGAGGCAGGCTTCGCTGCATCAGTGGGAAGCACAGCAGGAAGGGCAGCGGGAATTGGGGTGAGAAGCACAGCAGGAAAGCGGGAATCACAGAGGGAAGCACAGCGGGAAGTGCTGCAGGAAAGTGGGAAGCACAACAGGAAGCACAGTGCGAAAGCAGTAAGTGCAGAGAGAAGCGCAGTGGGAAAGCGGGAAGTGCAGCGGGAAAGCGGGAAGCACAGAGGGAAGCACAGCGGGAAATGATGCAGGAAAGTGGGAAGCACAGAGGGAAGCACAGCGGGAAGTCCAGGGGGAAGCACAGTGCGAAAGCAGGAAGTGCAGTGGGAAAGCAGGAAGCGCAGTGCGAAAGTGGAAAGTGCAGTGCGAAAGTGGAAAGTGCAGCGGGAAAACGGGAAGCACAGAGGGAAGCACAGCGGGAAGTACAGCAGGATTGTGGGAACACAGAGGGAAGCACAGCGGGAAGTCCAGGGGAAAGCACAGTGCGAAAGCAGGAAGTGCAGAGAGAAGCGCAGTGGGAAAACGGGAAGTGCAGTGGGAAAGCGGGAAGTGCAGTGGGAAAGCAGGCAGTGCAGCGGGAAAGCAGGTAGTACAGTGGGAATGCTCCACAGGGTCATTCCATCTGTCTGATCCTCAGCTCGCCCCAGACACACACAGCTCTGCATCCACACGCAGTGTGCACGTGTGAGAGGGCCTGGTGCCTATTCAGAACGCACGTCGCCGTGGGGACGAACGAGGCAAACGAGGCGGCGGGTTTTTTTTTAAACGAGGAGGTCTGAGAATAAATCAGCTCATTTGTTCCTTGGCTGCAGCAGAGCCAGTTTTTTTTACCAGGGGAACGTTTATGGGCGAATCTGAGACTTTCACAATTCCCCTTATTACGTAAATACGAAGAACAAGTTTTCATTTGTGTCTATTTATAAATATCACTTTCGTCTGCACTGCGGCAGCCTGGTTCTGAACACAATGTTATAGCACGTAATATCTATGTGCTTAGAGATATCGTGCGCTGTAATACCTTTTATGGGCATACACTCACTGGTGTGGATGTTTAATGTTCAGTGTTAAATCAACCCTTGTGAAGTACGCATGCTCCCTACTGGACTTGTATGTACTCTGTCAGAGTTGAATTAACCCTGCATTTTACCGTGTGCATTTGGTGCACGGATACTGCGCTAAACGGTAAACTTGTTTACGGACGTACTCATCAGCACGCTACAGACTTAGTCAATGACTAAGATGCTGTTGCCAGGAAACAGCTCATTGGTATATTATGAGCGGGAAATAATTTACCACCACTCATGTTGAATTGGCCAGCCTTTGTCCGCCCCATCCGTGATGATGCTGCCCCTAAATATTTTGAAACAAACAAACAAAACGGGGACTGTTATGCTCCATCTATCATTTTACTCCTTTGGGATGGAGAGGGCCGACGAGCCGATGGGAAATTGAAAACACCGGTTAATAACTGCAAGCGAATGGCGCTGACTCATGCGCGCATTTGGAAACGATTTGCCCCCCCCCCCCCCCCCCGGACCGAGAGGGACTGTCCAAAGATGGCTATCTGTGCCCTTACGGGTTCGAAGGAAGGGATGTGGAGGAGGGACATGGGAAATGTTTCTTCATGACTAAATGATAACCATCAGGCGAGGACAGCGGCGTGTTTCATATGACATCACTGGAGTGGAGCAAGTTTGTGTGTGATTTACAGAGCTTGTTTGGAAGAGGAAATACATTCCCAAAACTGTGTGGGGACTCA
This sequence comes from Anguilla japonica, assembly GCA_025169545.1. Lineage (NCBI taxonomy): Eukaryota > Metazoa > Chordata > Actinopteri > Anguilliformes > Anguillidae > Anguilla > Anguilla japonica. The sequence goes on along the minus strand of CM045888.1, from coordinate 8,063,676 downwards.
TCTATTCATATTGTTGCATCATAACCCAACGGGAATTGAATGGAACGGAATGGAATACGGAATACGGAATCTTACCTCAACATTCCAGAAATGTCCGCAGTCAGCTGGGCTGACTCTCCAGGCATGAGACGTCGTCATTCAGCTCCGACTCCAGCTGCCCTTCCTTACATTAGAGAGTCGTTCGGACCGGCACCTGTTCCAGCAGACTCGGCTGCGATATCCACCCTAAATGCAGTCCCACTCCCATACTGGCATCCAATAAGAAGTCACCCTCATTCAGGGTTATCGTAGGCATTGGCTACGACAAGTGATAAGTAGTACATCACCAGCCCCCCTGCCCCCTGTCTGCTGAAGGTAAGAACTAAGCCTTTGTCTTACTTTATTCCCCCCCCCCCCCCCCCACTCCGGTCACAAGCTGCCATCTAACATCATCAGCCCCACCCCCTGGTCAAAATGAGTACTACCAACCCATTACACCCCCCCCCCCCCCCCCCCCCCCCCGCCACACACACACCAATGCTAGGGCCCCTAGCAAGACAGCCACAGACAGAAAAGGGGGAGGGGCCCAATTCCAATTTCGTACAGTGCTCCCAAAAGGTCAGGGGTGGGCCTGCAGCACAAGCCTGGCACGTGCTGCCGCTCCTGACCCCGACAACTGATCAAAGGTCAGGCCGCCTGACGGTTAACCCCACCCAGGCCCGCGCAAGATCACACGTGACCCTGATCTGAGGTCAGTGCGGGGCGGCGCCCAGGCACTGCTGTTTTAACCTGTACAGGATAAGTTATAACCCCCCCCGGTCACTGGCCCGTACGGGCTGTTGAGTGAGGCCGTATGCTGGTTGAGTGCCGCCCCCACCCCACCCACTCCACACCCCCCGAGCGTGGCGTTTTTGGGGGCGTCTGAGCTCTGACAGGAGAGGTGGAGGTTGTGGTTATGGGGGGTCAGCGGGTGGTTTTGTGTGTGTCATTTGGCCTTTTCCTGACAGGCTGTAATTCCTCAGGTAGAGGGAGAGGTTTTCCTGCACACCCCCCCCCCCCCACCACATCCACCACAGACTGTGGGATCTCATTAACGGGGAGAGAGAGAGCAGCTGTGGGCATTTCAGCACAGTGAGGCACTACGGCACTGTGTGTGTGTGTGTGTGTGTGAGTGTGTATGTGTATGTTTGGAAACATGCAGGTGTGTGTGTGTGTGTGTGTGTGTGTGTGTGTATGTACTGTACGTGTGTGCTTGGACGCGCTATGAGTGTTAAGAAGTTTACCAGTGATACAACAGCCTTTATTGTTCCAACGGCTCCCCTGCTGACATGAATAAAACACACTGAAGCCGTAAGACACTGGGGGGTAATATTATATTGGGCAGTGTAGCGCGTAGCAGTTTAATAACACAATGTGCGACTGTAAAAGATGTGGGATGGTGGCAAACTATGCGGCGATAGCACGCTATGGGTTACCATCTCATGGCGGCAGTGTAGTATAATGGGCAAGGAGCTGGTCATGCAACCTAAAGGTCAGAGGTTCGATTCCTGGGTTGGACACTGTCGTTGCACCCTTGAGCAAGGTCCTTAACCTGCATCGCTTCAGTATATATCCAGCTGTGTAAATGGATGCGATGTAGATGCCGTGTAAGAACGTTGTGTAAGTCGCTCTGGAGAAGGGCCTCTGCCAAATGCCTGTAAATGTAATGTAATGTAATCACACAGCCCCGAGCAGCCGAAAAGTCACAGCATGGGGGGCTTGATTTTGGGTCCTGCTGCAGGCAGGGGTCGTGGGACCCACCATGAGCGGAGAGTGCCCCGGGCGCAGGGTGCCCGCGGTGGGGCAGGGTGCCAGCGGGATGCCTGGCGCTGCTGCGTCTGGGGCTCGCCTGGTGGCCCGAGCTCAGCGCGTAAGACTGGCATCCAGGGCGGGGTCTCTGCGGCCCGGGTCTCTAATGGGACCCGAAAAAAGCTCCAAAAACACGTTTAGCGGCGCGGAACCCACCCCTCCCCCTTCCCCCTTCGCCCCTGTGCCCCTGCACCCCTTCCCCCTGCACCCTGCACCCCTACTAAGCGTGACAGTGTAAATATTTCCATCTCCAGATGTTTCCAATTTTTTTTTCTTCCCACAAACTTACATGGAACGGGTTTGGGAATGAATGAGTTATGTTGGAAGTACAGCAGCACCCCCATCCTACCCCCCCCTCTGTTTTTGCATTCCACAGTTTGAATACGTGCGTTTCGGTCGGATTAATATGCATGAACGTATATGTGTGTGCACGTGTGTGTGGGTGCACGTGTGTGTGAGTGCATTTGTGTGTGTATGTGTTGGCGCATGTGTGTGAGGGCACGCGTGTGTGTGTGTGTGTGTGTGTGAGTGAGTTTGTGTGCATGCGTTTCTGCATGTGCATATGTGCATGTTTGTGTGTTTGCCCATGTGCGGGTGTGTGTGCCTGCGTGTGTGCGCGTGTTTGTGTGCATGCGTTTCTGCATGTGCATATGTGCATGTTTGTGTGTTTGCCCATGTGCGGGTGTGTGTGCCTGCGTGTGTGCGCGTGTTTGTGTGCATGCGTTTCTGCATGTGCATATGTGCATGTTTGTGTGTTTGCCCATGTGCGGGTGTGTGTGCCTGCGTGTGGTTGTGTGTGTGTGCAGCACATTAATAACTCATGTAGACCGTGTCCTCCTGACAGGAAGTGTCAGCAAACAGGCCCGTAAAAAGCATGTCCTCCAAGCCCCGTGATGAAACCAGGAAGCCCCCCCCCCCCCCCCCCACATCAGGCGCTTCCCCCCCCCCGCCCTTGGGCACGTTGCCCGCGGCATCTGAGCATGCCCTGGTTTCTCTCTGCTGACAAACTCAGACAGCGTCAACTGTGGTCCCCTGACCCCCCCCTCCCTGCCAACCCCCCAGTTCAGATTATAACTGGGGGGGGGGGGGGGTGTCCTTTCTCTTTTCACAATCTCCAGACTGGAATGAGTTTTGGGAAGTGGGGGGGGGGGGGGGTTCGTGGGCAGAGAATTTCAGAAAATGGAATTGACACGCTTTACCCAAGAACAGTGCCTGTGGGTCATTATTTCAGGATGACTCAGAAGACAATTAGGACATCGTCATTATTTATGCATGGTCAGTCTAGTAGAAAGCAGAACTATTGCACACTCCATGGCCAGGGACACCTCTGTAGCTGAGCTAGGCTGCAGGCTTAGGTTTGTTTTGTGACGAGCAGATACATTTTTGTGATGTTCTGCGAAAGTACTTCATATGGAAACGTTTCAGTTTTGCTCTTAAGTGCGGCTCAAACCATAGATTGATACTGAGACTAGAATCACCTCTGTCTCAGGTCAGTCCTGATGTAACTGGTCAAGGTCACAAGGTCACAAGATTTCCCTCAATGAGAACTGAATATAATGCAATATAGCATATATGTGGATTAAAAAAATGTTGTTTTTTTTTTAAAATAAAATGAAATTATGTTGCATAATGTGTATCTTTGCCCATATTGTAAAGTGTTTAAATATTTTCATAATATATCTTGTTGTGAAATATGTATTGTCCTATTTTCCATAGGGCTCAACAACCCCGGCCTCTGTCACCCCTTTCCATCAAGCCTGCGTGTGTTTCAGCCAATGAAATCCCAACGGCTGTATTCAGGTGCGTCTTGATATATTCCGTTTTGAAGAAAATGATCCCAACACTGTCACTCGGCACTCAAATACCTCTTTAAAAAAAAAAGGTCACAAGGACCTTCAACTTGGTATGACCTGTTTTACAATAAAACGTGTCTTAAAATAAAAGAGTGCTCTATACTTCTTTAAAGAGGTGTTGAACTAGATATTTCTCCGCTGGTTCAGACATGGGCGTTGCTAGACCCCTTTTACTGGGGCACGTGCCCCCGTAAAATCTCACGTTCGAGTTTTAACAAGCTCCTATATTTGGAAGTGGATTAATTTAGATTGATAATAACGGGAAAAGATTGGATTTTTTCCTAATCCACAATGTCAAAGCAACGCAGTTTAACCCAAAATACAAGCTGAGGCGCGCACCTTGGCTTGCGGTCTGGGTCCGTACACCGCGGCGCGCACATTACTGTCCGTGCACGGCAGTGTGCATGTCGTAGGCATTCAATAAAAAAACTGTGTGATTTGAGTAATGGGGGGCCTGTACCCCAGTAGAGCTTTATGTCTAGCAACGCCCCTAGGTTCGGACAATTTCATGCCAGAGTCGTTTCATGACGCGTTGCAGCTCGAGCTCTCTTAATTAATATTCCACCGCAACACGTGGTTTGGCTTATTCCTTCGGTTTTTCCACAAGAGAACTGCAATTATACAGTACATTTTCAGGATGATAATGGTGTAACTGAACGGGTCATTTCTGCGAACTCACTTTTGTTCCTATTCAAAGGAACAATGGAAAAAACCTTTCTCTGTGGGGCCCTCTCCACCTCAGCTGACGCTGTACGTGGTGAGCGTTCTGGCACAAAATGGGCCCTGTGCCTCGCCCAGGTGCGTGCTACACATTGGTGGTGACTGACGTGAATTTCCCCTTCATCACTGTAAAAAAAAAAAGCGCTTTTAGTTTCGAGAAAAGCGCTATACAAATGCAAGGAATTATTATTATAATATAACGCACCTCATAAAATAAAAAAAAGTGTTTTAACTATGTAATGCAAAATAGGAGAAAATGTGTCAAAACTGACGGCAATATAACTTTTTGGCATTCGGATAGAACATGCCTCTCAAGTGTGTATTTCACAATTGGTACAGTATATGGGCATGCTACTTATTCATACGGAAACCATCAATCTCACAGTTAACATTGGCTCCCCACACTCGGAGCAGAATGTACTGTGCAGAATGTATTTGGAAAGCGCCGCAGAACTATGTGACAAATGCAAAACGTACACTTAAAGTGGAATAACAGGCGTATAACAAGTGAGTGTCATGTACATAACTAGAGACAACGGCCAAGCTTTTTCGAACCTACTGGGTGTTATCGTGCCTCGGAGAAGTTCGCTGTGTTTAATTTACGTCCATTCTGTGGAGCTCCTTGCCGGATATCCGGCAGCTGTATCTTTGGTATATCACCCCCCCCCCCCCCCCCCCCCCCCCCACCCCACAGAGGGTTTGTATTAAGAAATACGTGTGAAACACACTACATTGAAGTCGAGGTGCTTCACTGAAAACCCCTTTCTGAATCTTATCATCATCGTCAAAATATCATCTCTTATATAATTTGAAGTACTGAAGTTGCTAAAAAAAAAAGTAGTTGTACTCAATAGTAAAACAGTAACAACGGTAGCCTAGCGCTAATGCTGGTACAGTCATAGTGATGGAAACAATACTAACAGTAGCACTGTAACAGGGGTAATATTGTAGTAATATTAGTAATTAACTATATTTCTGTGCCACTATTTTAAAAATAAAACTTGTAGCTCAACGTGCAAATAATGTTTGGGTGGTCTGGCGGGCATAAAACAGGCAGGCAGTGTCACGGTTCGTTTAAAAGCCTGTTTACACTGCGCGAACATGGCTATACTCAAAGAGTAGCCACGGCAATAGAGGTCACATTTAAAAAGCGTATCATACATGCTCAGCGCACGGTCAGATTATTATTATTATTTATGTATTTTTTCGTAAAAACTCAGGTGAATCTTGTTTCAGTTAATATTTGCAGCTCCCTGTGGTTTATGCAATTGCAGACCTGCAGTGGCTAATAGCTGCAAAACACCAAAATGGGAATCTTCATTTTCCTTTTATTTTTTTTGGACAGGCGGGGTGGGGGTGGGGGTGAGGGGAAGGTAGAGACGTTGGGGGAGGTGGTTGAGGTGCTTGCATGGGTCCGGTCCCAGTACCCCCCCCCCCATCACTTCCTGTGTGGATATCAGGGCCCACAGATCCTGTTTCGGGCGGAGGATGGCGTTCATGTTGTGGAAGCTGACTCAGTACAACAGGAAGTGTCACTCGCTGTGCAGCTGGGAGCTGAGGAAGGATGAGGGTGGGAAAGGATTAATTCACTCATTCACTCAATCACTCATTCACTCATTAATTAAATAATTTCTGTATCCGATCATTCCTGTATTAGCTTTCAATGTGCCTTTTCTTATGTGAGCTGAAAATGTACACTAGCTTTATGCGACCAGCTACGTCAACCGCGAACTCAGTCCTCTGTAGCGGCGGGGATGGGCCGTGGAGTTGTACGCTGTGTGACATATTCAGTTATTCAGAACTTGAGGTAAAAAGTGCCGTGCCTGGATCAGGGGTGACACAATGGATGAAGAGACAGAACATGTCAAAAGCGTTTTTGAAAAATTTCATTTTTTAAAAAATTTTGTTTTATTAAAAAAGCGTGTTGAAGGGGAAACATGGCCAATTTCCAGTGTCAAATGCACGTTTGGCTCTGCGGAGTCTTTATATTCTACATTACCATTATGATTACTAATCTAGGTATATTATGCCATGTAGTAGGAAAGAAAAAAGAGTTAATTGACACCCTTGAGGAACTTGAATACACTGTATATGGCAATATGAGGCAAATATCTGAATGTTTTCAAATTTCTATGATGGCGTGCAAAATATGTTTTACAGCAGTGCATCTTCAAAAAAAGATTGGAAGCTAAAATAATTTATACACTTGTCTGCCTATTCTGAATTGTTGCAGTATCTTATTTTAATACATGTTCAATGTATGTCCATTGCTGTATTGGTAGAAAATGTGTTTGTCCATTTGCAATTGAATAATTGCTTTTAAATCGTCAAGTTGTTTAGCTCAAATTGCCAATAAGGGAATTTCACTCTATTTAAAATAAACAGGAACATTCCCTGGACCCTAATGGTGTCACACCACACCACAACGCAGAAGTCGGATGTGTAGGTCCCGCCCCGCTCAGATGGAACGTGGTTTGGGGGACAAAACGAGCATGTTTACCCCACAGCCCGAACGCCTACTGAGCTCTTTTTGTGACAGGAGTCAGTAATATATGGCTTCTGCAGGGAATTGCATAGCCAGAAAAGAACTCTACTTGTCATCGGTTATATACCCAAAAAAGCCATGACTCTCTCCACTTTATTTCCTAACCCATAGCTCCCCCCTGCCCCCGCCCCCTACCCCTTCCTATCCCCCCCCCCCCACCCCACTCCACCCCACCCCTCTAAAAAAAGAAACTGAACAATTTAACACTTGCAATAAAATTTCCTGTGGGACGTATCCGTTTACAGTTTGGGCCGCAGCGTTGGAGTTGCACAGCGGGCAGAAACTCAGAGGCCAGACGTCCGAATTGCCGCCACCCCCCCCCCCCCCCCCCCCCCCCCCACCCCCCTTGATTCCAGACGACGGGGGACGGCCCACAAACCCCTGCGGCTGCTCGAGGTCTTGCGGCGACGAGTTCCCGCCGGTTTCGGCCTTCGCGCCCGAACGCGTTGACGCAAACCGCAACTGAGAGCAAGCAGGCTTTCCCCCATTGTTGCACAACGGTCTCCTGTGTGGAGCGCTAACTGCATTGTGCTTTTCCCCTCATGCCTGGCGCTGGCTAACGGCTAACAGATGGCGGCTTGTTTCACCTTATACGGCTCGCTTGCTTGCGTTGCTTCTCGCGCGCGCCGTACCTTTGCGCTAGGCAACCCGTGCCTCCGCTACTTTTGCGATGTACGGGGCGATATAGCTCAGGCGGTAAGACCGATTGTCTGGCAGTCGGAGGGTTGCCGGTTCAAACCCCGCCCTGGGCATGTCGAAGTGTCCTTGAGCAAGACACCTAACCCCTAACCTCTAACTGCTCTGGCGAATGAGAGGCATCAATTGTAAAGCGCTTTGGATAAAAGCGCTATATAAATGCAGTCCACTTCCATTTACCATTACTCAATAACACAAGAAGACACACGCGCACGGGCACGCATATGCATCTCTGTTGGCCTACAACATGTGGTTTGTGAGTACAAATCCACTTGACATGCATTTGTATCGGCTCATATAGTTTTTGAGTACAAATTCACCGTACTAATTTTACTGTACTAAATCTGGTGTAAACACACTTTTTTTCCTTTCGAGTCTATATATGGCAAGAAAAAAACTGAATTTTGGTGTGGGTGTGTGTGCATGTGTTTGTGTGTGTGTGTGTCTGTGTGTGCGCGTGTGTGTGTCTGTGTGTGTGTGTGTGTGCATGTGTTTGTGTGTCTGTGTGTGTGTGTCTGTGTGTGCATGCGTTTGTGTGCGTGCGTGTGTGCTTGCGTGTGTCTGTTTGTGTGCGTGGATGCGTGCGTGCATGTATGTTTATGTGTGTGTGTGTGTTTGTCTGAAGCAGTACTCATTAGTTATTCAGAAGAATGCACAGGTCAGGAGACAGTCGTCTGGCAGCAGGGAATGCTGGGATTTATTGCCTCTCATATCGTTCTGCCGTGAGCGTCAGCCGCCCCTTTGAGCAGTCTGTCATTCGATCCACGAGCCGAACCGGAGCTGAGCGCACAAGACAAACGACCTCATTAGCCCTCATGGGGTCACATGGGTGCCGCTGAGCACGCAGTAAACAGGAAGACACATCCTTTCAGTGCCGTTACCTGTCCAACATACTCCGCTCTCGAGCTGAGCAACTTCAGTCGTTCTGACCGGGATGGTCACGCCAGACCCCCCAGACGTGGGCGAGAGGTCTGAGGCGGCCGCGGGGGCGTTGAGTGAGAGACGGACCCCGCCCGTCGGAAACAGAGAGAGAGAGAAACGCTTTACCGCGGTTTTGGGGGGAAACGGCGCTGCGTGCGCTCCACAGACACAGGAACTGAAAGCGTGCCGTACGCACGTCTCCGCGGAGACCGCGCCCTCCCTGCATCCGTGTGATGAGCTCCGCCCCCTTGCGGTGAACCCTTTTGAAAAGTGGATTTTTTCGGGAGCGTGTTTTTTTTTTTTTCTCTCCAAAAAGTTCTCAGAGTTCTAAACTGCATGGCTTTCGCTTGCCGTTAGTGACTGTTACATTAGAATGTTCAGTTAAGGGCATTCCGATGGCGTGTTCGTGGTCTGCGATGCATATTCTGTGGAGCAGTGCTCCTCCACCCTCCTTTGACACGGACACTGAAATGCCAGACCCCACAAGAGCCCTGAAACATGGGTGCTGAAATGGTGCCGTTACATTGGTACCAGAAATTAAACTGAAAATGTGAATCTGATGCTAAAATAACTCTGAAATGGTGCGGCCACAATTACACTGACACTGAAGTGTCGCTGCCATGGCAAAAATGGCCACTGTCCACTACCAGATGACTATATATGAATCTGCCTATTGAATCGAATGCTTCATAACAGTGACATGTGATTTTCGTGCCGTGATTATAGGTTTTTCTGGTCTAGGACACTAAATCTTTCAGTCTCAATCCTTTTCGCTAGGGTCTTGGAGACAGATGTTGAGAGAGATGGACTGAAAAACAGATTTTATTACATTGTAACCACAATGACGAGATCTTCAGGCACAACACAATGATTGATGTCGAGTTTTCAAGACTTAAATGTAAACTATAAACCGTAAAATGTATCAACATCTTTCTTTTCCTCTCTTGTTCTTTTTTCCTCTCTCTCTCTCTTTCTCACACACACACACACACACACACACACACACCACGGGTACGCTGGGGGACGTAGTTTAAGAACCGCGGTTACGAATGACTTCTTTGAATTTGCGCGACTCCTAATAATTCATTCGCTCAGCAGATGCAGGCACTGGGGGACCATAGAACGTCAGGAGTTTTTGCATTTCGCACATGCCCAGTCCCCCCCCCCCCCCCCCCCCCCCAAACGCAGACATCTGGAGTTTCACACGAAGGGGGCCGCGGTTATAGACCCGATCCTAATCCACCGGGGGGCTTACGCAGCTGTGCCCCGCCGGGATTCAAACCCGCCGCTCGCCGGTTTCGGAGCACGGCGCTCAGGCCGCCGAGCCCCCGGAGCGCTCGTAGATCTCGCCGCGCGGCCCGCCCCGCCCCGGCGGGCGCTGTGACCGCCGTCCCGCCCCTTCCTTCGGCTCGCGGCGGGACGGGCGGCCGCGGCTCTGACTCCCCGGGACCAGAAAAGAAAACTGGAAAATCGCCCCCGCTCCCATCCGGCACGACTCGTTTGCGTGGGAAATGTCCCCCCAAAGGATCTACAGGGGGTTTGGGGGGGGGGGGGGGGGGGGGGGGGGGGGGGGGGGGGGGGGCATTGATGCGTTTCATATTTGACGTGTTTTTGGCTGAAGAGATGCCCGTCAACCAGACCTGAGCATTTTCTGTGCAGAATTGTGTGTTCATGTCTCCTCCATTTCAGCAGGGATCTCAAAATCTCCGGTCCTGGAATGCCACGGTGTCTGACACTGGTGAGTCCCATTCATCCATCCATCCATCCATCCATCCATCCATCCATCCATCCATCCATCCATCCATCCAGCCATCCATCCATCCATCCATATCCATCCATCCATCCATCCATCCATATCCATCCATCCATCCATCCATCCATCCATCCGTTATCTAACCCACTTATTCTTGGTTAGAGTCGCGGGGGTGCTCAAGGCTTTCCCAGCAGGCATTGGGCGAGAGACAGGAATACACCCTGGACATGTCGCCAGTCCATAGCAGGGCACACACACACACACAACGTTCACTCTCACGCCCTTACCTTTTGGGCAATTTACACTCCCCAGTTAGCTTAACCTGCATGACTTCAAACTGTGAGAGGAAACCGGAGTACCTGGAGAAAACTTACGCAGACGTCGTACAACTGTGCACAGAATGGCCCTGGCCGGGATTCAAACCCGCAACCTCCGTGCAGTGTGGCCGCGGACTGAAAGGAGATCGGGGGAAAACCCGGGTCACGCCCCGGGGGCAAATTTCCGGAACGCTTCTCGTCGGGACAGGTCCCGTCAGAGGAACAGGGCAGCACAGCTGGACGCTGCCCTTTCTTGTCCCCCTCCCCCCCCCCCCCCCCCCCCCGCCCCCCCCCCCCCCCCCATCTGCAGGAATGACAGGCATGCGTCTGACCCTCTCCGGCCGAGGGGGGGGGTTCCCCTCGAAGTCCGGCGTGTCCGCGGCGTCTGCACCCCCTCCCCCCCCCCCCCCTGCTTTGATGTCCCAGACAGGCGCGTATCGCGTCTCCTCCGCCCCCCCCCCCCCCCCCGCCGTGCCGCCGGGCCGCCGGGCCTGACCCTGCCGTGCGGTCGTCTCCACGCGTCCCCCCCCCCCCCCCCCCCGTTTAATTCCCACCCGTCTCGCCTCTACCGAAACCCCCCCCCCCTCCTCCTCGGACCGTCCCGTGGCTCTCCTGGCCATCTCCATGCCCTCATTCTTTCTTTTCCGATTTCCCTTCACATCAACATTGCGAGGGAGCTGCGTAGTCATAATGAGAGGACAGCTGCGTATTCCTAAAGAGAGGTTTGCTGTGTATTCACCCTCGCCCTTGTTTACAGTACTCATCGTTGGCTTGTTTAGCGAACTTACACTTGTTGATTATAAGTGGTTTGTCTGCGCCTCTTGGTGATGTCACGCTTGTGTTCCTGAGACTGACGTTGATGGTCTCCACTTTTGTATGGTGCTCTGGGTAAGAGCGTCTGCTACGTAAATCCAATGTAATGGCCTGTAACATCATGCATGTAATGTAACCGTAAATGTGATGTAACAATGTAATGTGACATGACATAAGGTAACACAATGTAACGTAATTCAATGTAACATAATGTAACATTGTAATGTCGCACAATGTAATGTAATGTAACATAAAGTACCGTAATGTAATGTAATGTAATGTAATTGAAGTTAACATAATGTAATGCAGGCTAAAAAGAGCAAAAGCGGAAACAGTGATGCTGTCCTGGGGTCCGAGGTCGGTTCCATTTCAACTTAACTTTCAATTTGGGAAATTAGTCAAAATTTCGTTCTCACATTTCAAAACTGTCACAACATTCCATGAGGATTCATTTCCAGAGCTGACTAAATTGCAAAGGAATCGATGCTGAATGGGGATTTGCTTTTGGGGGTGGGAACCCGAAGTCACAGACAAAGCTCTCGTAAATCTGTAGCTCTGATCGGCAGGGTCCTCTGTTTCTCCTCTTACCTGTTCCCACTGAGTTTATTTTTACCCCTAAAGGGAGGGGGGGGGGCATTCTGAAAATGCCTTCGGGTTCAGACAATGTCGTGCTGGGACGTGTGTGACGACTCTTTACCCCTAACACCCCCTACCCACCCCTCCCTACCCCCCCCCCCCCCCCCCCCCCATACCTCCTCTCTGTGGCAGCTTGCCAGGCCATCATCATCCTCAGAGCAGCCAGAGAGTGAAGGATAACAGGGAGGGGGCGGGGCAGTCTCATGAGGAAGTCATTACTGTTTTTCTATCTGTCAGAAAAAAAGAAAGGGGGAGGGGGGGGAACACACCAGGATACTCAGGGGAGTGGTGGGGGTGGGGGCTTGGTTGTGGGGAGAGGGGGTTAGGAAACCCAGGCTGACCCCCCCCCCCCTCCCCTCCCCTCCCCTCTCTCTCTCTCTCTCTCTCTCTCTCTCTCTCTCTCTCTCTTTCTCCTCCTCTCTGAACCCCCCCCCCCCCTCCCCCCCCACCCCCCCCCCCCCCTGCCCCCACGTCCCCTCCCACCACCACCGCCGGCCAGGAGCAGCAGCACCCCCCCCCCTTGTAATATTTGATTACAACACGCTTACCTCCAGCAGAGCGTCTCTCACCGCTGCCTGCTCGGAGCGCCGTGCTTATATAGACCGCGCGCACCACTGAGCGCGCTCAGTACGCAGCCAGCACTCGCCCTGTCAGGAGCTTGCCGTAGCACGACTGACACACCGCTCGTCTGCAAGGAGAGGGGGCGGGGGAGCGGAGAGCCCAAATCAGCGGTCTCGTAGGTAGCCTGGAGGGTGAGCTTGCTCTCTCCCTCTCTCTCTCTCTCTCTCTCTTTCTCTCTCACACAGACGCGCACACACGCACACACACACACACACACGCACACAAGCGTCTGCAGCATGGCCCTGCCGAGGGTCCTCCTGGCCGGCTGTCTCCTCCTGTGCTGCCGGCTTGGGCTCGGGTACGAGGAGGACTACGCGGTGGCCTACGATGACTCCTACTACAACGAGATCCCGGTGGACGGGGCGCGGGAAGGTGAGCGCTCTTGCCCGTTTTTTTTCCGTTCCGTACCTACCTCACCCACCCCCCTCCCTTACCCGTTCATCAGCCAGAAAGGGGAGACTCACCTCTTTAGGCTGCACCTCTCCCCATCCCTCCTACCTCCCCGTAGTCTCTGATTGACTTTGTAATCTTAGGGTTGTAGCTAGGTGAGCTGTTTATCTTAGTTGACTTTGTTATTGCACTTGCTTGTTTTATTTGCATAGACTGCTTTGTTGCTGTTTCTGTTTGTGTTAATCAGATTAACCTACAGGGTCCAAGTTAAACTACGCGGTCGTTCCCTGCACTTGGAACTGTGCTTCCCTCTAGGGTTTTCAACACACTTGTTCCTGGTCTTGGTTATACACTTTGTTGTACGTCGCTCTGGATAAGAGCGTCTGCCAAATGCCTGTAATGTAATGTAATGTAATGTAATGGGAGAAAGGAGCTAGGTGTCGCTGGGGGTTGCCCGTGGCGACCAAGCAATCGGAAATCTAATGAGGAAGCAGGGCGATCTTAATTGGAGGTGCACTCATAGTAATTCTGCATGGCACGCTGGGTAATTATAACGTGAATAGCTGCGAGGGCCTGGATGCTGACCCGCTTACATCACGCCATTAGGCCAAATGCGTGCGGGAGCCTCCACCAAAAAAAAACACACACAAAAAAATAACCCCAGCGTGGGACAGTGGGAACGGCAGGGGAGGCACGGGGGGGGGGTCTGCCAGGAGAAACCCAAACTAACAACCCCAAGCGGGTTGGGGAGGGGGTCCTGGGACACACGGAGGAAAGAGTAACAGCCAGAGGTAAAATTCGGTGCTGCTCCACGGTTTGAGAACGGGTCTTTTTTTTTTTGAAGCTTTGCGTCTGGGGAAAACCAGACTCCTGACAGAAGGGTCTTTTCTTTGTTTGAGGAGAAACAGACTTTTTTAAAAATCTTCTTCTCCCCCTCTGCTCATCCCACATTGCCTTCCCTTTTTTTTACTGCATTTTCCTCATCGGTGGCGGCAGTGAAGTGTAATGGGTAAGGAGTTGGTATCGTAACATAAAGGTCACGGGTTCGATTACAAGGACACTGCCGTTGTAACCTTGAGCAAGGTACTTAACTTCAGCATTATATCCAGCTGTATAAATGGTTGCAATGTAAATGCTGTGTAAACGTTGTGTAAGTTGCTCTGGATAAGAGTGTCTGCTAAATGCCTGTAATGTAATTTCATGTAATCCTTGTCACTATGGATACCACAGCCTTCTGAACCATTTAATATTCACCATTCTGTCCATGACTTATACAGACATGTGCTATCTGTATGTACGTATGTTTGTATGCCTGTGTGAATGTATACACTTATCCGTATGTACAGTATGCATGCATATCTGTATGCATATAGGTATGAATATCTGTGTGTATGTATGTATGTACAGTATGTGGGTATGAATGTATATAGTTATGTATGTATGAGTGGGTGTAGTATGTACTGTATGTATGTGTGCATGTATGTACTGTATGTATGTATGTATGTATGTATGTGTTTGTCATGTATGCATTTATCTTTCTTTCTCTTGGGGAATCAAAGTTGGGAGTCAATTCCATCACCATCACAATTTGGTAAAGTCAAGAAATGAATTGAAATTCACTTTATGAATGGCCGTAACATTGATGGGGATTTTATGGCTAAATCAATGTTGTGACTGGAATTGACCCCATGCCCTGATGTACATATACACACTCACATCATTCATTATATCTATTGCAGAGGACTACCCAGTCCTGCTTTTCTACCTATCCGTCCCTCTGTCTGAGAGTCTGTCCATCATCCCCCCCATGCCCCTGCTCCCCTGCCCCCACCTCCACCCCTGTACCCAGCCCTCCCCACCCCCCTACCCCCGCACTGCCCCTGCACTGCCCCCCTGCCTCCCTGCCCTCGTCCCCGCCCCTGGCCCCACCCCCACACTGACGGGGGTGTTCCTCTCTGTCCCACAGCGGGCCCCACGGACTCCCCCTGCCAGGCCGAGGATGCGTCCCGCTGGGACAAGCTCTTCACCATGATGGAGGACTCCCAGATGAGGCAGAACATGCTGCTGCACTCCCTGGATACGGTCGTCGGGGCGGAGCTGCGGGCCCTGGGGGCGGAGCTGCGGCAGCGGGTCGCCGGCGGCGACGGGGCGGCCTGCGCCGGGGCGGCGGCCGCGGTGGGCGAGCGGCTCAGGGGGAGGGTGGAGCGGGCGGTGGAGAGGGTTCGGGACGCCTGGGGCGGAGACGGCGGCCCGTCAGGACGCCGCTCTCCAGCGCCTCCTGGAGGCCGGGCGGGACCAGGCGGCCCGGCTCCACGAGGTGGAGGACGCCTGTCTGAAGAGGGCGGGGCCGGGACAACAGGAAGTGACCTCAGGCGTCGGCAGCGCGGAGGTGGCGCGCCTGGAGAAGATGGTGGCCGCCGTGGCGACGGACCTCCAGAGGGTCCAGGCCCAGCTGGACGCCTCACAGCGACTGGCCCAGCAGAACTTCCTGCCCTCGGGTGAGTGCCCTCTCTCCGTATCCACGGTAACGGCATGCTCCGCGACTCGAAACCGCAGAGGGAGGGGGAAGGGACCCCGGGAGGTCACCCCCCCCCCCCCCCCCCCCGGCTGTGTCCGAAACGGGCCGTAAATCTGACACCCCTCTGGCCGACAGAGGAGACTCCCGAAATCCGCAGCACCTCCATTCCACATCAAGCCCGTGGCTGGGGCCGGTATATCACGACCCCCCCCCCCCCCCCCCCCCGCCGTTAGGCCGGGCCGTATATCTCTCCTCGCGGCTCTGAGAGCGCTTCTTTGTCACGCTGCGCCGAACGCCGCTAGCTTTAGCGCCCGTGAAATCGGGAGGGGAGAAAAAAAAGCAAACAACCTGACGAATGCCAGAGACTGCGGCCACAGGGCGGAAGAGGGGTCAGAGGTCAACCAGCAGCCCCCCGCCCCCCCCTGGGGGTCACCATGTCAGGCTCATTTTCGGCAGCAGTGGTGGCGGTTCAATCGACCGTTTTGTCTGCGTACAGAGAACAACAGCAATCGTAAAACGTGCGACACAAACACCTTTCCACTGTACTCCTCCTTTTTTTAGTGGCAGTGATGAAAAGTCGATCGGGGCACTCGTGAGTCCTGTTGGTTTCGCAGTTGGGTCAGGGACAGGAGGGTCAAAGGTCACTCGTGATTTTACGCTCACACGCAATAACTCTGCTTTAGGAGATGATTGTGAAACTTTACTATCTGGTGAAAAGTGTGAAAAAATGATGTAGGAGCACAATAATTCATGGCAATGATTCTGCGTGTGTGGTCAAGCGTCAGTTTTAAACTCTGTTCCTTTGGCACTGGGCCTTATATGAGTTTTAACTCCTCTCTCTCACTCTTTGTCTCTCACTCTCTCACTCTATCTCCTCTCACTCTCTCACTTCCTCCTGCTTTCTCTTTCTCTCTCCCACTCTCTCCCTCTTTCTCTTCCTCTTGTTCCTTCCCTTCCCTTCCTCTCCCTCTTGTTCCTTTCATCTCTTCCTCTCTCCCTCTCCCCCTTCTCTGCCTCGCTCTCTCTCTCTGTCGCTCTCTCTCTCCCTCACCCTCTCTCTTTTTCTGTCTCTCTCCCCCCCTCCCCCATTCTCTCTCTCTTTCCCCACCCCCCCTCTCTCCCCCCCTCTCCCCCTCTCTCTCCCCCCCCCCCCCCTTCTCTTTCTCCTGACCCCCCCTCTCTCTCCCCCACTCCCCATTTCTCTCTCTCCCCCCCCCCTCTCTCCCCCCTCTCTCTCCCCCACTCCCCCTTTCTCTCTCTCTTTCCCCCCCCCCCTCCCCCCCCCCCCCCCCCCCCAGGCTGTGACATGGCCCTGCTCTTCCCCATGCGTTCGCGGTCCATCCACGCCGTGGTGAAGCCCGAGGACGGCGGCCTGCCGGCGCGGTCCCTCACGGTCTGCCTGTGGGCCAAGCCGGCGCAGGCGCTCAACAGGACCGTGCTCTTCTCCTACGGGACCCGCCGGAACCCGCGGGGGGCGCAGCTCCTGCTGAGCGGCGGGACGGCTCGGTTCGCCGTGGGCGGGGGGGCGGAGGGGGCGCAGGGGGCGCAGGTGGAGGCGCGGGGCGCGGCGGAGGACGGGCGCTGGGGCCACTACTGCGGGACCTGGAGCGCCGAGCAGGGCCGCGCCTCCCTGTGGGCCGACGGGCGGCTGGTCGCCATGGCGACCGGGCGGCGGCGGCGGCGGCGGAGGGGGGCCACGCCCTGCCGGAGGGCGGAGTCATGCTCCTGGGCCAGGAGTGGAACCACGCGCTCGCCCTCGACCCCAAGCTGGCCTTCGCCGGCAGGCTGACGGGCTTCAACGTGTGGGACCGCGCGCTGACGGCGGAGGAGATCTCCCAGCATGCACGGCTGGACGGGTCCTGCGGCGCCGGGGGAAACGTGGTGGCCTGGGGCGTTTCCAGCATCCTGCCCCGCGGGGGCGCTGAGTACGTGACCTAGCTCTGGCGCTCCGGCCGCCGCGGCACGCCCAAGAACTCCGCCTGCGGGCCCCCCCCCCCCCCCCCCCCCCCCGAATCGAGCGACGTCATTGGCGAGAGAAAATGGGTGCTTTGTGAATGGGGATGCTTCTGCTTTTTTTCACTAACTCTATTATTTATGAATCGTAAGTGACACAGGGAACAGAGTGTTAAACCTAAGGAGCCAGTCCACAAACTCCCCAGGAGGGTCTTACGACCATGCTATGTTCATTTTTATGTTATTTTATTTGATATGAAGTAAATATTCCACGTTTAAAAATTTTTTTTTTTTTAATTAATTCCTGCGGCATATCTCCCACTTATTTCCACCACGCCCTTCCCTATCAGCAATGCTGCATTATATCCATTCACATTTTCTGTTTTTGTTGTGCTGATTTGAATGGATTTGTTATTCATAAAGCCCTAAGAGATGTCTCACTTACATGTACACTGAGGGGAGACCTGAGGTCCATTGCCAAACATGTACTATAGTGTAAATTATGTTTCTTTTGGAAATGAAAACGAATACATTTTTTGTACATAAATATATTTTTATGTACTGAATAAAGGTCTGATAAGTCCACGAGTTTGTGCGGAGCTGTGATTGGCATGTGCCTGGACTTCGATGTCCTGACTGATCTATGACACGCTGCGCCTTCATTATCTCTCTCATTCATTATCATTGCTTCTCATTTCTCTTATCTGATGGATGTCAGGAGACATAAAGCATCGCGCAAGGAGGCAGGCAATTCAAATTATTCCAAGTTTAGTGCAACAGAGAACAAACCCGCAGAATACGACATTAAGTTTCATATTATGGCATAATTCCTAGGAAATGTTTTCCGGAATTATGCCATAATGGGCGGGTGCGATGCGCGCGGTCGTCTGCAGAGCTGCGCAGTGGACGCAGACGGTCCCAGCCAATCAGAAGACTGAAAATTCATCGCTGCAGCCCCTGGAATACGTCAGTCAGCGTTCAAATTAACGTTAGCATGAGCCGTATCGTCCCGTTTATAACGGGCTGCTTCACCTGCACTCTAAACCTTGTTCTAAATGATGTCATGTTTACATCATATTTTAACCCTACCCCAAAGAAAAACGGTTGTTTTAGCTCTGGTCTGGTTTCTCGGATTACTGTGTTTTTATTTATATTTATATATATATATATATTTTGAAGAGCGTTGTGCTATTTATAGCCAGTCTCTTGGCTGCTGCCTCTGGTTGGCTACGTCGTTAGCGGCTCTGCGGGCGGTGTATGGTCAGGTTTCATGCGTGTGATCATTAATCTGAGGGAGACGGGGGGGGGGGGGGGGGGGGCAGCTCACGTGCCCCCGCCCCCGCTGGCCGCGGCTGGACCCCTGTGTGTGATTGGCTCCGCATGTGCGCGGAAGATGTCTTTACGACAGAGAGGGACGTGGGGTGTTGAAACGAGGGGTGGGGGGGGGGGGGGGTTGATGGGGGGGGGGGGGGGGGGCTTTGGGTGCTCCGGACCTGGGGTTGCTGATCTTTAGAGGTTCTTAATGAGAAATTCAAGTCGCAGAGCTTGAAGCAGTTCATCATCATCATCATCGTCATCATCATCATCATCATCATTGTCATCAACCTTTATTTAAGGTCATTGTGGGTGGGCCCTCAATTGCAATGATACCAACTTTACACCATAGAGGAAAAAAACCCCAAAATAAAACAAATATATGTAAAAAAACAAAACAAAACAAAAAAAAAAAAAACAAACATAAATCAGTTTAGACAGCTGCAAACAGATATGGGAAGGTTTGTCATCATATTTCTAAAGTGGCCAAAGGAAAAGAGAATGGATTTTTATGTGACTAAAAGCAGTCCTTCCGAGCCCATCCTGAATGAGGTGCTTGAAACATAAACCAGTCATTCAGAGTGGGTTTGATGTAGACCGACAGACCAGTGTAACAGTGAAGTGATATAAAGTGATTTTCCAGAGAGGGCTTTGTAGATAAACAAATACCAACGTCTATTTAAGTTTAACATCACGTTTTAAAGGGAGCTTTGGCTAAGGAGTTACAGTGCACAGCGTAAAATACAAAGCGATCTCAAACACAATGCAAATCAACGACCCTTAAATTTTATTTTATGTCATACAGAGGCTTAGCGGGCATATCTAACACATACACACACGCACACACACCCACACACATGCGCACACACACATACACATCCACGCACACGCAGACACACACACCCACACACAGCCCCACACACATGCACACACACCCACGCGCACACACGCACACACACACACACACCACACACACACACACACACACACACACACACACACGCACGCACGCACGCACACACACACACACACAAACACACACAAACACACACACATACGCACACACACACATACACACACACACACACACACATTCTACATGTCACCGCTCACGGATTCAACAGGAAACCTGGCTCGGCAGAGCCAGCATTTGAAGCGTGCAGTTTTCCGTCAAATTCCCGTTTTGTTTTCTTTGCATTCCCACTCGTTATTCCTTTTCTGAATCCCTTTTCCCCAATATTTATTTTGGGGTTGCGGTGGGAGGTGGGGGGTGGGGGGAGGGGAGGACTAGCTGTCCATGGCTGTGTGGGGAACATTGGGGGCCACATGGGCCCAAACCAGCTCTGATTGGTCCATAGACACAACCTCTCCTCCAACCGTAGTCACTCCTCCCCACAGACAACTGGGCTGCCTCACAAATCAAAATTGAATGTACTGTTAAATCTGAAACATTATTATTCAAGCAATATCAAAAACTCAAACAGCATATCATTCATTCTCTTACAGCTTTTGGGCACCACTACAAGGTCAGATATACATCTATCGCGCATTTACTTGGCAGGTGCTCTACCACAGAACAACTCACTGTGCAAGGCCGTCTTGTTCAGACACACTGGAATCGATTTTCAGCATAAAATTTGTTGCTCTGTGTCAAAAATCAGAATACAAACAGGACTGAAATCCTCAAGGTGCAGGACTTTGCTGGTGTTAGACTATGAATGAGGAAATTGAACACTAAAATGGAGGAAAGAGTAGCCCCCCCCACCCTCAACCCCCTCAGGTCTCGTGAAACTGAGAAGGCCTCACAGGTCTGTGCAGGTGCGAGCCATTCTGGCACCAGCAGGTGGCCACCTGGACAGGTAACTGGAACAGTGCTGAGCAAAGAGAATGTCTCTCTCTTCAGCTCCTGCTGGGGTCCTGAGGGACAAATGTGTGTGATTTCAAGGGATTTACCGCCCCCTTGTGGTCAACAATGAGTACACATTTTAAAAAAAGTTTACTACATATATGTCTGCATGTAAAACGCAGTATACTGCAGTACAAAAAGTGGACCAAGGGAAACTGAATGAAAACGGATGATGAAGGAGGATGAAGAAGGATGAAGGCAACAAACAACAGCAACAGCATCAGCAACAACAAGATCAACAACAACATCAGCAGCAACAACAGCAACAGCAACAAGACAATCATTTTGATCCAGAGATATTCATCAAAAATGATGTGATGTAATCTCTTCATTTCTCCCAGTTCAAACTGCCTCTCTGCAGTCTGCTTGACTGGCAGCTTGAGGTGGAATACAATCCAATATCAGAAAGTAAAAAGCCCTTCTTTTGTGCCAATACCCTGGATTTGCTTCTTCAGCCAGGAGGTAGGACTAATTAGTGAAATCAGCTGGCTGGGTGGAAGAAAGCACATGGCAGGACGTTTGCTTTCTGACCCCTGGACTGTCTACCTCTGGTAGCGGCAAAAACTCGTTTTGTAGGATTTGGCTCCCCTTGGAGCCAGTTTACAGAAATGCTTTGGGATAATCTAACCCTCAGCATGCCCATTGCCCACAGCAGTGAGGTTCATTGTCCAGTAGGTGGCAGCAGCAGCGTGTTAGTTTAAATGAGGTTAATACCGTCCGACTTGATGTACAGTATGAGCTGGTGTCTAACTATAGATACACAGGATAATCAATCAACTGAAGAGCTTCTAAGACTCTTCACTGAGAGCAGCCTCAGTGGACTGGCTGGACTTGAAGCCCTACTTTGGGTCGAGGAGTCTGTTCTGCAGGAGTCTGAGAGGCGGTTGATTGCAGACTGTACACTGGAGGGTTCTGGGTATAAAATGAGAGGACTGAGAGGGCTGGGTAAGTCTGTATATCTGCTGGGCTCAGAGAAGGGGGTTCTTGAGGAGGGCATGACACAGGGACTGCGGCCGAAAATGAAAGAGAGCAGTTGATTAGGGAAGAGATGGAAGGAATGATGTCCTCCAGAAATGAACTGGTGGATGGAGGGAATAGGGTCAAGAGAAGAGAAAATAGTGAAAAATACAAAATTCATAGTTGGAGAGGGGGGGGGGTGGGGAGGAGGACAGAGGAGAATTTGGAGAAGAGTTTGGCGCAGGCTAGATGTAGCAGATTGGATTCCAGATGGGCAAAAAAATAGGGAAGGCTTAGCAGAGGCAAGCACTGATGAGAAAGAGCTCACCAGCGAGAGGAAGATTGACAGGTCGTCCAGAGATCAGGTCTTCCTCAGCTTCCTCCTTGCCACTGGCAGTTTGGCTCTATCTGCACGTGTGCGGCCGGTTAGCCAGAATTAAGAACAGACGGACAAGCTCACTTTTGGTTGGAGATAGGATGGAGTGAGTGGGAAGGGGCGTGTGGGGCAAGGGGGGCAGGTTTAGGGGAAATGATTCAGCAGGAGGGAGGGGTGACAGAACAGCAGAGGGGAGGGCAGTTGAGAGAGCGAGAGAGTGTAGAGGACAGAGGAGCATTTAGGGATGGGAGAAAGGCGGAAGAGGGAAGGACATGAAACGATGACGTTAACGTGATGTGGTGACACATCGGGGGGCTAGGAGGATGGCCGCTCGTGGTGAAGACAAGGCCCAGCTGGCTGCTGGCCTTGCGGGGTGAAGCCGAGAGACCTCAGGAGGGGGACGATGGCTGAAGGGGGATCCTTCGCGGGGGGGGGGGGGGAGTTGAGGTCACCGAGGTGCCTCCTACCTCCCACAAGGCCGCCGACGGACCCTGACTGAATGTTATCATCGATGTTTCCCGGGTATACCCCTGTCCTGTTAAAGTTAACGTGCTCTGCGTTTATCGAATGCAAATAAATCACAGCGAAGATCGCCTGTTTCTGTAGCTGTCTGAATATCACTTTCTTACATCACAAGGTAGGTTCTGACTCACAGCTAGGGCACTGCAGTCAACCCCTTGGACATGTTACTCAACCCGTATGTGTAAATGGACAGATTTCTACTTGAAGCCAGGTGGGCCACTGCTGTTCTATGTCTAACCATAGGAAGGTCACATTAGGGTGTGTGTGTGTGTGGACACGTGTGTGCATGTGTGTGTGTGTATTTGTGTGTGTGTGTGTGTGTGTGCATGTGTGTGTGTGTTGTATGATACTGTCGCCCAGTTTTCTGACATATGGCAAATGAGTATGTTGAATTGGCATGTAACTATTACATTACATTTGTGTTTGGCAGACACTTTTTTCCACAGCGATGTACAATAAGTGCATACTGAAGGCCACCGGAACAAAAACGAACGCAGTTCACATAAGCTATGATAAAGCAGCTGCTAGCCATAGCCATGAACTCCAAGTCTAGTTCACGCAGTAAAGATATGGCTCAGTCTTACGGCTATGTCAGTAAAGCTATGGCTTAGAATTAAGCAATGAGTGA
Organism: Anguilla japonica; assembly: GCA_025169545.1. Taxonomy (NCBI): domain Eukaryota; kingdom Metazoa; phylum Chordata; class Actinopteri; order Anguilliformes; family Anguillidae; genus Anguilla; species Anguilla japonica. The sequence continues at coordinate 8,040,410 of CM045888.1, read as the reverse complement.
CTCGGGTGAGGTATGATTACAAGAGAATTGCAAGAGAGATGTGATCAAAGAACTTCAACATCAAGATCAAGATACAAGTGCTACATGAAACTACTGTCAGAAGATCAGGACCAATGATACAAGTGGTGCATGAAAGAGCTTCTTGAGTAGGGGTAGTCCTGCAGAGAAGTGTACTGCGAAAGTTAGTCAAGGGAGAATCTGCAGAAATGTGTTTTCATCTGGTACATCCAAAATACTATATAATAATATCCAATACTAACCAGCTCAAAACTTAGGATCATTGGACAAGCCAAAGACCAAATTTGTTGCAAATCAATTGTAAATGTTTTGCTTTTCACAATCCAGCTCTAGTTATTCAGTCTGTCTTCTCCAGCGGTGCATAACGCTACTGCTGCTGGCGTAAGTGCAGTTCCGCAGGATTGGTCCCGTACAATTCAACAGGGGGTCCCCATCCGTCACTCGTACGCGGAGACACCCCTGATAACGTTCCCGAATTCATGTGACAGTCAACGGTGGCGCCCAATTGGAAAGTTTTACTCTCCGAATTGGGCGTGGTTAAATTAAGTCAGAACCAATTATATGGTTGTGCGGTGGAGCAGCGGAGTGGGCCTGGATTTATTTCGTACAGTATTCCAGAAGGGCGGAACTTCCTTCTAGCTTCGTCGTTGGATGGTTTCTCGCTACTTCTAGGTGACACGTAACTAAAATTAAAAGGTACCATGTTGGCGTTGCCAGGATTGCCCAAGGCAATGCATTTTTTAGAACGTTTGTTCTAGCCGGCGCGTTGCATTTCGAAATACCTTGTGCCTCTTTCTCCGTGTTTGTTTTAGGGCCGCTGACAAGTGTGAAATTTCTGAAATCTTCGATTTGAGTTTTTACCTACTTTTCAGCAGGAGGGACAGACTTGGCTGCATAGTTTTGGGCAGAACTGTAAACTCGGTCACAAGCGATTTCAGTTATATATATATATGTTTTTTTACCCCAACATTTATTCGTTTCTTTTACTCTCACACTTTCGTGACTGGCCTGAAGCAATGCTTTGGAGAAAGTGAAGTTGCAGAACACTTTGTATAAAAGAGGGAAAGCAGGAAAACAAAGTTTGTGTTGCTACACTGTAGGGCGACTCGCCTTAAGTCAGCCGGTCCGCACTGGCTAGCGGGGTGGAGGCGCGAGTGAACATGGGGAGCGGAGTGTGTTCGCGGAGACAGAAGCGGATCTTTCAGTCCCTGGTATTGGTCACCCTGGTCTGCGGGACCGTGTACGCGGGCATGATATCGTACGAAATGCACAAGCAGTTGAAGAGGACCGAGGCGATGGCGGTGAAATATCTGCAGCATCAAGAGTCCCTCTCGGCGCAGCTTCAAGGTAATGCGCAGTAGCCTAATTAATGTCCAAAACGCGACGAAGTTTTTTCTTCTTCTTTCTCTTCTGTAGCCTAAACATCGGTGCGTGGACTTTGGAAATAAATGCCTTGTATTTGTGCAATGCGTTTCATGATATGACATTTCAGTGTAAGTCTAGTTTTATATATATAATCACGCCCTGTTCTGGAAACTTTCTGCTTTGGAGAGACTACCCATTCTTTTTTCAGTGGCTTATTTGGTCGCCACGTATTTCTAATGTATCTCCCACCTCAACAGAACTGCTGCGGGGGGAAGGTAAAGCGCTCGGTTACAGTACTGTTGATTCGTCACGTGCGCCTTAGTTTTGGCCCGTCTGTAATTGGAATGTGACGCTTTGGGCTGTATGTAATCAACTATTGTCCTTGCGCTGTATTTTTAATCACAACGCTTGCCCTTAACTTGTCTTTGACTTGCCAGTAAACGCTAGCCTTATCCTCTCTTATTTACAGTTTGTCGAGTTCGTTTTGGTGATGTCTCTCAACTCGCCAACTGTGTTTTAGAAGAAAGTTAATTCATTATAATTCATAGTCAAGTTAAGGACATGTCGATTGAATCTCACACGTTTGTCAGTTCTACTGTTGTACTGGACTGTACTGTCTGGGTCTTACACTCTGTGGTACAATGTGTCAGTTAACAGCTTGATCAAAGTTAGGGATTCCAAAGCCATTACTTTGATCTACTCTTATAAATGCATGCTTTACACTAGGTACGCTGTGAACATCATAGTACAGAAACAATAAGCCAGTTGTTAATATAAATTTATGGGATCTTGGTTTGGCACAAAAGTAGAGCTCTGATCAACTAGTCTCACAAAATTACAGTGCACCACCAATCCGCCATTCTCCTGCGACTACAGTGGAACCAAGGATCAGGTTTATAAAGCAATATTAGTGTGTACGCGTGTGGTATATGTGAACACGTTATTGTGCACTGGTTATTACTGTGTTAGTGTGCAGTAGAGAGGAGATGTCTATGTGTATCAGTTTGTTATTTTGCAGAGGTAATTACGTTGACCTATATTCAGCAGTGCATATTAGTATGTTAGTCTGCGGTAGGCATTGGTATATTTGTGCACAGTGGGTATTGGTAACTAAGTGTGCACTACATACTGCTGCATTTTTATACTGTGTGTATTAGTACCTCTGTGTGTATTAGACATCAGAACATGTGTGTACTGTTTGTAGTCATATCGTAGTGTGCAGTATAATTGTTGGGTATTAGCAAGCTATGTTATTGTAGCCCTGGGAGTAGAGAGGGAGGGTTCATGTTCTTGCCCCCTCACCGCGGTCTCTGTGTCTCAGGCCTAGCTTCCCCCCCCCCCCCCTCCTCCTCCGTGCCGCGGAATTCCCCCGCGTCCAGAGTTCCGTGGCTCGGAACGTCAGGCTGAGCTTTGTGTTCCGGAGTGCCTGAGGGCTGCGCTGCCTGAGATTTCAGGGGGTTATGAATAATGGAGGTTCAGTCGTGGTACACGCCCCCCTACCCCTACCCCTGCCCCTGGGCCTTTCCCATGGGCCCCAGAGGAGCGATCCTAAAAGCCTGCTCTGGCCCCGCCCGCGCGGCTTTACGAGCAGTCGAAGTGTGATGTAATGCGCGTGAGGCTGTAAACTCGGTAATGGACGCACTGGTGACCGTGCTAATGAGCTGCGCTCGGCCCCCCCGTACGGGACGGGGGTCCGGATACGAGCCGGTCAGACAGGCGCTGAAGTGCTCCTGGAGCGAACGCTCAGAGCCAGGCCGATTTTACTGAACACTCTCGCCAGCCGATTTTACTGAACACGCTCAGAGCCGATTTTACTGAACATGCTCAGAGCCGGGCTGATTTTACTGAACACGCTCACAGCCAGGCCGATTTTACTGAACACGCTCAGAGCCAGGCCGATTTTCCTGAACACGCTCAGAGCCAGGCCGACTTTACTGAACACGCTCACAGCCGGGCCGATTTTACTGAACACACTCACAGCCGGGCTGATTTTACTGAACACGCTCACAGCCGGGCCGATTTTACTGAACACGCTCACAGCCGGGCCGATTTTACTGAACATGCTCAGAGCCGGGCTGATTTTACTGAACACGCTCACAGCCAGGCCGATTTTACTGAACACGCTCAGAGCCAGGCCGATTTTACTGAACACGCTCACAGCCAGGCGATTTTACTGAACACGCTCACAGCCAGGCGATTTTACTGAACATGCTCAGAGCCGGGCCGATTTTACTGAACACTCTCAGAGCCAGGCCGATTTTACTGAACGTACTTGAAGCCAGGCTGATTTTACTGAACACGCTCACAGCCGGGCTGATTTTACTGAACATGCTCAGAGCCGGGCTGATTTTACTGAACACGCTCACAGCCAGGCCGATTTTACTGACCACGCTGGAACTGATGTTGACTATCCACAAAGCAGCAGTGGCTTGTGGGAAAGATAAGAAAGCTGGAGAACTGACCTTTAACTGAACTGATAACTGCTCCTAACCCTCTTTTTATTTGTTGTCATTAACAGACTGCCAAGCGTCAGCATGAAAACTCCCATAATCACAGGTTTTTTTTAACCTATTAAACGTGGCAGCATTAAAACAATACTTGGGGAAAAAAAATCGATTATGGTTATGATGCTGTGACTGGAGATGGATTTGAATACAAAAACAGTTCAGCACACCACAGCTATGGCTACACGTGTGTTACAATGTGCAGTGGCATCTGTCTGCTACTGATTAAGGATTCAGCCTTCACTCAGCAAAAAAGCTACTCCGTACATCCAGGAATGAGATGTCGGCCTGTTTCAGGCCCGTGTGAAAGCTGGGGCAGTTGAGTTCAGCGGGCGGGCAGCGGGTTTTGAGGATCTCAGCGCGCTACCCAGATAGCCAGCGACTCCGGGCCAGATCTGCGGCGGAGTCCGGCCCGGCAGTGCCAACTTCGGGCCAGCGTCGGCCCAGATCCGGCCCGGAGTCGCTCGCTATCGGGCTAGTTCCCCCCTGCCGCCCAGTTATGTAAGCTTGATCACCACTGCTATTGGGAACGTGTGCCGATGACTGCGCTTCACACCAAATATAATCTCTGTCTGAAAGGAAAGTACCCATTTGTAAACCCACATATGAACACCAATGATAAACGGATAAATCGTGATAAGTTGTAAGAAGCTTAATAATAATAATAATAATAATAATAATAATAATAATAATAATAATAATAATAATAATAATAATAATAATCAACCAAATATATGAATTGTCTCCTGCAGGATAATTCTGTCTGAAGTATGTAAAGTTAACTGTACTGCCTTAGCATTAGCCAGTTAGGCTAGCTGTTAATGCTAGTGCCTTACACAGAGCTGTGTGCTTGTATATCACGGTATGCACACTGAAGAGCAGGTCTGGGCCCACGGTGGCCAGTTGGAACAGGGCTGCCCAACCCTGTTCCTCGAGATCTTCCATCCTGTAGGTTTCGATTTCAACCCTAATTTGGCACACCTGACTCCACTTCAACAGGATCTCTAACTGTTCAGTGAGGTGTGCTTTGTTAGGGCCGGAGTGAAACCTGCTGGACAGTAGATCTCCAGGAGCAGGGTTGGGCAGTCCCGGGTTGGAAAGCCAACTGTCTTATTTGTAGTTCCCCAGCTGCCACTGCCGCTGCCCCTGGGGGTAAATTTACCCCTCTGTTAAACCGAGGCCAGCCGGCCTGTCCATGGCTTTCGCAGTCCCTCACAGAAGGGCAGTGGAGATCATTTGAGTCCATGAACTGTTTCATCATCTCCCATAATAGCCAGCCCTGGGCGCTTTTATAGTTTATTAATAGCCCGCTTGGAAAAATTTTCCTACAACACTCCATAAAAATTTCAAGCGATGGCGGAGGAAATGGACGATAATCAAATTTTTTCTTTATTTATTTTTTTTAAATTCGTTTACGGCTTCAGCGTCCCGTGAACAGAGGTGGGAATCGGAGAAGCGGAGGGGCTTTTTTTTCGAGGGGCCGGTGTCAGTTACGGTGCCTCCGAACGAAGACGGGCCCCTTACGGACACCCGAGCTGCCCGTGAAAGGGGCTTTTAGGGCTAATTCGCTGGTTGACAGAGTTCCTGTCTTTGCGCGGTGCTTCGGCGCAGCGCCGTATCGATTGGCTGTTCATATCGCCATGGCGACGTGTGAAGTGCACGGCCGTAGGAGCGTGGGTGTGACCCGGTCCTCACTTTCCTGTGTTTGGGTTAGAAGGACCTTGAGCTGTGCCACTGAGCGCGCTCACTGAGGTGTGTGTGTGAGTGTGCGTGCGTGTGTGTGTGTGTGTGTGTGTGTGTGTGAGACTGTGTTGTCTGTGTTTTTGAGACTGTGCTGTATGTGTGGAGTAGACTGGGCTGTCTGTGTGGAGCTGACTGTGTTGTCTATGTGTAGGAGACTGTGCTGTCTGCATATAGTTGACAAGGCCGTCTGTGTGGAATAGACTGTGCTATATGTGTGTGCGACTGTGCTGTCTGTGTGGAGTAGCTGATGTACAGAGCATTTGTGGAGTAGACTGTGCTTTATTGTGTTTGTGCATAGCAGACTGTGCTTTATTGTGTCTGTATAGCAGACTGTTATGTCTGTGTAGAGTAGACTGTGCTGACAGTGACAGAGTCTTCAGTGACTGTCACCCTCATTGGGGAATTTCAGCTCTGTGTGTCAGTCTGATCCCAGTACGACCTTGCACGTGTGTGTGGGTGTGTTTCTGTGTGTGTGTGTGTGTGTGTGTGTGTGTGAGAGTGCGCAAGCGTGCATGCCTTTGTCGTGTTTGTGCCTGTGTCTGTGTGTTTCTGCGTTTGCGTGTGTGTGTGTTTCTGTGTGTATCTGCCAGTAGCTCTCAGTGTGGGTGTGTCTGTGTGTGTGTGCATGCATGCGTGTGTGTGTGTGTGTGTGTGTGGGTTTGTGTGTATGACAGCCAGTAGCTCTGTGTGTGTGTGTGTGTGTGTGTTTCTGTATGTGTCTGTGTGTGTGTGTGTGTGTGTGTTTCTGTGTGTATCTGACAGCCAGTAGCTCTCAGTGTGTATGTGTGTGTGTGTGTGCTTCTGTGTGTGTATGACAGCCAGTAGCTGTCAGTGTACGTGTGTGTGTGTGTGTGCGCGCGTGTGTGTGTGTGTGCTTCTGTGTGTGTATGACAGGCGGTAGCTGTCAGTGTGTGTGTGTGGCAGTGTGCTGGGTCTGTCTCCACCGCTCTTCTCCCACGCTACACAGGGCTACACACGCTGCCTTTGTGCTGCTCCCCCTTGACCTCTGATATAGGATTACCAGGCCGGCCCCGCGGTGCGGCTGCGCGCGTTTGGTAGGACGGTGCGACCCGGTGTTGGGCTGGACGGGATTCAGTCGCGTTTAATGGCTCCCCGGTGATGCGGAACCGCGGCGGGTCCTGTCACAGTTCTAGAATGACGCTGTCATAATGCGGGGGGATACTGTTACGCCAGTGCGTCCGGCTGCTGCTGCGCAGAGCGTATTCCGTAGCGTAGCGCCTCGGCCGGGGGGCCGGCGTGTAGGCTGCGATCGTTTCAGCCGGGAACCAGGAAGTTCCTGATTAAAAGGTGTGCCATTTTTTTTTTTTACGTGACCGATTTTAGACTTACCCACAATGCTGCTGATTGGTCACGGCATTCTTTTTCTTATTTCTGTGTTTCCTTTATTTTGTGAGATATGCAGACAGTTTGTTCTTTTAGCATTAGACACTGCAAACACAACGAATGATGGATATAGAGACATTTAGTGTGTAGTAGAAAGAATGAGAACACCGTGCCACTGAATTCATACTGTGCAGGGGATGCTGTGTGTATGTTGTACTTGGTGTAAGTGATGCTGTATTAGTGTTATATGTGGTGTAGTTGATGCTGTGTGTATGTTGTACTTGGTGTAAGTGATGCTGTATTAGTGTTGTATGTGGTGTAGGTGATGCCGTATGTGTGTTGTACTTGGTGTAGGTGATGCCGTATGTGTGTTGTATGTGGTGTAGTTGATGCTGTGTGTGTGTTGTACTTGGTGTAGGTGATGCCGTATGTGTGTTGTACTTGGTGTAGTTGATGCTGTATATGTGCTGTACTTCGTGTAAGTGATGCTGTATTAGTGTTGTATGTGGTGTAGTTGAGGCTGTGTGTGTGTTGTGCTTGGTGTAGGTGATGCTGTATATGTGCTGTACTTGGTGTAGGTGATGCTGTATATGTGCTGTACTTGGTGTAAGTGATGCTGTATTAGTGTTGTATGTGGTGTAGTTGATGCTGTATTGGTGTGTTGATGCCGTATGTGGTGTACTTGGTGTAAGTGATGCCGTATTAGTGTTGTGTGGTGTTGTACTTGTGTGTGTTGTACTTGGTGTAGGTGATGCCGTATGTGTGTTGTATGTGGTGTAGTTGATGCTGTGTGTGTGTTGTACTTGGTGTAGGTGATGCTGTATGTGTGTTGTATGTGGTGTAGGTGATGCTGTATGTGTGTTGTACTTGGTGTAGGTGATGCCGTATGTGTGTTGTATGTGGTGTAGTTGATGCTGTGTGTGTGTTGTACTTGGTGTAGGTGATGCCGTATGTGTGTTGTATGTGGTGTAGTTGATGCTGTGTGTGTGTTGTACTTGGTGTAGGTGATGCCGTATGTGTGTGTGTGGTGTACGTGTGGTGTTGTGTTGTGTGTACTTGGTGTGATGCCGTATGTGTGTGTATGTCTGGTTGTAGTTGATGCTGTGTGTTTTGTACTTGGTGTAAGTGATGCTGTATTAGTGTGTATGTGGTGTAGTTGCTGTGTGTGTGTGTTGTACTTGGTGTAAGTGATGCTGTATTAGTGTTGTATGTGGTGCAGTTGATGCTGTGTGTGTGTTGTACTTGGTGTAAGTGATGCCGTATGTGTGTTGTATGTGGTGTAGTTGATGCTGTGTGTGTTTTGTACTTGGTGTAAGTGATGCTGTATTAGTGTTGTATGTGGTGCAGTTGATGCTGTGTGTGTGTTGTACTTGGTGTAGGTGATGCCGTATGTGTGTTGTACTTGGTGTAAGTGATGCCGTATTAGTGTTGTATGTGGTGTAGTTGATGCTGTGTGTGTGTTGTACTTGGTGTAAGCGATGCTGTATTAGTGTTGTATGTGGTGTAGGTGATGCTGTGTGTGTGTTGTACTTGGTGTAAGTGATGCCATATTAGTGTTGTATGTGGTGTAGGTGATGCTGTGTGTGTGTTGTACTTGATGCAGTGCATTGATCTTGCCCTCCTTTCGTTCTCTGTGTCAGTGGTTTATGAACACCGGTCCAGACTGGAGAAATCCCTGCAGAAGGAGAGACTTGAGCACAAGAAGTCCAAGGAAGGTAGAACCAGTGATTAAAATGACGCTACTGCAAGTGTGAGGATCTGATCTGGCTGCGTGTTTGTGCCCTTGGTTCCCACAATCCCCCTCTTCCTGTGTTTGCGATTGCAGATTACCAGGTCTACAAACTGGAATCACAACAGACGCTGAACAAGGAGAAGGTGTGTTTATACAACAAGTTCAGTCACTATACACAGGGGATCCACTTCAGAAATGATTAAAATTAACATTTTAAAGGGTGTGTGTGTGTGTGTATGCGTGTGTGTGTGTGTGTGTGTGTGTGTACTGACATAAAATAAATGTGGTACTTTTATTAATCTGAGTGTTTTTCATTTGTTTTTATGTGAACAGCAAGAATACGGCAACCGGTTTAATGCTCTGCATGTGCAGCACCAGCTGTTGAAGGTAAATTAAGAGCAACTTGCAAATGTGAAGTTTTGGGGAAACGATGAGTTGTGAAACAGCGTTTATACAGGATTAGATCATTTTACTGGGCACTACTGGCTCCTCTTTACTTTTCATACACATTTCTGTGGCTAGCTTCTCCTGTGGATGTGCAGACAAGTCCTGTATTTCTCTCTCTCACACACACACACACACATACACACTTATACACACTCTCAGTCACGCCCATAAACACACACACACACACACACACACTCACACACTCACTGGCTAATTTTCACTTGTGAATAACCACATGTGCTCATTCAAATTTTCAGTCAATTGCTCACTTTTTCATATCCTTAAGGCCCCACACCCCTCCCTTAATCCTCTCTCCCTCTCTCTCTCTCTCTCCCTCTCCCTCTCTCTCTCCCTCTCTCCTCCCCTTCCTCAGAACCAGCACGATGACCTGAAGAAGCAGTTCTACGACCTGCAGGAGCAGCACCAGAACCGGAGAGGAGGAGCACAGCCGGGTCGTGGACGAGCACCGCGACCAGATCCAGCGGGTCCAGCAGACCAAGGAGGAGGAGATCTCCCGCTTCAAAGGTGCCTGAGATGTGCGATAGGGCTCCTCCCCCTGGGTGTGGTTGTGTGCGTATGTGTGTGTGTGTGTGTGTGTATATGTGCATGTGTGCGTGTGCGTGTGCGTGTGCGTGTGCGTGTGTGTGTGCGTGTGTGTGTGTGTGTGTGTGTGTGTTCCTATACGTTCTGAGGGCCAAACATGGAGAAACTACCTTCCAGTGAGGTCTTTTTGTAGAGTGAGGACCAATAAGCTCAGTGTGTGTGTATATATGTGTATGTTTGTATGCGTATGTGGGTGTGTGTGCATATGTGTGTGTGTGTAACTGCACTGCTCCTCCCTCACAGAGAACTTGTACAACCTGCGGGAGGAGAACAGGCAGCTGAGGAAGGCCCATCTGGACGTGCACTCCCAGCTGCTGGACGTGCGGGTGAGGCTAAGCCCAGGGGCTGCTGGGTAATCATGGGGGGGGGGGGGGGGGGTAGGGGCGGAGTAAGGGCTGGACTAAAGAGTGTCTTGGGGTGGAGTCTGGAGTGTCTTGGGGTGGAGTTGGGGGTGTGTTGATGTAGTGGAGTGTCGATACAATAGAGAGGACAATAAAACAATGGGCTAATAATAGAACAAATAGAGGACTGGCTCGTGTGTGTATGTACGCGTGTACATGCTTACACACCCTCTGCCCCCCACAGGGAATTTTTCCATGTTCACGTATGTTGGTTTTTGAATTTATGTGTGCGTTTTATGATTTGTTTATGGCTCACTTTCAGCCGTATAGCTCTGCTGGTGTTCAGCCGTGTTGCCCTACAGGTGTTCAGACGTGTTGCTCTGCAGGTGTTCAGCCGTGTTGCTCTGCAGGTGTTCAGCCGTGTTGCTCTGCAGATGTTCAGCCGTGTTTCTCTGCAGGTGTTCAGCCGTGTTGCTCTGCAGGTGTTCAGCCGTGTTGCTCTGCAGGTGTTCAGCCGTGTTGCTCTGCAGGTGTTCAGCCGTGTTGCTCTGCAGGTGTTCAGCCGTGTTGCTCTGCAGGTGAACTGACAGGTTGTTTCTCTCTCCTTCGCACGCAGCAACAGCACAAAGACCTGAAGACGTCCCATGACCAGCTCTCTCTGACCCTGCAGGACCACCGGAATGCCCTGGCCGTGGCCCAGGTCATAGGATGAGTTCATAATGCTAGGGGGGGGGGGGGGGTTTGGGGGGGGGGGGGGGTGGGCGGGGGGGGGGTGGGGTGGGGAGGCAGCTATGGCTTCATTCACTACTCACTGCTTCAGAGAATGAAGAGCACATTCCACTCATGGAACAGGGAACACAGTGCTCTCTATCTCTCTCTGTCTTACTCTCTGTCTCTCTCTGTCTCCCTCTTTCTCTTTCTCTCCCTCCCTCTCTCTTTCTCTCACTCTTAGTCTTGCTCTCTGTCTGTCTCTCATTCTCTCTCCCCTTCTGTCTCTCTCTCCCTCTCCCTTTTTCTCCAGGACCTGTGCTCTCCTCTCTCTCTCTCTCTCTCTCCTTCTCTCTCCTTCTCCATGACCTGTTCTTGGTTTAAATTACTTTACAAGTGATTGAATGACCTGATTAAACCTCACTCTAAGGCTGATTTTGTTGAAATGATCTGTTTAAAGGGACTAACTCAACCGTTAAAATAAAGGTCAGCACTTACAAAATTTTTCATTCTGTGTTTAAAAAAAAAAAAAAATAATAATAATAATAATTTCCCGTAGTAACTTGGTGCTTTTGAGAAATGATACAGTGTTTTTGCAAAGCAGTGCTTTTGGAAAATAAATGGGGGGTGATGAAGAATTGATCAGTTTCAGAGTTTTGGCCATTTGTTACTTTCTAAAGCTGTCCTCGGTAAGGATGCAGACCCAGGTGAGCCCTGAGTCAGTCACCCATGTCATGGCTGTTCGCTGGGCCCCGGCCGTGGGTTCGAGGGTGACTAAGCTCGACTGCGGTCACATTCTCTGACAAATCGAGCGGAAAACTATGCGCAGCGCCCGGGGGCGAAGGTCGCGGGCGGGACGGGGGGCACCGAAACGTTACCACCGTCGGCAGTTTGGCTTTTGGAGAAAAGAGCGACGCTGCACCGTAGATATTAGGAACACTAGATTGGTCGCGCCCGCCGACAGCCCAGCGCTCACCTGTGTGAGCTGTGGCCGAGCTTCCTGTGTAAGTTCAGAATTCCATACGCACCCGCGTCTGTACTGGATGCTGTACCAGAGGGCTGGTGCCTGCTGCGGAGAGCAGGTGGAGTCGCGGTGTGTGTGTGTGTGAACGAGGTTTAGGAGTAACGGGCGGCCATGTTGTCTCCTCCCTGTAGATGGCTGCCGTCGCAGTTGTCGTTGCCTGCGCGTTGACCCTTGACCCCCCCTAACTTCCTGGAGCATGGCGCTGGTGTGGATTGGCTGTTGAAGTGTGTCTTGGTGGAGAAGAGGCTGATACTAACCCTGTGCTTACCCTAACCTTTCCACCTGCTCCCCAAATCCTGCATGCCACCGCTCAGTAACACGCAAGGTTATTCTCTCAACCTCTCTCTGTTTGTTTGATTTGATTTCTTATTTTCTAAATTATAAACACTACTTACTAGTTGTCACGATTGTTTCTACTCACATAATGCATGTCTGGAGAGTAGAATGAGGCTATATCCTTCATATGGCCAAGAATAGAATAGCAGAATATATCTGTCCTCTTTATTCTTTGTAAGAACAGAACATAACTGCATATTCTTTGTTGTCAAAGCATAGAACACCACCATATCCACTATGGTCTGTGAGAGCTCCCCCTGGTGGTTTGTCTGACAATTATACATTTTCCACAGTCGTTGCTTTATTAATTTGCAGCTGCTGTGTTTATATTCAAGGCTTCACTCAAACAAATCAGACCTGCCCATCCAATTATTAGACTTTTAAAACATACAAATCACATTTTGTTTGAAGTTGCCAATCTTCACAATGGTTTACTGATTTCTGAGGGGAAAATGTTTGAAAATCATTGCTTTTGTTATGTCCTGCAATGCGTACACATTATTGCTAGACTGTCTGTTCCAAGAGATATATTGTATGACTGTGCACTTTCACTTACAGTTATTTTGTGTGGCCTGACCGTGTTTTGCAAACCAAGCTGAAATCTTGAGACACTATATGCACAGACTCCTACCAATCCTACCAATCAAAAGTGTCGTACCAATCCTACCTACCAATCAAAAGCATGGAGCGACTCTGTGCGTAGTAGGCATGGAGACAGCGCTGTGTTTGTGCGACCTCCTGTCATTCATCCTCAGGCATACTTTCTCTAAAGACGTCTCCGTGTTCGCTGAGGTAAGGTGATGCGCGTTGCGGAACAGTTTCGAACGTTCTGTCGTCTCTCTCTCTCTGCGAAGGTGCAAGTGGAGGAGCTGAAGAGTCTGAAGGAGAACCTGAAAAAGAGGCCCATTTTAAACCAGCCCCCGAATCTGAACCGCACCCCTGCCCCGGCCCCGCACCAGGCCGCCGCCCACGAGGAGGAGCCACATCACGAGGAGGAGCTGCGGGTACGAGAGGGTGTCTGCCGAACTGGCTGTGCTGTGCTCCCCCCCATTCTCAGCTGGACCAGGCTCTTAACAGTGAATGAGGAGCAAAAGGAGCTTCTGGCTGAATTGCATCTGGGATTTTGAGTTTTGGCAGTGTAGATCCTGTACATTCAGGGTGAATGTCTGTTCTGTACCGACACACTGTGAACACACTCCTTTTCTACCTGCAGGTAGATCTTCAGGAAGAGGAGGAAGAACAGAACAACCAGCCTCAGCCTGAGATATCCCAGAATGCAGTGCAAGCTGAGGTGGAGGTGCACAGGGACGAAGGAGGGGCCCAGGAGAGGAGCAGGAGCATGAGCAGGAGGAGCACGTGCAGCAGCCCGTGGGGGAGGTGCCGAAGGAGCAGGAGGCGCAGGAGGCGCAGGCCCCGGCGCAGAGGGTGAAGTCGCCGTACGAGCAGCAGCAGGAGCAGCAGCGGCTGGCCGCTCAGCTGGCCGAGGAGCGCCAGCAGCTCCAGCTCCGCCAGGAGGCGCTGCAGCAGCGGCTCCTGCGCGGGCAGCGGGAGAGGGAGCAGCGCCTCCAGCAGGAGCAGGAGGAGCGGGACCGCGGCGTGCGGGAGCGGCAGGAGCGGGAGCGGCGGCTGCGGGAGGAGCAGGAGCGGGCGCAGCTCCTGCGGGAGCAGCAGGAACAGCAGCAGGAGCTCCAGGAGCAGCAGGAGACGGAGCAGCACCAACACGACCTCCAGGAGAGGGAGCAGCACCGGCAGGAGCAGGAGCAGAGGGACATCCAGGAGCAGAGAGAGGCCGCTCGCCAGGAGCATCTCCTCCAGGAACACAGACTCAGGTCAGGGGTCAGGGGTCAGGGGTCAGGGGTCGGGGTCAGAGTGGAGTTCACAGGTCATTTTGGCAGAGGAACTGAATCGGCTCTGGTCAGGGTCATGCTGTGTGCGCCACAGATTAGAGAAGCTTGAACTCGCCCTTCAGCCACTCCACTAAAGTCACTGTCACTGCTTTCTGACAAAATAGAATTTCAGATCAGAGTTTCTTAAACTACGGGTTGGGACCCGAAATGGGTCGCGGGGGTGTGTGAGGTGGGTCCTGGAATGAGTCTAGTCCACTAGACCATGCTTGTATGTGTACTTGACAGGTCCCTGAAAGGTACTAAATTTCTAATTTGGGTCCAAATATTATGAAGTTTAAGAACAATGATTTGGATCCAGGTGTCCAGGTCTGATAGTTTCTCGTTATTGTACCTAAGTGCCTATCAGAAAATGCAAACCGCATTCCACTCATGGAACATGGGACATCTCTCTCTCTCTCTCTCTCTCTCTCTCTCTCTCTCTCTGTCTCTCTCTATTTCCCTCTCTTCCTCTCTCTCTCTCAGGCATAGGAGTCAGTATGACAACATCGATGCCGACAATGCTGAGGGTGAGGAGGTTCCTCAGAACGAGGGAGATGAAGGTGAGACTCCCTTCCCTGGACACTAACACACTGGATGTGTATGTGTGTGTGTGTGTGTGTGTGTGTGTGTGTGCGTGTGTGCGTGGGTGCGTGGGTGCGTGTGAGCGTGTGTGTGCGTGTGAGCGTGTGTGTGCGTGTGAGCGTGTGTGAGTGTGTGAGTGTGTGTGAGTGTGTGAGTGTGGAGTGTGGAGTGTGGAGTGTGGAGTGTGTGAGTGTGTGAGTGTGTGAGTGTGTGCGTGTGTGCGTGTGTGTGTGCGTGTGTGCGTGGGTGCGTGAGTGAGTGTGGAGTGTGGAGTGTGTGAGTGTGTGAGTGTGTGAGTGTGTGAGTGTGTGAGTGTGGAGTGTGTGAGTGTGTGAGTGTGTGAGTGTGTGAGTGTGTGAGTGTGTGAGTGTGTGCGCGCGTACGTGTGAGTGTGTGTGTGTGTGTGTGTGTGTGTGTGGGGAATGCGTTTGAAGTTTAACTGTCCCGTGACCGTGTGCTCAGTTGCAGAGAGGATGACCCACTCGCACCCTGCGGAGGAGGAGGAAGAGCATGACGAAGGGGCCCAGCCGCAGCACGAAGGGGAGGTACGTCAACGCACGCCGCCGTCCGCCATCTTGTCTTTGCCGGCGGCGGCGGGTTCGAGTCTGCCGTCTCTCAGGCGCGTGTGAGCCCCAGACCACTGGGGCTGAGCCTTCCTGCTTCTGCTCCTCCCCCCAACCAGAAGGAGGGGGACCTGAACCCGGAGGACGACCCCAATAACCAGGGGGAGGACGAGTTCGAGGAGGCGGCGGGGCACCGGGGGGAGGCGGCGGTGGCGGCGGCGGCGGCAGCGGCCCCAAACCGCCCAGGCACCGACGAGCAGCTGGTGGTGAGAGAGGAGGGGGAGGGGCTGATGACATGGGTCAGGAAGGAGGAGGGGCTAGTGGTGGAGAGGGGGAGGGGCATTGAGCAGCAGTGTAGATAAAGGGTAGGGCATTGCTGGTCCTGCTGCTGTGGAAACCAGAGTATGTCATTCTGGGTAAAAGAGTCTATAAACAGTATTAATGCTGTTCCAATCACGTGTTTAACCATGTTAATGACGCTGCAAACATCAAGAGGGTGGCTGTGCGCTTGTTTTGTGTCGGGTTGAAGGCAACTTGTTGCCTTGGTGACAGTTGCCATGGGTTGTTGCAGATGGCTGGAAATCCAGACCAACAAGAGGATGAGCAGTATGAGGAAGAGGAGGAGGAAGAGGTGAGACTTTCATCCCCAAGCACACGCGCACATGTACAGAAACATAAAACACACCCATAAGCTGTTACATTTCACCGTTATGTAACACGGTTGTACATTTTAAAACTATGTCCCGAATGGCTTGGCGCGTGATTTAAGTGCTGTAGGTCCTGGGTCAGATTATGAAGTTATTACAGAAAACAGACAAGTTAATAACTGTCCAGGTATGTGTGTTTGGAAAGGGAAGTGCATTCCTCATTTACTCTGCTGAATTCGGTCTCCGGTTTGTGTAGATAAGAAACACAGATGTGACCATCGCACACACACACACACACACACACACACACACACGCTGCCATGTACGTATCATTTGATTTCAGCAGTGGTGCGTTTCCTCCAGCGAGGCCTGTTGAAGGGGAAATCTCACGTTCCCCCCCCCCCCCCCCCCCCCCCGGGGGACGTCTGTTGGGCTCATTACTCATGTGACAGGCGTGATTAAACCGAGCGCACAGGGGCCCGTATAACCGTCAGAGCCCCCCCCCCCCCCCCCCCCCCCCCCCCCCGCGGCCCCGGCTGAGATAACGCCCCGTTGTTCTCCAGGTCCCGGACGACCTGCCGGACGGCCAGCACAGGGAGGAGGAAGAGGAGGAGAACGAAGAGGACCCGTACAACGAGGAGAACGGGGAGACCGTGAGTGTCCCGTCGGGGCTGACCGAGGGCCCGCTGTATCCCCCCCACGGGAGCCCGGCGTGACGAGCTTTCCCATGATGCACTGTGAACAGGGTTATAAAGGCAAACGGAAGGCTCGCGTTGAGAGAAGCTCGGCTTGAATCATAACAGCGCGTTCAAACAGGTTGATCGAGGAGCGCATCGATTGGTCTCTACTCCAGTCATGTGACCACTCAGCGCCACCGACGTTCCTGTTAGCCGCTGGCAGTGAGCTCAGCACCCGCCATCCCGGAAGAGTTCCGTCCACCGTCATTCCGGAACGTTCTGTTTTCCTCCGTTCCAAATTCTGCCTCAACCTACGGCTTCCACGTCCATCTGTTGAGTGTTCTGAAAAGTCGCTGTGGGTTTTACGTGTTCTTAAGTTGTACTATGGTGTTGGCCAGGCTCTGTACTGAGGTGTGTGTGTGTGTGTGTGGGTGGAGTGGGGGGGGGGGGGTGTACAGAAGTGTGCCCCTTATCGGACCCCCCCCCAAAGGAAAATAGACCCTGTTTACGGAGCTGAGTCAGCAGCGTACGATAACAAGACGGCAGTTGCGAAGCATTCCACTGGATCAGCGTTATGTAAGCCTTTAGGTTGGTGTCCTTGATGGTGTGGTGCAGTGGCCACTGACTAAAGGACACCGTTCAGATGTGAACGGTTATGAGTCAGCAGCCGGCTACAAAGGTTAACCGGGTCTGATAGGCTTACGGCGATAGTGCATAATTGTTAGCACAGAGGAAAGGTTACAACATTATATTGTCAGATGCATTCTTTTACCACACAGATACTTCTGCTATTTGAGAGGATTCTTACAGGCATACCACTGTGATGGGGCGTACCACTGTGATGGGTGTGCCCCTGTGATGGGTGTGCCCCTGTGATGGGTGTACCCCTGTATTGGGGCATACCCCTGTGATGGGTGTGCCCCTGTGATGGGGCATACCCCTGTGATGGGTGTACCCCTGTGATGTGGGGTACCCCTGTGATGAGGTACCCCTGTGATGGGTGTGCCCCTGTGTTGGGGGGTACCCCTGTGATGGGTGTAGCTGTTCTCAGCCCTCTCTCCGTTTCAGGTGGAAATGAATGGGCAGAAAGAGGCGGGGCGGCAGGACAGAGCGCCCCGGGGCGAGGCGAAGGCCAACGGGGTGGGGAACTACGAGGAGGACGAGGAGGACGTGGTGGAGGAGGGCGGGGCCAGGGACGCGCGGACCAATCGGAGAGCGGAGATGTGAGACGTTGCCAGGGAGACGTAGTGCCTTTTGCCAGGACACACCCAGCCCCTTCACGTTGGCCTTCAGAGCTTGTTATTTTTTAATTATTATTATTATTATTATTATTATTATTATTATTATTATTAATAATATTATAATTTCTTTTTTTTTTCTAAATAAATGTTTTGAGTATTCTGTGTGAGTCGAATGAATGAATCCTCTGGAAGGCGGAGATGTTGAAATCCGTTGAGGGCCAGACTCTTATCCGTCCTCAAGGGGAAGAGATGACCCTTGACCTCAGAGACAGACGTGTGACACACGGGGGTTCACACACACCGTCTGTCTGTGTGTCTGTCTGCCTGTCCTTCCGAAGGGACCTCCCGCGGTGACCCTGGAGGTCCTGTCAGAGAAGAGACTGATTCGATGGAGACGTAAATTCACGGATGATTTTTAAAAAAGATAAAACATGGGCGGACGTGACTGTTTTATTCATGCATTTGTGTGAAAGGGTCCCCCTTTAAAAGTCTTCCGTAGGCGTGTGTTCGATACAGGAGACCCAGAGGATTTAAAACTTTTAAAAAGCGTCTGAAGCGGCTGAGACTTCCCAGACCCTCCCCACCCCGCACCCTTGAAGAGCTGAACCTGTAGCTGCTGAGCAGATGCTGCCCCGGCTGGTCACCTGACCACAGCGCACCTGCGCACCTGTTCCGCCCGCCTTCACAGGCGCTGCGCAGAGCCGCGTGACCCTCTTCAGGCCTGCCGCACGCGGTACCATTTCCTGCCGCCGCCGCCGCGGTAGCGCTTCCTGCCCGCGCCGCGGGGGGACCCTGGCGGCCGAATGTCGCCCTCTGCTGCTCGGGTTCGGCCTTTCTCCAGGAGACAAACGGCCAGAGACTGCGCCGCTGAGAGCTAATTACAGAAAACGTGGCCGCGCTTCGCCTTTCTCGTCCGACGGACCGCAGAACGCCGCCGAGCTGCAGAGCCCGTTTGTGTGGCGGTTACGCATCTGCGCTGCCTTCGGGGGGAAAGAAGAGTAGGTTTTTAGAGAATGTTTTTTTTTTGGTTTTTTTTTTTTTAATTCTTAAGTCAGTGTTCTAGAACTCCATTGCTTTTAATGAGCGGTAGTGATTGTGACATCAGCGTTAGAATGTTCAGTGAAGAGCGTCTTTTGCTAATGCTGGGGTCTTGCAGGCTTTAATCAGGTGTAATCACCACCCCGGAGGGATTTTTTGGTGAATCCAGTCCCTCCTCGAAAATAATTACTTATTGCATCCATCTGCTCAGAGCTGGGATTAGAAGACTCCGCAGCACTTGCCCACCCTTTCTTTAACTCACACTGCCACGGTGTCACTGAGCTGTTGTAGCAACATAATGCCTTTCCAAAAAAAAAAAAAAAAAAAATGTCTTCAGACTTGGCGGGATTCAACTTATGTCAGGATAACATATGTAAATATCAAGAGCATCCCAACTGCCTGAAGGAAGACATTAGCCACCCACCTACAGCATGTTGAAAGTTTCTGACTTGAAGTATTAATGCAAGAAAAACCTGCTGTATTGATGAACATTTGTTACACACACCAGTGTTCAGAGCTGTGTGCTATGGATGCTGTCATTTGGTTGTGTAATTTAATGTAAATATATTTTAATAAGAGTTAATACTGAGTGCAGAGGTTGATGGGAAAATAAAATCCTGCCAAGTCCATATAAAGTGTCTTTATAAAAAGAACTATATTCCTGATGTTTTATGTGTCTTCCTTTAACATGTGCTACCCTTTTATAAGGCATACCTGAATGAATGTTATCTGGCGCTGCCAACTCTGGTGAATCTGGACAAGACATCTGTTTTCCTTGAGTGTGAACAGTACTGTTAGAAATGACCACGGAGTGCAAATGTGTGCAGTGTTGGGTGTAGCTACGGGAAGATTTGTGTCGCGTTTTGAGCCACTGACTTGAAACATTGGCTGCAAGACTTTGCTCTCTGTAGGGAAACACTGTGAAATAGTTTGAGTCAGTGTGTCACTGGTAAAACCTGACGGTTCACCTAATTTGGGATACCTGAATCCGCAGTCTCCCATTGCTGATCATGGGTACCATTAAGTGTGTCATCTGGAAGATTTATGTTTTTAATACTATCTTTGTTCTTTCTTTAAACGAGGGACACTGTTGCAGTATGAGTCTATGCACCTGTACATTATGGGCAATATCTGAAACTTTCATTTTTAATGGGTATCATAATTCAGTGGTCTTGTGTGCTGTTGTATATTCTGTGTCAGTGGAAGATTTTTTCAGATCAACTATGCAACGAAATTGATCAATCAATCATCCAATCAATTGCTTATTTACTGCTGTAAAATATACAGATATAAATATACACATTTTGTACATATGTTTCCAGAAACTGGGGAAAAATTGCTGTTTGATTTTTTAAAAGCTTGTATGTGAAGATGAATGGATGGTGAAATAAAACAAAGTCTTTGTGCTACCAGATCAGTGTTTGAAATGTAACTTCTCATTCAGCAATGTCGTGTCAATGTATTGCCATTTTTAAATTGTCTCACTCATGCTGTTTGGGATTTGACCTTACACAAAAACACGCCTTTACAATATTTCATCCGATGACGCCTGAACTTTGGACTCATTTGGAGCAAATGACCACCGCCATATTTTTTTAAAGAACAAACCAAACGCAGAAGTCTAATTCGTAATTGTTGCAGAAATAGTAAATAAATTATGCCTTTATATTCTATAATTTAATTGGTTAAATAGAGCCGGCCCGCAAACCAGTAAAGCATTACGGGATACGTATTTCTGAAAGAAAGCCATTTTGTACTATAAAAGGGCGGAAGGACCCTCAAAGGACTACAATTCCTGTTATATTTACGTCACTGTGCAGTCTTGTGTGGTGCAAACTGATTGGATCTTTGACAGAAACGCTCGCTCGCGTCAGCGAATCCTCTGAGCGCTACTGTTTTTGTGAAAACTTCCTTCTTCGGGTCGAAGAAAGCAAACAAGAAGGCTGCTAATATTAGCCACCCGGTAGTTACATCTATCAGCAAACAGTCCTAAACTAATTGAAGACGGAAATAATAGCAGGTATGGGTTATGCAATCATTAAACATGTTAGCTAACCAGATATATGTTTCTGAAAACCGTGTTTGTTTCCACCATCGAAGGCTAGCTTGTAGTCACCTTGCTTGTTTGGCTTGATGGGGGCTAATTGGTGTTAGCTAAGCCTGCTTTGCTCTTTAACTTGCCTAACTGACATAGCTAAGAACCTAGACAACTAGCTAGCTTGTTTAATCACGGTTTTACTAGTCTGTTTAACCGACGTTAGTCTGCTAGCTAGCATAGCTATTAGCCTAACAGTAATATGTTGTTAACTAGCTAGCTGTGCTACCTGACCCTGTAGCATGCCGTGTAGCGTAGTTAATTAGCAACTGTTAAAAGTTAGGAAAGTTAATTATATAAGTAGCCGAACTTTCAACCTTAGTTGCTACGTTGCTTAACGGTGTCATATATGATTTAAGTTAATGTAACGAACTAACTCGTGTAGTAAAAACAACGCGACCAAGGAGGAAGAATTAGGTCGGCCTAATATCAGTGCTCCCAACTGTCAGCTGTATAGCAGAATGAAATCTGGCTAGCTATTTAGCTGACTGACTTACCTGTTGTTAGTGCATATAATACTTAACTGTTTGACTTGGGTGAACTAAGATTCAAGTTTGTCATATAGCGTTGACTAGCAAGCACAAAACCTTTCGATAACTAGGTCCCTCATGGGTAGTAAGATGGGTAACTTAGCCGATCCGTTTCAGAATTTTGTGCCAACTTCTGATCTTATTTAATGTTAATTGATTAACTCAATCATATCTTGAGCTGACATTTGTGTTATCACCACCTACAGTCACAGACTGCAAGTGTACCCTAAAGATTTTATTGTGCTCAAGTACAGGAGGGAACCATTGTAGTTTTTAGAGCTGTCAGAAAACTAAAAGTAGGGTAATTCGTTAAAACAGTAGCCAGGACTGGAGATGTGCAACCCCTGCTTTAACCAGTCAATCACCCCTTGTAATATTGCTGTAAAGCACAAAGTACAAGAGATCCCACTCTTGTATCTATAATGTGTATACTTCAGACTGTAGAACAACAAATGAAAAATTGAGTAAAAGTTTTAAGAGTTTTGAGAATTCGATTATTAATTTTAATTGTTAATTAATACAAATAATTAGGTCAAAGTATTCAAACATGGCCTATATTGTTGAGCAAGTCTTCGTGATTACAGTGAGAGAAAGATACTGTTTTTAACCATTTACAGTTTTCAAGCTAGGCTTCAGAAGCAGAGGAGGGTAGGCTGGAGTGGAGTGGACTTGGGTACTGTCCCTAATTTTCTTAATGATTATTTATGTTTTTTGTTTTTTTCCTCAAAAGTATGTGAATGGTCATTGAGATGATTTGAGATGGAGATGATTTTATTTTTCGGAAACATTACCTAATTACGTGATCTACATCGGCATTGGTGAACAATTTAAAACCCCGAGCAATGCAGTCCTGATGCCACAGTACTGCAGTCCAACTCTACAGCACAGGTGCACTCAGGACTGAGAATGGAAGATGAGTCGATTAACCTTTTTTAAGGTGTGATGACACAAATATGTGATTAGAATGTTCTTAACTGAACATTCTAATGCTGATGCAACAATCGCTGCAGCTGATTTAAAGCAGTGGAGTTCTAGAACACTGACTTGGAATTTTGAAAAACTTTCCTAGGAAGCTTACTCTTCAGAGGGTTAACTCGGGGGGCGATGCATAGTGTGGTTAACTTTTTGCTTTTCTCTCCTGTGCAGCGTCTCTGTGTGATAGGCGGGGCCCTTCCCGTGATTGACGCCTTGGCCCGCTGCTGCTTTTTTCTCACCCTGAGCGAGGCTGCCCACGAGGATGACAATGGAAGAGATGAAGAATGAAGCTGAGACAAACTCCATGGTTTCCATGACGCTCTACGCGGTCATGTATCCAGTTTTCAACGAGGTGGGCCAGCCTGAGCTAACGGGCTAACGGGCCTACGGGCTTTTATGTGTGTATTCGTGACATAAGACGTGGAACTGCTAGCCTGACCAAATCATAAATTTTGACATCACCAATACGTAAATAAGGCAGGCAATCATAGCCAGGCGTGATTCTAATGCTCGCCTCACTGATTTGTATGAGGTGAAGCACAGATGCTGCGTTCGTTTTTAATGTCAGTGGTGATATCTGTGCTAGTGTCTCTTCTGGTGTGCTAATGAGAAGTCTTACTTTTTGATTGACAGCTGGAGAGGGTAAACCTGTCTGCGGCGCAGACACTGCGTGCTGCCTTCATCAAGGTAGGAGTCGGGTTCGACTTCCCCTTCATATTGGTGAAGAGTACTGACAGGTTTTCTCGCTAAATACTTTTGACAACAATTGTTTTTATTATTATCTGCCGAGATCTGCAGATTTGCACAGCTTGCTGTCAGTCATAATGTCATATTGCTGGATATTTTTTATGAAGCAGTTCAGGTTGAGCGTCTTGCTCAAGGGTGCAATAGCTGTGTCCCAATCTAGGATTGAAACCTGCAATCTCTGAGTTACATCTCCTTTAACAGTTTATAAGAGCCCAGAGTCCTTCCCCACTGCCTCGCTTTTGTTCATTTGGAGTTGAGATCAGTAGTTGATCGCTCTCCCCTGGATGTAGATGACCTCAGTAGTGGATTGCTCTCCCCTGGGCAGGCGGAGAAGGAGAACCCGGGCCTGACTCAGGACATCATCATGAAGATCCTGGAGAAGAAGAACGTGGAGGTGAACTTCACAGAGTCCCTGCTGCGAATGGCTGCAGACGACGTGGAGGGTGAGAGAGAGGGAGCGAGGGAATGAGAGAGGGAGGGAGGGGATGAGAGAGAGAGGGGGAGGGAGGGAGTGAGAGAGACAGGGAGGGAGGGGATGAGAGAGAGAGAGGGAGCGAAGGAATGACAGAGACAGGGAGGGAGGGGATAAGAGAGAGGGGGAGCGAGGGACTGAGGGAGGGAGGGAGGGGAGAGATGGGAAAAGGTGTCTAGAAGGTGAACATGTTAGGTTATGAGGTGGGGAGGGCAGTTTGGGGGGTTAGGGGGTGTTTCTCATTTAGCAGGTGGATTGGGTTTGGAATATCGGTCACTCTCGTTCTGCTTTCACTGTTCCCTTCTTGTTTGTTATTTTCTGTGATCAGTGGCAGTTTAAAGTCTCAGAGTCTCTGTGCAGGAGGAACGGTCTGTGCCCCATGTACGCTGGCGACGGTGCCGCGTTCCCCTGCACTGGAGACCGGCGGCTCCTTTTCTGTCCCGCCCTCCCTCCGTGATGATTGGCTGTCTCCTGTGTGTGCCGTGTGCTTGCAGAGTACATGATTGACAGGCCGGAGCAGGAGTTCCAGGACCTGAACGAGAAGGCCCGGGCCCTGAAGCAGATCCTGAGCAAAATCCCCGACGAGATCAACGACAGAGTGCGCTTCCTGCAGACCATCAAGTGAGTCTCACGCACACGCGCACTAGCGTACACACGGCCACGCGCACATTCATCCAGATGCGCACACACACGCGCGTGCACACACGCGCAAAATCATCCAAGTGCACAGGTGCAAAATCATGCAGGTGCTCTCTCCGTCTCTCTCTCTCTCTCCCTCTCTCTCCTCTCTCCCTCCCTCTCTCTCTCTCTCTCTCTCTCTCCCTACCTCTCTCCCTCTCTCTCTCATCTGTGCTTTCTCTCCCCTCTCTTGCACAGAGACATCGCCAGTGCCATTAAGGAGCTGCTGGACACGGTCAACATCGTGTTTAAGAAGTACCAGTACCAGAACCGCAGAGTGAGTGCGTGCTCTGCTGCCCCCGTGTGGCGAACAGTGGTCAGTGCACGTTGGGCTTCCCTGTCGGCCGGTGGTCCGCAGGCCCGGGCCTGGAGAGCAACAGGGCTTCTCAGTGCTTAGTTGCTCAGCTAACGCAGTTCCATAAGTGGTCACCTGACCTCACCTGGTTCCTTGGGCCTGCAGCGGATGTGAGGTGAAAAACAGAGAGCAGCGGGACCCTGCTGACCGGACCCTGCGCCTCTGCAGGCCCCTGCGGACCCTGTGCCTCTACAGGCTCCGTGACACAGACCCCTGCTTTTGGCTTGCCTTGCCTTTTATGTGCCCAGTAGATCTAGCGACTGTGATAAAGTGCAATTAATACAGATTAATTCCCTTTCTTTTTCCTCTTTTCGCACACTTGTATTGAGGCATTGAGGCTTTTAGAATGCATTATTAATGGATTCATTGGAACCGGAGCAAACTTTGTTCATTTCCAGGCCCTGGAACACCAGAAGAAGGAGTTTGTGAAGTACTCCAAGAGCTTCAGCGACACCCTGAAGACCTACTTCAAAGACGGAAAGTAAGCTGCCATGCCCCGCCCATGCGGCGGCTGATGGGCCAATGGCAGGCCTGCGCTGGTCTGGCTTTGGGCCCGCCCATTTTGGGATCATGTCAGCGTCGGCTGTTGCTAGGCAGAAACCTACGTGCCATAATAGTGTCGTAATTAGCGATTTTAAAGCTGACAGCCACCTTCGTGGCAAGCGAGCTGGTCGGAACTGATTGGCAAGACCACAGATCCTGATAGCCAATCCAAGTGTACGCAGCGGTCATGTGATGCAGGGTTTCTATAAAAGAGATGTGTGTATATATATATATATATATATATATATATATATATATGCAGAAGAGCATCTCTGAACGCACACCATGTCAAACCTTGAAGCAGATGCGCCACAGCAGCAGACCTCCTCACCGGGTGCCACTCCTGTCACCTAATGAAGTGGCCTGTGAGTGTATGTATATATATATAAGCCTTTGGTTCTCCTCCCTGATTCTGGGTTTCTCTGTTTCCAGGGCGATAAACGTCTTCATCAGTGCCAACAGACTCATCCACCAAACCAACTTGATACTGCAGACCTTCAAAACCGTGGCCTAGAGGAGCCCCCCGCCCTGTCGCACGCAGACGCGCGACGGACCGCCCTCTCTCTGTAAAATGTAAAGTTTGTTTTCTTCACGGGACTGTAATTTATGAAGCCTTGCTTAGTTTGGGAAGGCCTGAAGCGAGTCGGCTCGGAGGGAACACCCTCCTCCTCTCTCGCTCGGGGTCTGAATCATGGCTGCAATCTCACACACACACACACACACTTCTCTTCTCTTCACTTTTTTATTTTCTTTTCCTTTCCTGGTGTCGTGATCAAAAGAAAGCCAGGCTGTTTTTTTTGCGCGCCTTAACAAGTGTCACGTAACATTCCGTATAAAAAGTGTAAATATGCGCTTCCTGTTCCTGAAACCCCCCGGTTAAAGAAGGACGGGAAAAAGGCAAGTTATGTATTTAACAAATATCTTGTGGCAAATGTTGTAATAAATAGTTTGCATATATTGAAAGTTCTTGGTGGGTTTTATTTTAACTTTTGGATTGGATTGGATAGTCTTTATTGTCCCCGAGGGGCAATTTGGTTTGCACACAGTAGTCAACACAACCAGTACACATCATAAATAGATAAATAAAAGACATAAATACATATAACATACAGTAGATGTCATCATAATAAAGCTGCAGTAAGCTACTAACTGCTGGTGTGGTTGTAGCTCTCAGAAGTTTGGTGGGGTACCAGAACCTGAGACGACTCTGGAACCGGTTCCCGTACGACCGGTACTGGTATCGAACCGAATTCAGATTCTGGTGCCCCACGCCCTCGCTAGCTAACGTCACGATCGCCCTGTCGACTCAGTCGCTCTGGCTCTGTCGGTGACAGCTGGCACAGTTAGCAAGCTAGCTAACGTTAAACGTGGTCACAATGCCAAAAACGAAGTTGCATAAATTTATATGTGTAAAGTATCATTTGAACAATTAAAACAATTACATTGTTAAATTTCTTTGCAATGATAAAGGTGCGCAGCTTTCACACGCACCTTTGCGCAGTCTAGACGAGTAATATGAAGCAGTGCCTCCTGTCCTGCTCAGGAGTCTCGTAAGCTCCCCTCTCTGTTTAGGGCGGGCGTGTCTCACTGAGAATGTGTGAACCAGCACCCGCGTGTCACTTCCTGCTGAGTCACGCCTGATGTGGAGCCAGGGGTTTATTCACCAGATTAGCTGTGATGTCCTCAGTTTTCTCACTTCCTCTTCAGTTCTGTGGTGGGACACATTGGAGCGGGAGTGATTTTATAATAATAATAATAATAACAATAATAATAATAAGAATAATAGCTTTGTTTGTGTAGCGTATTTCCGCAGGTGTTTTAGGTGAGGGGGTGGGGCTGTGTGTCCACTGTGTCGTCCCCTTGCCTTAACGTTGAAACCCGCGGGGGTTTAACTGGGACGACCCCGCCGTCGCCATGGCAGCGCGCGGCGGTATCCGTGTGTGCGGCAGCTGCGGGCGGCGGCGCTTCCTTAACGGCGTGTCTGAGAGCGAAATGTGCGCGCGGCGGGTTGACTGGATTATGACGGCGCGGCTTCGGTCTACGCGGCCGGGGGTGGGGGGCCTACGGGGTCAGATGTGCGCGGGGTCGAGCGAGGGCGACGCAGGGTTCGAGGCGAGGAGCCGATCCGTGCGGACGCCGGAGCGTTTGGAACAGGCCCGCGTGGCCTCTGGGCCTGTGGCTGTTTCTGAGGTTAAGCTGAAGCCGTCAGAAAGCACCTCGGTCACCCCCGGTCCACCTGCGACCGTGACCGCGGCTTCACCCCGACCGCCACAGGGGGGAGAGAGGCAGGCACGGTCCTCTCAGCAGAGCTACAGCGCTAACGTGGGCGCCGGTGTAGGTCAGTGGGTAAGGGACTGGGCCTGCGGGTTCGATTCCCAGGCAAGCCACCGCCGTTGTACCCTTGAGCAAGATGCTTAACCTGCGTTTCGGCAGTACATATCCAGCTGTGTAAATGGATGCAGTGTAAAAACGCTAAAAGCTGTGTAAGTCGCTCTGGATAAGAGCGTCCGCTTAATGCCTGCAATAACGTCATGTGACACTGGAGGTTTGTTCTGTGGAAGCAGGGCATTGTGGGTACCCTCACAGTGCCGCTGGGTACCTGTTAAGCCCCAGTTTGGCGTTTCAGGTTAGCGCGCCGCTGAGCACGGCTCGTCCTGGCGGTAAAGGCGCCAAAATGTCGCGACTCTCGCGCGAGCGGTGTTCACGTTCGCGTTCACGTTCACGTTCGCGTTCACGTTCACGTTCACGTTCACGTTCACGGGCCTGGGCCCTCCGGTGTGCGTCCCGGGGTCCACCCGGCGTGACTCCGATAACGCGGTTAAAACGTGCCAGTCTTGTAGCTTTCTCTATCCAGGCAAAAAAAAAAAAGCCTCACCCACTCTCCTGGGGAAAAAAAAGCCACGCCTACTTTTGAAAAAGGCCCCGCCCACATTCATCACGCCGGCGATGTGTGCCTCAGTCAGACCAGGCGTGCTGTGGATACGGAGAGGTATCTGGACAGCCGCGACTCGGAGCAGTATTTTTAAACCCTCCAACTGCAAGGGATCGATGAAAGAAAATAACATTGAATTAGGGTCCAGTGTCCTTTTAAAGGAAGCGTCTAATTGACACGCAGTACCGCATTGTGTCCAGCAGGGGGAAATAAATGTCTTTTGTTTGTATTTTTTTCTCCCTTATTCTTTTCCCCCCCCCGCTTATTTTTCTTTAATCGTTACAGGAGGAGCACCCCTGTTCCGGAAAAGTCCAGATTATTTGGATCCGCGATCCTGCAAAAATTGAATAAAGGGAGCTGGCGGTCTTGCTGACTCCCGGTTCTGTCTCTTTCGCTCGGAGACAGACGAAAACTGTGCAGATGGAGAGGAGCCCTCCTGGGGGGAGAGGTACCCACTGCTTAATGGCACATAGATCTGCACACCTTCCCCAGCCACAGGAATATTCCACCGGCAGTTTACAGTTTAAACAGGTTCTAGCGTTGGCATCCAGGTGCAGTTTAATATCGAACAAGCCCAAATCACTTTTTTTTTTTTTGAGAAACCTTTAAATGAACTTAAAATCCATGTTTGGAAATTGACTCAAACTTCAGTGTCAGTAAAACCTGACACCCTGAGAATGTTTTATATATAAATATATATACGCACTTTGAAGTGATATGTCTGGCATTCAATATTATTCGCAGTTCGGAACCATCTCCTTAGAAGCAATAGATTTTCATAGTAGGTATTTAACTTTATAAGTGTGTGTGTGTGTGTGTGTGTACGTATATGTGTCATTTTGTGTATGAGAGGGAGGCCTGCAGGAGTGTTTTAAAGACATAAGGCCGTGTGCGTGCGTGTGTGTGTGTGTGTGCTTGTGTTGGTCAATTCTTATGTGCCATTATTCCATTAGCTGGAGAGTAATGCGACTGTAGGACTGTTGACTGGCTGAACGAAAATTGGAGTTGTGTATATAAAAATGAAAGTACTCTTTATTGGAAAAAAAAACAAAAAACTGCACACTCTCACGCTCACGCAGTTTTTAGGAAGTGAACGGGAAAATTGCTAAATAGCCGGTTTAAATGTGCATTAAGGTTAATGGAAGCAGCTGTGGTTTGCACAATGTGTGCTGGAACTGCAGCAGACGCTGTTCTGTGCCGGATTCTTTCAGACCGCCTTGTGAATGAAGCTCTCTAATTTGACTTTGATTTACAACTTTGCAAATGTGACGAGATGCTTTTAGGGTTTTTTGTGTGTGTGTGTGTGTGTGTGTGTGTGTGCGTGCGCGCGCACTTGTACTTGTGTTTGTGCAGCCATGTGTGAGTGATCGCGTATGTGTGTAAGCATGCCTGCGTGGTGTAAGACTGCAAGCGTGTGAGTGTGTGTTTGTGCACACTCGTGTTTGTGTGCACACGTGAGCGATTGTGTATGTGTGTAAGCGCGCCTGCGTATAAGACCGCAAGCGCACGTGTGTGTGTGTGTGTGTCTGTTTATGTGTGTGTGCGCACATATCTGTGCAGCCACATGTGATTGTGTATGTGTGTGAGTGTGCCTGCATGTAAGACTGCAAGCGCAGGTGTATGCGTGTGCATCTGAACACACACGCGTGCTTGTGTGTTCTGCGTAGGTCCACAGCGGTGGACAGGTGATCGTTGACCTAACACTCTGGCTGCTGCAGGTTGTCTTCCTTGAGACCACCACTAGATGGCAGTGTGGTGGAGACTCTCAGCAGGGTGGTGACATTGAGCAGCAGTGACATCACAGCATAACTATGGCCTGAATGTCAGATCTTGAAAGGGCAAACCTGCTTCTGCTATCTCCACAAGGGGGTGTACTTTTGCATTCTACCTTACAACCCACATTAAAGGGGTAGCTGGGTTTTTAAAAACTAATTTAGTTTTTGTAAACAGCATTTATTGACAATTATGAGCATGACTGTCCATTTTTATATTGTGCTGGTACTTCTTCCCTTTGGCAAAGCGGATATTGCCCATATGAAATGGCTCCAACCTGAAAATAATATTGAAGGCAGTTTAAAAAAAAAAAATTAATAATCTGCTAGCATAGAAATGTATGACCACATGTGTACAAGTGCACACAGATATGTAACATGTCAGTAAGCATAATGTGATAGGCTCGGGGAAATGGCAGAACTAAGAGTTTTATGTTGGACTCGTGGTTGTGTGTGTAGCATATAATTAAACTCCTTCGGGTCCACATTGATTTGTATTAGGTGTATGTGAATTACACAGTAATTACAATGTGATCGGCTTCTTTGCTGTGACGCGGAGTGGCACGGTGTGTGTTTCCTGTTGGCGGTTGATGGTGGTCTGTGTGTGTTTCCTGTGTGTGTTTCCTGTGGCAGTGTGTGTGTTTCCTGTGTGTGTTTCCTGTGGCAGTGTGTGTGTTTCCGGTGTGTGTTTCCTGTGGCAGTGTGTGTGTTTCCTGTTGGTGGTGTGTGCTGCAGTGCGCCTGTAATTCAGCAAATAAGGCCTGGGATGATTTACAGTGATGAGCCCACTGTAAGAAGTGCCTCCGGCTGGATGTTCCTCTCCTCCTCTCTCCCTTCCTCCTTCCTCCCTCTCTCTAACTCTCTCCTACTCCCCCTCTCTCTCCCCCCTCCCTGTGTCCTCCCTCTCTCTTTCTCTCTCTTCTCTCCTCCTCTCCCCCTCCCTCTCTCCTACTCTCCCCCTCCCCTCTCCCCTCTCCCCTGTCTCCTCTCCTCCTCTCTTCTCTCTCTCCTCTCTCTCTACTCTCCCCCTCTCTTTCTCCTCTCTCCCCCCCTCTCTCTCTCTCTCTCTCTCTCTCTCTCTCTCTCTCTCTCTCTCCCCCTTTC
Organism: Anguilla japonica; assembly: GCA_025169545.1. NCBI lineage: Eukaryota > Metazoa > Chordata > Actinopteri > Anguilliformes > Anguillidae > Anguilla > Anguilla japonica. The sequence goes on along the minus strand of CM045888.1, from coordinate 8,009,408 downwards.
TCTCTCTCCCTCTCTCCCTTGGTCGGCGGTGTTTTTCGGTGCGTCCCGCCGCTGGGACGTGACCCCTGCGTCCGAGGCCGCGCTGCGGGTCGTCGCCGGCGTGGGCGCCGTGGAAACGATGAGTGACAGGCGACCCGCTGCGGCGCTGGCTCAAGCTGACGCGTAGAGGCCCTCCCCCGTCAGAGCGCCCGTCTGTCGCCCCTGTGAGAGATCCCCCCAAATCTGATTACTGCAGGCCCCCCCCCACCCTCCGTCCACCCCCCCTCACTCTCTCTCTCCCCTCTCTGTCCCCCCTCCCTCCCTCTCTCTCGCTCTCTGTCCCCCCTCTGTCCCCTGTTCTCTTTCCATCTCTCACTCCATCTTTCCTATCTTTTTGTCTCTCTCCCTCTCCTGCTCTCTCCCCCTCTATCCCCTGTTCTCCCTCCATCTCTCACTCCACCTTTCCTATATTTCAGCTGCTCTCTCTCTCTTCCTCTCTCCCCCCTCTGTATCCCCGTTCTCTCTCCCTCTTTCACTCCATCTTTTCTATCTTTCATTCACTCCCTTTCTCTTCCTCTCTCTCCCCTCTGTATTCCCTGTTCTCCCTCCATCTCTCACTCCATATTTTCTATCTTTCCGTCTCTCTCCATCTCCGTCCCTCTCCCCCTCTTTCCCCTGTTCTTTCTCCATCTCCTCCTCCATCTTTGCTATCTCTCACTTTCTCTCCATCTCTCACTCCATCTTTGCTATCTCTCTCTCTCTCTCTCCCCCCTCTATCCCCTGTTCTCTCTCCATCTCCTCCATCTTTGCTATCTCTCACTTTCTCTCCATCTCTCACTCCATCTTTGCTATCTCTCACTTTCTCTCCATCTCTCACTCCATCTTTGCTATCTCTCACTTTCTCTCCATCTCTCACTCCATCTTTGCTATCTCTCTCTCTCTCTCCCCCCTCTATCCCCTGTTCTCTCTCCATCTCCTCCATCTTTGCTATCTCTCACTTTCTCTCCATCTCTCACTCCATCTTTGCTATCTCTCACTTTCTCTCCATCTCTCACTCCATCTTTGCTATCTCTCACTTTCTCTCCATCTCTCACTCCATCTTTGCTATCTCTCTCTCTCTCTGTCTCCCCCCTCTATCCCCTGTTCTCTCTCCATCTCCTCCATCTTTGCTATCTCTCTCTCCCTCCCTCTCTCTCTCTCTCTCTCTCTTGTCTCCTCCGTCAGCGTGCCCTCAGAGATCTGATTACCGCTCGCCCCTCTGTTTGCTCTCTCTCTCTTCTCCTGTATCTCTCCATCTGTTCTGATTTCCCCTTATCCATCTATCTTTCTTTTCTTTTCTTTACCCGATCTCTGCCTGTCTTTCCATCTGTCCCATTGTCTGTATGTCCTCCATCTCTCCTCCTACCTCATCCCTCTCTTTTTATTTATTTTTTTTTTCTTTCTCCTCATTTGTTGCTTCTGCTTTATCCCCCTGGACCTCTGTTTTGGTCTTTCATATTTTTACTTTCCTCAGCTTTTCTTTATTCTCTCTCTCTCTCTCTCTCTCTCTCTCTCTCTCACACACACACACACACACACGCACACGTGCACACACACACACACACACACATGCGCCCTCTCTCCCTCTCTCTCTCTCTCACACACATACACACACACACACACAGACTCATACACAAACTCCCACACGCACTTACATGCCCCCCCCTCTCTCTCACACACACACACACACACACACGAGTGCACACACATACACACACATGCACACACACACACACACAGACTCATACACAAACTCTCACACACACTTACAAGCCCCCCCCCTCTCTCTCACACACACACACACACACGCCCTCTCTCCCTCTCTCTCTATCTCTCTCTCTCTCTCTCTCTTTCACACACACACACACACACACAGCTGGCACACAACAGGGTCCATCAGCACTGAGCTGCACACTAATGACGGCAGTGATCAGCGTTTGTCACCGGGCCTGTCCATATGAGGGGGGGGGGGGTGCGTCCCATTAAGTTCAGCACAGCTGACTGCTGTAAAGATTTCAATTAATTGTCGGCAGCACTAAGTGCATTTGGATGAATGAATGAACATTTTTGAAGAGGAGGTGTGTGTGTGTGTGTGTGTGTGTGTGTTAGAGAGAGAGAGGGAGAGAGAGATGGAAAAGGAGGGAGGGAGGGAGAGAGGGAGGGAGGAAGAGAGATAGAGAGAGGGAGAGAGAGAGTGTGAGGGAGTATGAGTGAGGTGGAGAGCCAGCTACAGCACTGTACAGTACAGCTCTTGCACACCATGGAAGTAGGTTTACCAGAACTCCCTTTCCCATTCACCACTCAGTAATGATGTTCATTTTCCTTCACGAGTTCTGATGGTCATCAACGTTTAATTGGCACGTCGTCAAACAGCCAGGTGCTTTGATTGACAGCAGCCCGAGGTAACGCCTGTGATAAAAGCTATTGTCAATTACCCTTGCTTACTGAAAGATCAATTAAACAACACATGGAACATCGTGTTCAATAGGTACGTTTTGCCATGTAATGGCTACTTTGTTTTTATCTACTATTTTTCACAAAACCTAACAAATTTACAAATGGAAATACCATCAAAGTCTGCGGTGCGAATACTGCCAAGCTACACATTAAGGGTTCAATGGCCAGGATCGGTAACACATTTATACAAAAGCATTCACTGCTGTATCATTTCCATTTTTGAATTATCAACAACACATTATAAAAAAAAAAAAAAAAAATAAAAAAAACTTTTGTTTTGTTGCCTGCAATTTTTCTGAATGACATCAAAACACCAAACTGGCGTTCAAAGAAAAGAACCGCAATGTTGAGAGATCGTAGATAAGACACAGAGCGCCACCTTTTCGCTCTTAATTTCTCAAATATTTTGAATAAAACTGTGTGTGCCATACCCACAGAGGCCAGTAAACTATTTGAATCTGAAATGGTTTCCCGGGTGTTCTGCCCAAATGGCAAGGCATGCTGGGAAATGTGCTCTTTGTCGGTGCAGTGACATCACGGATCGCGTTTGGTCTTTACTTTATTCTTTTATTTTCTCTCATAATAGCAATAATAAGAATGTGATGGATTCAGATTTTATTCACACGCACACGCACACATACACACATACGCACACACACACACGCACAGGTGGTTCACCCTCTTTCTCTGATGATGGAAATCAGCTGTCTGTCTCTTTTCCTTTTATGTCCCTCCTTCCCTTGCCTTCGATGTCCCTCCCTCTCACCCTCCGAAAATGATCTCTCTCCCTCCTCTCACTCTCCCTCTCTCTGCCCCTCTTTCACTCCCCCCCTCTCTCTCTCTCTCTCTCTCTCCTCTCCTTGTCCTTAGTTCCTCCTATCTCTCTGCCTCTCCCTCTCCTTTCTCATCTGTATGCAGCTAAACTCCCAGCTGGCTTCCTGTCAGCGAGAGCCAAAGTTTCAGGGACTGAATCGTGGACATTTTCTCCCTCTCCCCTCTCTCTCTCTCTCTCTCTTTTTTTTTTTTTTTTCGGAGAGTGAATGAAGGAGAGCAAGGGGCCGGCCTAACAGATGGCGTTCGCCGGTGGGGTCGCGACCTCCACGCGTCCTTGCCGCCGGAGGAGAGTCGCCGGGGGGAGGATCGGTGTCCGGCAGCCGTCTGGAGCGCTCAGCCGAGGCACGCGTCTCCCGCCTCGCGTCGCCGGGGGAGGGCTGACCTCACAGCGCCTACGCTGCGAGAACACGGCGCGTGATGTCACTGAAAGAAGTACCATAGAAGTTTCGCTCGGAGTTCCTCTCAGGCGGCAGTCTGCTGCTTGTTGCGCGCACTTGCAGGGCCGCTAGCAGCCCGCCGGGAGCCCGGCAGAACTAGCCTAGCCGCCGACCTGCTCGTTTCGCGGTGTCGCCGGGAGGAGGTTCTGCGGCAGGGACGCTCGGCCTCGTCAAGAAATCAGCCGTCTGGCGTTTGTCTGAATGCCGCTCGGCGACAGCGAGATCCTGGGTTTGAGTGCTCCGGTATTCTGGGTTTTGTTCCTCTTCCGTTGCGTCCTGACGTCCAGATTTGTTTATTTCTTATCAGAATTTTTTGTCTAGTCTATTGTGTGCTGCTGTGCCGTACAGTCCTGTGGAGTTATAAAAATCTGACAGGTGCAGTGTCCGTCTCCTCGGGTTCTGGAATTTGGTGAAACGGTGTCAAACATGACATTTTTTAAGATGGGGGGGGGGGGGGGGATAAGGATTGACACTTTAAAAGCAAGCCTAATGACTTTGTATTGAGCGTCTCTCAGAGCAGCGGATAGCCCGTAGCAGAATCCCCGATGGCCGCGGATGCAGAACGTTCGCTTGCAAATGGGAGCGTCCACCTGGATGACTCACCACCGGCTCCTTGCCTCTCTTAATGGAATCTTTTTATGGCTTTACAATAAAAACATTGTGTCGCGCCGTTTTGACCTGGACGGTAATGACTGCAGTTAAGGGCTCCCGGCTGCATGTGCCCCAGAGCGGGCAGCCGGGGCCCCTGTGATGTCATTTCCTGTCACGCCACCCCTAGCTGGGGTGATCCATGGCAAATGGCAACGCTTCTGAGAGTAGATACCCAACAGCTGTTGGTTCCCAAATGTTTTTGCTCTGGCCCCCCCTTTGTCCCAACCCTGCCCCCCCACCTCACACACACACATCCTGCACAAGGCCATTTTCCTTCAGCCCCCCCCCCCCCCATGTCTCTCTTCCCCCCCAGTTAGGGAACTACTTCCCAACAGAGCACTTTGTAACTCCATTCTCGCACTTAAATGAAGATACTCTTCAGAGCAAATTGATTTGATTTAAATCAAATCAAAAAATTTCCCCCGAGCCAGAAAAAAAAGCCTCAAACGTCAAGGGCACTTTGACCCCGTTACCACGACGCCGTCCCACCTTTTTTTTTTCCCCCCCAGGTTCTGTCACAGGTGATATGTCTGCACGCTCGTGCCCGTGCACGTGAGGCGCGATATGTCTGCATGCCTGTGCTCGTGCATGTGAGGGTGATATGTCTGCACGTCTGTGCTCGTGCACGTGAGGGTGATATGTCTGCACGCTCGTGCCCGTGCACGTGAGGGTGATATGTCTGCACGCTCGTGCCCGTGCCCGTGAGGACGATATGTCTGCACGCTCGTGCCCGTGCACGTGCCCGTGAGAGGTGGTATATGGCATTGGAGTCACATGGCGGTTTGTCCCTGCCGGCGGCTGCTGATCTGAGCTGCGTGGCGGACGGCGGTGCTTTGCGTGGCCCTTTCCCGCGACCGACCGGCCACCAGGGGGCGCCCCGCGGCGCTGGCGCTCTGTTTAATAGCGGCTGAACTGGAACGTAACCGGCGCGGGAGCCGGAGTACCCCACGCCTAGCGGGCTCTGGCGGGGCAGCGTGCGGCGCGAACGAGAACACGCGAGGATCAAGGAAATAATCAGAAAAGCCGGTACTGTCCAGACGCTACTGCGGTTTCCAAAAGAACGGAAACTTAAAAATAAATTTAAAAAAAAAAAACATAAAAAAAATCTAAAATAATTTTTATTTTACGAACTAGGCGATGAAAGTCGTGCTGATTGGATCCGACTGCGGGTTGGACGGCTCGCTGAAGGTGGGGCGTTTGACCTCTCTCGTTTAACCGCACGCGCACGTTTTCACGCGACGTTTTTTTTCCGTCGCGTCGTCCGGCGACGGTACGCGCGTCTCCAACCTCGACGGCGTCGGAAAATTGGCCGGTGAGGAGATCTATTCATTCCGTGGCTCTTTGCCGATATTGGCCGCGTGTTGCTTTTATGGAGGAATATGATTTAATTCTGACTTCATGCGCTGTGAAAATGCATCTTTTTATCGTACATTGTTTATTACGAGGACGGAGCGCCTCAATAAGGCCCCGCTGATTTGTGGAGGGAATAAAAATGTTCTTTCACTAAGAGCCATGAATTTAAATGAGCTTGTCCGCTGTCCAATTCAAGGAAGTAAAAATAAAAAAAATATAAAAATATATATATAATAAGAAACAGGAACTGGGCCCGTTTTATTTCGCACCGAGCGACTGTGAATCACCGGGTTTATTGCCGCCCGAGTGCGTTCAGCAGTTTCTGTCCTTAACCCGTCTGGTCAGTGCATTTCGATAGAAAAAAAGTGTGAATGTAAATATATTCCCTCAAAACGACCCCCAGCTTCCCAATCGGCAGTAATGAGAGGTGCCTGACAAGATAATTACAGGATGAAATATCTACTCCCGTTACTCAATAAATTGTTCTTTGCCTTCGATACGCAACTCTCCCTCTCCTCGTCCGTCCTCGTTTATACCTAAGATACATATGTACATCATTTTGCTTCCAACCCGGTGTTTCTGTTCCAGTCACGCCTCTCTGTGTTCCTAAGTATATTTTTAGTATTTTTATTTCGAAGATGCTTTTTTGTTTTTTTTTTTGCCACACTGCCACCTAAGTGACCACAGCCATTTTGAAATCCTTTTTAGTCTGCTGGCAGAGTCAGCGATTGTGCGTTAACATTCTGGCAGTGTGGCAGAAGCATTATAGCTGCGTCATAAAATCAGTAGTGTGTTATGTGTGTTTGCTGGGGAATGCGGTGTGTGTGTGTGTGTGTGTGTGTGTGTGTGTGTGTGTGAGAGAGAAAAACAGTGGGACTGATTCACACCAGTCTCTGTATTTCTCCTCAGCACAAACTACTAAGTGAAGTTAAAGTTAAACACATCTGGAGAGTTACTAACATGTCAGCATGTCTCTCTTCTCATTAATATTCTCATTAATTTCATTATTTCACCCCGCCCCACACACACACACACACACACACACACACACACCCATAACTTAAATTATGGGGTAAGCCATTTTAGATGTAGTTCAAAATATACAATCTCATAACTCAAACTGATAAAGCTAGTGACTGCAGGAAAGCCTGCTTACAACACATTTCTCTGATGTGCACGCGCGCACACACACACACACACACACACACACACACACACATGCCACACGCAGAAACAAACACGCACACACACACACACTCATTAAATGTCCTACTGTGGAAAATACAAGCACTTGTACAAGCATGAGATTCAGCATAAATGCACCTGCTCTGTTGCTGGGTAACAAATATTGCATTCCTCTCACTCACTACATCAGATAGGGGGTGTACAGTATCTGGGATTTACACCTGTATGACACACACACACACACACACACACAAACACACGCACACACGCACACACACACACACACACACACAAACACACGCACACACACATGCACACACACACACACACACACACACAAACAGACATTCATACACACACACACCCACGCACACACACACAAACAAACACACACACACACACACACACACACACACACACACACACACACACACACAAACACACGCACATGCACACACGCACACACCCAAACCCCCAAATACACACACAAACACACACACACACACACACACCCAAACCCACATGCACACATACACACACACACACACACACACACACCCAAACCCACACACACACACACACACACGCACATGCACGCACGCATTACATTTTGGCATTTATCTTGCCCTCTCATCCAGAACAACTCTGCATCCATTTGTGCAGATGGAATTTTTTACTGAAGCAGTTTGCGTTAAGCACCTTGCGCAAGGGCGCGATGACTGAGCCCGGGCTTCAGCCTCTCGCATCTGGGTCACAAACCCAGCTCTCTAGCCGTTATGCTACAATAAAAATGGCATAATTCGGCTTTTGATGACTTCGACTCATCGTCATGATTAACAACAGCCGCAACAGCAACAACAACAACAACAACAAACAACAACAACACAACAACGACGACGGTTGTCACCAAGATCATCATCATCCTTATCTTCATAGTAATGATTATTATCATGTATCGTGATATTGAAACGCGGCAGTATGAGGCGTATGACAACGTTCAGGTTGGAGGTCTGAAGAGTGCATGAATCTCGGAGGTAATGAGCAACGTTTGGCTCTCCTTCCTAATCATGTCTCTGTTAACGTGGAGGACCTAGGTAGTACTGAGCCATCCCATAAGTCAGTGGGATGGTTCTCAGGGTCTCGGGGGGCGTGGTCACTCACTCGTCCCCACGGTAACGGAGAGTAACACAGGCATATCTCTGGACTTCAGACTCCAGGCCCTCTGATCTGAAATAGACCCCCCTGCTGTTCCACACTACCCTGTGTTTAGAGACAGAGAGAGGGGCGGGCAGAACAGGGTGAGAGAATGAAGAAGGGACTTGAACAGACATCTTGGGATACAAGGGGGGGGAGGGGGGTGCTAAAAAGGGCAATACTAGTAATTTTCCCTTGAATGCCCTCTCCTTTGAGTGCCCTCTTTTTAATGATGGTGATGGTGATGATGATGATGATGATAATAAAATCTGGTGGGGGGGTGGGCGCTGACAATATCTGTAAATGTGCCTGTGTGAGAACAGGAGAGCTATGAAGGGAGAGGGAGAGGGGGAGAGAGGGAGTGAGGGAGTGAGAGGAGGAGAGGGAGTGAGGGGGAGAGGGGAGAGAGGAGTGAAGAGGAAAGAAGGGAGTGAGAGGGAAAAGGGTATGTGAAAGAGGGGGAAAGGGAGGAAATGGAAGAGCTGCAGAGAGGATGAGAAAAGGAGGTGAAGGGTGAGAGAGGGAGAGTGGGAGAGAGGGAAGAGACGGGTGAGAGGAAGAGCAAGAGGGGCACTAGAAGACACTAGACTAAAAAGGGGAAAGAGAGAGCATGGAGCGAGAGAAAGGGGGGGTGGGCAGAAGAAAGAGAAACTCGAGCGGAGAGTTATCACGTCATCATTATCACTGTTAAAACGTTACCATGTTATCACCGCTTCATTTCGTTATTGATTCTGCTTCTCGGGGAAGTGATTTTAAAGCGGTAGCTTGTTCCTCCGTGCTGCACGCCGGCCCCTCCCAGCGCAGACGTTATTGTCGTAGTCGAGACTTTACTGAGTGACTCGCTGTTTGTGTTTCGTTTTTGATCGAATGCTGTTTATGCCCCGGCAATATGTAGCTATCATATTTCATGTCAATAAAGCACTTGAAATGAAATTGAGAAGGAGAGGGGGAGTGGGGGGGGGGGGGGGGGGTGGGGAGAGGGGAGAGAGAGAGAGCGAGGGAGGGAGGGAGCAAATGGAGAGGTGAGGGGAAGGTGAGAGGCAGAAGAGCAGGAGAGAAAGTGGGAGGAAAAGAAAGGATAGATGGGAGAGGAGGGGAAGACAAGAAGAGATAATGAGAGTGAGAGACAGAGAGAGAGGGGAGAGAGAGAGAGCGGGGAGGTGGGAAGACGAGAGGAGACAATTAAAGAGGGGGAGGACGGTGAAGGGAAGGGGTGTGGCAGAGAAAGAGAGGAGGGAGGGACGTGTACGGAAAGAGAGGGGGAGAAGATTAGGCGAGCGGCTTCCAAAACGGCGGCATATGGCTCCCCTTTACGAGCGGGAGCGGAGCCGGCGTCGGGAGAGAGCGTCGGTTTGTAACTGCACCGGGGACTGCGCGGCGTCGCGGGGCCTCCTGTTTGCTCTTCATCCCTCGCTCATCGGGGGAGGGGAGCGTAAAATTAAAGCAGTAAATCACCGTTTCGGAAAAGAAAAAAAAAGAATCACTTCCAGCGCACGTCCAACTTTTCCCGCTTTTTTCCACAGACACCGTAGCTGTGGTTGCTGGGGCCCATGCCCAGGAATTTTTTTATTTCAAAATTTATTATCATCATTTAAAATTTTTTTTTCCCTGAATGCATTCTTTGCATACGGTGCGTTAACTGCCAGTTTTATGCCTTCCCCCCCCCCCCCCCCCCCCCTGTAAATGACTGGATAATTCTCCTCCTGTTTAGCATAGTAATAAAAGGAATTTAATCGATTCGGGTTTTGTCATGTAAAAACAAGATAATTATATACCGTGGGTCGCAGTATTAATAATGGGGTGCAAGATTCAACATTTCCACCTTAACTGGGGCCTTAACTCTGAAACACTAAAATGGACGACTACAAGCAACTTTATGCGTCGAATCGATCAATCAGTGCCATCTCATTCAGAGGAGTGACCTTAATTAACAAGTGAGTCACCCAGCATGCTTTGCATAACAGAAACAAAAAGAAGAGTTAATGAGGATGGCACAGGGAAGGGAACGAGGGATCGCGAGGGACGCAAACGGACGTAAATAGCGCAAACGCAAAAATGTCGAAATAAAACGAAACAACCTAAAAAAAAAAAAAATTAACACGACGGAAAAGAAAAATTCGCAGCACAACAAAAGGGCGAGAATGGACAGACACAGCCAGGCGGACGGATGGACCTGGTGCTGGGGACCTCATTAGCTACCCGAGTTTCTTTTTCATATTTAAAGCAAATTTTTTTTATTTCCGAATTTCAGTCGCTGCGACAGGTCTGCTTTGTGGTCGCCGGGTACTTCCACACAACAGAGGACGCAAAGGCCATTTGGCGGTCAGATTTGATCAGAATCCGGCTCTAATGATGCAATGCCTGTGAAGAGGAGCGGGCTGAACTTAGCGGAAAGGTTTATTAAAAGCCCCAAATTGAATTTCTGATCAGAGAGGAGTGTTATCCCGCGGCTTTGTCAGTGTGTCAGGGAGTCGTGTTCCCGCGGCGATGCAGGATTAATTACGTTCCGTTTTTTTTCCTTTTCCTTTTTTTTTTTTTCTTTTTCTTCCTTTTTTTTTGTTCAAATTGCAGAAAGAACTCTGGTCTTGTAAGAAGCCAAAATGGAATGTTTTCCATTTCTATTCAGCTTTAACACAATTCAATTGTTGTCCGGTCTACAGAGTCAACTTTAAGTGAAATGGGGGAGTGGAAGGGGGGGGGGCGAGGGGGGGGCGGGGATGGGGAGGTGGTGCGGACTGCCGAGCGTATGTGACTGGCAATTTAACCACAGAGGGTCTTGAGTTCCTGGGAGCTCAATCTGTCCCGGTATCTCCATCTGATCTTTCCTTTCATCTCTGAACAGCTGCTCCATCTCTTCACTACCTCTCTTTCTCTTAGTACCTCCATTATCACACACCTCCACCTCTGACCAGTACAGTATCTCTTCCCTACCCCTCTTTGTCTTAGTGCCTCCATCTATCCCACACCTCTGTCTGTTAGTACCTCCATCTATCTCATCCCTCCACCTCTGAACAGTTGCTCCATCTCTCCTCTACCTCTCTTTCTCTTAGTACCTCCATCTATCCCATACCTCTGTATCTGTTAGTAACTGCATCTATCCCACCCCTCCACCTCTGACCTGTGCCTTTGTGTATTCCACCCCTCCATCTCAGATGGTTTACATCATCATCGTCATCATCATCTTCATCATCAAAAATATATACATATCTGAAAGATTCTAATTGTGATAAGGCCATTTGTTTGAACCATAGGATTTCAAGGGAAATTCAAACCCTAACTCTAGCCCTAATAAGACCATTTGTTTGAAGGAGGATTATTATTATTATTATTATTATTATTATTATTTATTATTATTATTATTATTATTATTATTATTATTATTATTATTAACTGCTAATTCATGCACTTCATAACCTCCCAATTGTTTGCTTTCCCAATATATTTTGCATATTCTGCATGTTTTTTCTTTGTGGTTTAAACAGTTTGCCATTTGGTGGTTAACATTTAAAATTTCCCAGAAATGAAGGATGATGAACTTAATGTGTGTGCCCTTTTATGAGAGAGAGCGAGAGAGATGGAGAGGATGAGAGAGAGAGAGAGAGAGCGAGAGAGACAGAGAGGATGAGAGAGAGAGAGAGAGAGAGAGAGAGAGAGAGAGAGAGAGATGAGAGAGAGAGAGCGAGAGAGACGAGAGAGACAGAGAGGATGAGAGAGAGAGAGCGAGAGACAGAGAGGATGAGAGAGAGAGAGAGAGAGCGAGAGAGACAGAGAGGATGAGAGAGAGAGAGCGAGAGAGACAGAGACAGAGAGGATGAGAGAGAGAGAGCGAGAGAGAGAGGAAGAGAGAGAGAGAGAGAGAGAGAGCGAGAGAGACAGAGAGGATGAGAGGAGAGAGAGAGAGAGAGAGAGAGCAGAGAGAGGGATGAGAGAGACGAGAGAGGAGAGAGAGCAGGTGCGAGAGAGAGGACAGAGATGATGAAGAGAGAGAGAGAGAGAGCGAGAGAGGCAGAGATGATGAGAGGGAGAGAGCGAGAGAGACAGAGGATGAGAGAGAGAGTGAGAGAGACAGAGGAAGAGAGAGAGAGAGAGAGCGAGAGAGACAGAGACAGAGAGGATGAGAGAGAGAGAGAGAGAGAGACAGAGAGGATGAGAGAGAGAGAGAGAGACAGAGAGGATGAGAGAGAGGCAGAGATGAGAGGGAGAGTGTGTGTGAGAAAGAGATCTTTTTTTTTTTTTGCGCATTCGGATTAGTGCCACACACACCTTGTTACATCTTGCTACCTTTCAAAGGCAATCCTGACCCCGAACCCCTCGGGCCTCCTGGGCTCTTCGGCCTGCTTCTCATCCGTAAGCTGGTGGCTTCGCTGCGGCTACGCGAGCGTTCGATCGCCGCTACCCACTCGCCGGCTGGGGCGAGTTTCTCTCGGGACGGCCGGTTTTAAACGAGCGCGAGTCCGCAGTAGCTGCGACCGCACACGCGCACGCATCCACGCGTGCGGGCGTCCACGCGCGCGCCCCCTCACACAAACACGTCACCTCTTCTTCGGCTCGTGACCAACCTTTCCACAAAACCTTGCGCAAATCTGTGAATCCGTTCGGGAGTTATGCGCCTTTTTTGCGATAGGCCGCGCCCTTCGCCACGCCCCCTCTTGGTCAATCGGCCTGAAAGTTACTCGGCTCTACCTTCGGTCACGGACCAACCTCCATGCCAAATTTCAGCCTCCTGGGGCGAAAACTGTGGCCGCTACGGGGTGGGACACTTTGTGGACCAACCGACCAACCGACAGACAGAGCTATAGAGCTGCGCATCCAGCTCTGCTTCCTGCTGAGCCAGCTCACCTCTGACCTCCGACCTCTGACCTGCTGGAGAGGAGTTTGTTGAGATCCCGTGCGGTCTGCTGTCTCTTTTTTTCTCCCGTTTAAAGTGTTCGTTAGGCCGCTAAGATAAAGATGCTCTGGAACTTCTTTGAAATTTATAAATGGGGGGGAAAAATAACGAAATGTCATTTTTTGACAGGTCATTTCTACACATGAAAGCTGGATTTCTGCCCACGACGCTGTGTCACGGCTGACTGTAAATGGCATGTTACCCTCAAAGGAAATATGCTCTCCTAAAGACCGCTATCAAATCCGCCAGCCATTTCGGGCTTTATCAGAACGTAACTGCTTTCGGTGCACAATAGCTCATTTGAAATGTCAACTGCGTAAAAAAAATCGGTTTGATATCGTAGCATTTTTCTTTATGTGGACGTGTTAAAAAGACGATGGTTTTACTTGCGTTGGGTCTGTGCTAAATCTCCATAATTCTGACCCTCAGCTTGCTCCTTCCGTCAAAAATAAATGAATGTATGAATGAATGAATGAATGAATGAATAAATAAAGTGTGTTGTGCAAAGCAGTGAGCAGTTGATCCACCGACCTCTGCTGCATGTGGGGCACTTTGGCGAGCCAGTTCTCAAAGTCCTTGACGTCTTTCATCGGCGAGGCGACCCGGTTTGGCCGAGCTTTGCATTCTGGGCCGGAGGAGGCTCCTCAAAACCAGCGCGAGCGGCCTGCGGGGCGGCGGGCCGTCCGTCAACTGCGCGTCAGGGACGCGCGCCGCCATCGCGGGGTCGGGAGAAACCTCGGCAAACTCGCAGGGACTTTGCGGTTCACAAGAGCCGGTTCCCCGTTTCTCCGAGTCCCGTAAAGAAAAAAGAAACTTGTCTTTGTCCAAGCTCATAGTTTCCGGAAACATCCTTACAGCCGAAGATATTGTAGCGGGTAATGTAGTGGAGTTGAGCCAAAGAGCTACTGACCTTCTCTCACTGTCCCGAGGCCCTCTCTCCTCCGTCATCAACAGGAAGGTATTGGGCTGCAGCTCAGTGAAGACCTGGAAAAAAAAAAAGTTAAAGGGGTCACGATCTGAACTCTAGCTGAAGAAGGTTGTTCTTTCCCCAGAGGCTAATTTTAGCCAGCAGGGGTGCCAGGGGTCTCCTGGATTTAATCCGCGTCTGTTGCACTCCTACCAACCATGACATATCTCCAAAAAATGGTTCAGTATCAAAGGCCATGATTTGCTGAAATCTCGTGATAGAATCACTTCTTCACAGGAAATCCTCATAAGTCTGAAAGCTTCCGAAGAGTACTCCTAAGCCCCCCCCCCCCCCCCCCCCCCCCCCCCCCCCCCCCCCCCCCGACCGAAATAATTTCATTCTGAAAAGAGTTTCCTGTTAGTTGTGCCCGTTTGGGCTACAGGGGCCTTGAACCAGACAGCAGAGCTGTACCCTTACCTCAGTAACTCATAGCTGATGAAGCATTCTCACAGGCTTACCACCCCCCCCACCCAAAAAAAATGATATTACACACATTTTGCAGTGCAGCCTGGCAACCGCCAAAGGCTCGGCCACAGAAGCTGAATTTTTCTTTCAAATATGTTTTCTTGGGTTTAAAATTGAAAAGCTCTACAACTGCTCTGAGCAGGGACTATCCCTGTCTGATACCCCCGACCCCCACCCCAGGACAGCCAGATTACCCCCTTATTATGACCCAGCGGGAGGCTTCCGGGGCACAGTAAATTCTGAATGCAGTTTGAACTCCATCCCAAAACCAAAAGCATTTATTATTTCATACCGATACTTGTAATCTGTTTAATCTTGAGCTTTCTGTTCGCACAAAAGATGAAAGAAGTAATATGCCCATTTGAAAAGCTTTGCAAGACCCGACATGCTCAGAATTAGAATAAGCTAACCATTATCAACCTGTTAGAAGCAGAAAATGACTGATCCTTATTAATAAGATGTGCATTTGCTTTTACTGCCTATTCTCAAGCCAGCTGGACAGTCTTGCACATTTTATAATCAATACCGTGCATTGTTATTGGCCTCCAGTTCCTCTTCAATCCTCAAATCACTTGGTGGCACTTTTAGTACGAGTACCAAAACAGCATGCTAACAACTTCTTGGGAGAAATTTGCTTCAAAAAAAAAAAAATAAAATAAAATAAAAACACTCTTGTCAACTGCCAAAGGCATTCACCTCAGTACAGACACATAAAAAAGTAATGCAAATCACCGGGAAGCCCATCTGTTCCTGGTATTTAACCTGAAGTAAAAGCTCCGTTATGTACATGATTTGAGGTGAGTTTTTAATGGAGTAGTACACAGGCTCCAATCATTTAGGACTGTGAATGTTATAATCCTTATCTGGATGGGTGAGTGGTTCCATCTTCCCTTACA
>CM045888.1:7986563-7991563 GCA_025169545.1 Anguilla japonica | reverse complement strand
CATTGCTAATTCAGGCCCATGCTCACAAAGATTTTGCAGATCTGGGGTCAGCGACCAGTAGCACTCTTCTTTGTGACCTTATTCAAATTAACAGACTGAAGCTGACTCCGGATCAGAACCCTCACTTCGAGAGGCTTTGTGTGTCATGATTACCTCGCTTTTTGACTTTGGCTTCACCGCTTCATTCAATGTGTGTGGAACCCCCATTACCCTGTTCAGGTGAACGCGTGTTTCTGAAGAGAACTATGGGAAAAGAGGGACGACAGAGAGATGGACAGAGCAAGCCTGTGTGTGTATACATTCAGTGTATGTGAGCGGGTCAGGGCGTTAATGACAGAGTGTGTGTTTTATGTATGTCTGAGAACAAGTGAACGTAAACATAAGTCTGTCTTGTGTGTGTGTGTGTGTGTGTGTGTCTGTGTGCGTGCGTGCGTGCGTATGTGCTCCCGTGTGTGTGTGTGTGCGTGTGTGTGTGTACCTTTGCTCTGCAGTGTAAAGGTTACTGGCTGATGGATATAAAAGTGTGTTTGCGAAGAAGAAACTTTAAGGACACAGTTACAGCAGAGTCTTGGTACAGTAATCCCAAAGCAATCACAAACTGACTGATTGAGGAAAACGGTAGGGGAGGGGGGAGGGGGGGGGGGGGGGAAACTCTTTCTCTCTGTATCACCCCGTCCTTCAGAAGAACCACAATTCTGAGACTCCTGTGAAAATAATAGTTTTTGTGCAGTGAGGGGAAAAAAGGAAATATTTGGAAAATCGTCAATATGTTTTTTTTTTTTTTTTTTGCCGTGTGCGTGTGGGCTGAGTTAAGTTTTTTAGAAAGAGTGTGGTGGATAAATGGCAATAACAAATACTGCAACGCTGTGGGGAAGGTGTGTGTGTATTCACCTGGGGAATGGTGTGTTCATTCACCTGGAAAAAGGTGTGTGCCCTCACCTGGGGAAAGGTGTGTTCATTCACCTGGGGAGCAGTGTGTGTATTCACCTGGGGAATGGTGTGTTCATTCACCTGGGGAACAGTGTGTTCATTCACCTGGGGAACGGTGTGTGCATTAGCTTACGTTAGTGTTTTAGTTGATGCGTTGCGTATGTTGTTAGAAAGCACAAGCACGAGCGCTCACATACCTCAGGTGGATACACTGATATTCTCTATTGCACTGTAAGGCACTCTGGATAAGTGTCAGTTAAGTACATAGTAATGTAATAGAATGTATTAGCGATTTAATAGGATGCAACAGTAATATAATAGAATGTAATAGTATTGTAATAGAATGTAATGTCTCCTGAATGAGGCATCACCATCAGCAGGATTATTGGTTACAATCTGAATCTCAATGTCAGAAACTGATATGGGGGGGGGGGGGGGGGGGGGGGGGGGGGGGGGGGTGGTCACACATGTGGGCGGCAGGGGGGTGGGCGTCCATATTTGTTCATTTCCCGTTCCTGTTCATATGAGGTGTGTTATCTCTCGTTCTGGGGCCCGAGGGTGATTTAAAATGGCTGCCTCTGCATACCATAGGGTGCAGGCGTTGAGGTTCAGCTGAAATGCGGATGCCTCACATAATAATATCATCAAGAGCCATCGCCATGGTGATTCAATTTAATTACAACCGTGGGGACAAATAAAAATGAACTATACTACATTAAATTAAAACCCTCCGTGCACAAAAACATAAGAATGAAAAATCACTTCTACCGAGTGTTGAGGTATGAAAGAATTGCGGCATCTAATTATAAATGCTTTATTTGAACAAGATCATCATTTACAATAATAGCTCTTTTTTGGCTCATACAAACTGTAATATAATAAGATGAATCTATTTTTTTTTTTTTGCCCAGCAAGCCCTTCTCTAGTAGGCAATATAACAACTTTGTTTCTTTCAGGATGAAAAATAACATATCTTAACAGAAGGAAATAAGTTCAGTATTGTAGTGTTTGTTTCCCTGGGTTCTTGATGTACAATGTAAGTACTGGAAAGGGTTTTTAATGGAATGGGGATTCTGGGAAGGTTTTGTGAGGATTGATAGGGTAAGCATGGGCCACCAATGGTTAAGAGAACAGGCAAGACAATGGCAGGTTTTTATTTTCATTTTCGTTTGAAACTGACAAGTGATTAGATTGTGTGTGTGTGTGTGTGTGTGTGGGGGGGGGGGGGGGGGGGGGGGGGTCGGGGGGAGAAATATTTCAAGGTTCTGAGCTGTTGATTTTGCAATCACTCTTCCTCCGAAATTCATCACTGTTTGACCTTGAAATAAATAAAAAGTAACTGCTCTGCGAATTGGGTGGCAACAGACTGCTTTACCTCAACTTCTAACGACAGGAAGCAACTGCAGCACAAAAAACCACGTACAAAACCACAAAACCGAGAGGAATTATGACAGTACTCATTGTCTATGATGACGTGAAACCTTCACGGCCTGGAATGCTTTGACTGACAAATTTATTTGTGTGTTTACTTTGCAAAATATTTTTTTGCATTGTTTATCGTTTTTTAATGTCAGTTTTTTTAATCTTTCATATTATATTATTACTTTAACTAAATGCATACGCCTATATTGTAGTTACATTTTAGATGTAGTGATATTCATATTTATGTATGTGTGTGTGTCTGTGTCAGAGTGTGCGTGTGTGTGTGTGTGTGTGTGTGTGTGTGTGGTCAGACTGCTTGGATGTCTGTCTAGAGCTCAATGCTGCTACCTGAGGAAATAAACTAGGCGTTTTACTACACAAGCATTTTATTATTTTGCTAGGCAGCTAATTTGCAATACAGTGTTTGCATGTCTATACTGTATTCGCACATATGTTACAGTCTGTAACGGATGTTGCTACCTAACCATAGCTGCGATGTTTTTTACTGCCCTTGCATTCACATATCGAGTTTAAAAAGTAAAAAAAAAAAAACCTGAAGTCCAGTCTTAACTGCGCGCACCTTATGGTCAGATCCTGCGGTTCGGCGAGACAAGGGCTCGGCTCCGCCCCTCTTGATGAGGGAGAGGTCTCAGTGCGTCAAGGGGGACGAAGGCCTGGGCGTCGGCCCGAGGACGGGGCGAGCGTGCGGTGATGTACGGTCGCCGCCGCCGCTGCGGCGCGGAGCCAGAGTGGAGCGAGTCGGCGCGCGGTGCCGGCATCGATTAGTCATGCCTCGGTCTCTCGTGGTGGCCCGTACCCTGGGAGGCAGAGATAAGCGGTGATTGTCACGATACAGCTGGCGTCCAAGGCAAACAGGCTGTCTTGCGTTTATGCCTAAAGTGACTGTGTTGGGCCGGGGGGGGGGGGGGGGTGGGGGGGGGGGGGGGGGGGGGGGGGGGGGGGATACTCGGCGCAAAGTTAAGCTTTCAGTGGTAATTCATCACTTATACAGTTCACATGGGTTCTATAGGGATCATATGTAATCAGAGTAAAACTGTGAAGTATCACCGCAGAACAGTGTTGATTTTAGGGAGGCGTGTAGCCCATGACACCAGTAAATCAGCGAATGGAGTTTACTTAATGATGTGGTCTTTTGGAACTTAGTAATGCTAGTGTGTGTGCGCTTATGCGTATGTATGCGTGTACAGGAGTGTGTGACGTGTGTGTGTGTAAGTGGACATAAGACAGAGGACGTGTTTCTGCATTTGTGAGTGTGTGTGAGTGTGTGTGTACAGGAGTATGTGTGATGTGTGTGTGTATAAGTGGGCATGAGGGAGAGGATGTGTCTCTGTGTTTGTGAGTGTGTGTGTGTGTGTGTACAGGAGTATGTGTGATGTGTGTGTATAAGTGGGTATGAGACAGAGCATTTAACTCTGTCTGTTTCTGTGTTCGTGTGTGTGTGTGCACACGAGTGGGTGAGACAACAGAGAAGAGAGAACGTGTGAGTCTGTGAATGTGTGGGGGGGGAGAGAGAGAGAGAGAGAGAGAGAAATCGTGTGTCATCTCTCCTCGTTATCCCTTTCATCTCTGTCAGGGCGCCCAGGCGATGAGAGCAGGGCCTTCCCTGTAATGCAGTTCATTTTTATGAACTAGAAGATGCATAAAGTTGGAAAGGTTCAAAATCAACGTAAAGGGAGAGAGAACTTCCATTGCTACCGTAAGAATGCTGAGTCGTTTGTCTGGCTAGTCAACAGCGATCAGCTCGGAATAGTCTTCAGACTTTGAGCGACAATACAGAGGGTTTTGGGTTAAAAAAATATTGTTGAACTGGTTTATTTATTGACTACTGATGTTGCTACCACAACTGCTATTGCATAGTTGCTATAGTTGCAATTGCTCAGTATTAAATCCTCTGAAGGTCCAATCACAATCCAATGGGGACTGTATGCGCACTATTGGAGCTTAGAGTGCTCTCTCAGTTCATTTTATCTGGAAAGGTATACTTTACTACGTACTATTCTTGGGTAACTAAGGCTATTACTCAAACTACTGTATGTAGTCATTTAAGTGATAACACTACAACTACTACACCACTAATAGTGCATGTACTTAAGCTCCGCCTCCAGCAGTCTGCTGACAAGCAGAGTTCCCTTTTCATTACATAACAGGCATTTTCACACGCTCTGGATAATGTTTGATGCTTTTTTTTTTTTTTTTTTTAAACATAGTATCTATTTATACAGCTGGATATATATGCTGAAGCAGAGCGGGGGGGGGAACTTGCTTAGGGGCGCAATGGTAGCGTACGCCTGAGAACCAAACCTTTTAGCGACCTTTTCGGGTCACAAGTCCAGGTTCCTTTGCCATTGTGCTGCGCTGCCACTGTTTCGAGAGTTCTTCCCGGAGTGGGAGTTTTTCCCGCCCCTTCCCCGGTGACCCCCCCGCCCCCCCCCCCCCCCCCCGGGTCTGCGTCGGCTTTGTCGCCGGACCGCTCTTCTTCCTGAGGCCACCGAAGACCCGCGTTTGCGTTCCGACACCACTCCCGCGCTTTCGCTCGCCCCGCCGTTGCGCGGGCTTGGCTGGCGGCCGTTTCCTCTCTCTGCCGCTGACCTCCTCATTGTTCGCGGACGGCTTAATGGCAGTGGGTC
>CM045888.1:7971563-7981563 GCA_025169545.1 Anguilla japonica | reverse complement strand
TTCTGCAGAGGGGAGGGGGGTGAAACCTGAACCCCCCCCCCCCCCCACCTTCCCGCCCCCCCCCCCTTGGCCAGATCCCGGTCCAGCGTGTATTAACAGCACACAATCGCTACCCGGGCACGTACGCTTTCAATCCCAGCAGGCCCCTGCTTCTATAGGTGCGTACATCACTGCTCCTGACCACAGCGGGGGGGGGGGGGGGGGGGGGGGCCTGTAATTACCCCTCTCAGACTCACTGCAGCGCACTCACTCCGGAACAAGAGAAAACTCCCATCACTCTCCGGCTCGGGGGGGGGGGGGGGGGGGGAGAGAGTGGGGAGGGGGGTGATGATCACTGTCAGTTATCAAAAAGAGCTTGTTAGAAATTATTTCCTCAAATGGATAAAAAAAAAGGACAGCTAAATCAAGTGAGCGGACGTTTGCTTCTTCACATCATCACCTTTGAATAATTTTACTCCTCTCCTTCTTTCTGTCCTCTCCATCTTCTCTCTCTCTCTCACTTCATTTTTCTCTTTCCCTCTTTTTCTATTAGTCTGCGGCAGAAGGATCAATTTCTCTCCATTTCGATCTCTGATATCTTGCTAATCAGACCTTTAGGTAGAGTGTTCATCAGATAGATTGGTACCTAGATAGATAGATAGATAGATAGATCTATCTGCTTCTTCTTTTGTCTGTTCTTCATGTGCATGCACACTTACACAGTCAAAGGAAATCCTGGGTATTTCATGGGTATTAAGGAAATAATAAAAAATAAATCTATTAAGATAGATAGGCAGAACATCTATAATGGGATAATTTTCTATAGCTTCTACTACTACAATGGTGGTGGTGGTGATGATGATGATGACGATGAAGATGATGAAGATTATTATTATATTATTATTATTATTATTATTATTATTATTAATATTATATTATTATTAATAAGAATAATAATAATAATAATAACCTCACTGTCCCAGAGGTTGTAACAGGCAGCAGCGGCGTACAACACTGCCAAAGCCAGGTCATTAATAAGAAAATGCAACTCTGTCTCCAGCTCCTGAAAGTGGCTGAATGAACAGCCTGTTATATCCGGGTTGCCAGGTCTGTCTGGGTTGCCAGGTCTGCTGAGTCAGTCCGGGTTGCCATGTCTGCTGAGTCAGTCTGGGTTGCCAGGTCTGCTGGGTTCCCAGGTCTGTCTGGGTTGCCAGGTCTGCCAGTCTGTCTGGGCTGCCTGTTCTGTCTTGTTTGCCAGGTCTGCTGAGTCAGTCCGGGTTGCCATGTCTGCTGAGTCAGTCTGGGTTGCCAGGTCTGCTGCGTTCCCAGGTCTGTCTGGGTTGCCAGGGTTGCCAGGTCTGCTGCGTTCCCAGGTCTGTCCGGGTTGCCAGGTCTGCTGGTGTCTGTCAGTACCCGCGCCCAGGCTGTGCTCACTCGGTCTGCACTCTCTCAACGTTGTCCTTTCTTTAAAATTTTTTCCACCTTCGTCAGCCAGTCTGCTATTAGCTGTTCTCTAGCTGTTCGCTTTTCCCATTTAGACGACATTTTTATTGTAATTTTTTAATTTTTTTTTTTGCAATGTAATTTTGTTGTTGTTGTTGTTGTAGTTATTGTTGTTTTGCCATCGGTTTGATTTGTTGTTGTGGTGAAAAAAAATTCTGAGCTGATCTCTTGTCATTGCGGGGCTTTGCAGGGCCACTATTGACTTACTAAATTATAGAACAGAACAGGGTTCATCTACACAGAGGAAGTGGTTTGATTTCTCTCTCCCCACTTCTGTCGCTCTTTTCGGTTATGTCTCCTGAGTGTATATGCACAATGCTGACCCTGCTATGTCACTCTGACCCGCTCTCTCTCTCTGCCTCTCTCTCTGTCTCTCCCCCCCCCCACCTCTCTGTTAATAGGTATGTTCTCAGGCTGTCTGACAGTCTCACCACGCTGCATGACTCCTCACATTCATCACCCCCCACCCCCCCCGCAACCCCACTCCACCCCCCCCACCCCACGCAGAGGTAAACACAGCCGCCGATCTCACCCGGGACGGTAGCAAAACCACACGGCCTGGTGCCCCTGTGCCATCGGTGAGTGTCCCTGAGTCACACCGCCATTCCCCCTCTTTTCCCTTCCTCTCATCTCCTCCTCTTCTCCTTTCCACCCCTCTCCTCTCCCCTCCTCTCCTTTCCTCTCTCTTCTTCTCCTTTCTTCCCCTCTCCTCTCCTCTTACTCACCCGTGCATCACACCACTTCCACTATTCCTCCTCTCCTGTTCTTCCCCTCTGCTCCTCCTTTCCTCTCCTCCTCTCCTTTCTTCTCCTCTTACTCGCCCACGTATCACACTGTCATCCTCCCTCTATTTTCTCCCTCTCCTCCCCTCTCCTCTCTTCTCTTCTCCTCTCTTCTCTTCCTCCTCTCCCCTCCTCTCCTTTCCTCTCCTCTCATCTCCGCTTCTCTCTTCATCTCCTCTCTTCTCCTCTCCTCTTCTCTCTTCCTCTCCTCTCCATTCCTGTCCTTTCCCCTCCTCTCCCTTCCTCTCCTCTCCTCTCTCTCCTTACCTCCTCTCTCCTTCTTTACTCTCCTCTCACTCTTATGCAGTAGGGGTCATCCCACCTTTCATCTCCAAACTCTTGGCACTAACTGACTAACATAAATTCTTACAAATGAAGAATTTTCTTCTGAGTATTGGTAAAAAGAAACATCTCTTATTAAAGTGTGGAGTGACGTACAGGAATCTCACTGGTGTCTAACGGGTTCAGGTATTTCAGGTATTTCAGGTATTTGACCCAGGTGTGCTGTGGCTATCTGTGGGTCATCAGAACAACCAGAACCTCCAGATTATGAGCAGAACTAAGAGACCGCGCTGCGTGAAGGTTAGAGCAGAACTCCCCTCTTCTTTCATCTCTTTAAGAAGGGAATCCACCGAGGCCCGTTTGCTGTCGTCCTTATTAATATTTTCATTATGAAAGGCAGCACGGCACATCAAACATCTCTCCCCACTCATCAGCCTGTGTGTACATAGATGTCCCCGTTCCTTGAGATAAAGCCATCTAATCCAAGGGGAGTGTTACACTCCCTTATGAGCACACAATACCATTACGCTTGTACCGCGTGGTAAAGATGCTTAACACAAGTGGGACTCACTCCCTGCGCTCCCACAACGCTGATGCTGGCCGCGTGGCGACCCCCTTTCCTGTGAGTTTGATGTGATTTGATGTTAGATGTGCGATGTTTTTTTTATTTTATTTAACATGACGCATTTGAAATGCATGCGACCGCATGGCGCAGGTGAAATGCATGCGACCGCATGACGCATGTGAACAGACAGATAGACAGACAGGTGTAGGACCATACGTATAAGCCAGGGCTGATCAGTTCCCTCACTGCAGGGCTGGTGTGTAGATGGATAGATGGATGGATAGATAGATAGATAGATAGATAGATACTGTAGGACTGGTGTGTAGGTAGATAAATAGGCAGATAGGTAGATAGATAGATGTAGGACCACGTGTGTAAGCCAGGGCTGATAGATGGATGGATGGACAGATAGATTGATTGATTGATCTGGCAGTTCATGTACTTAACACGCTCCACATTAGACCTGAATCAAACACATCTGAAATGCTTTCAAATTTCGAAACACACAAAAACGCCACTAACCAGCTGACATGAATTCTTCAGAATGACAAATTTTCTTCTGAATATCGGTGAAAAGAAACAAATTTCTTAATAAAAGTGTGTGTTTAAGCCAGGGCTAAAAAAAATCTGTTCCTGCAGGGCTGGTGTGTATGCAGTGTTTTGTTGTCACCAATTACACTGCCCAAATTAGCTAATTAGCTGAATACGCTTATGCTGGTCTAACTGTAGATTAGTCTGCAATAAGATGTTTCATGCTGGGACACAGGAACAGTCTTCAGCTGTCACTCACAAACTTATCAAGAACCGTGGCTAAAACAGCAATTACTAAATGATTGTGCTAATTAAACAATTAAAGTTGAAGTTGCACTGAATTCCTGAAACAGATACAGCCCTCCTAGCCAGCCTCTGCGTTAAATGGGTACAAGTCACAAACAAAAAAACCTAACAAGGACGGAATTTAATATGATCTAACACGATTACATTTTATGGTTTTGTGTGTGCGCGGGCATACGTGTGTATGTGTGTGCCTGTGTGTGCGTGTACGTGTGTGTGTGTCTGTGTGTGTGTGTCTGTGTGTGAGTGTGTGCATGTGTGTGTGTGTGCCTGTGTGTGTGTGTCTGTGAGCGTGAGTGTGCCTGTGTGTGTGTGTGTGTGTGGGTCACCACATGTAAATAATCTGTAATGTACTGTATGTGAAATCCGTTTATGCTATCTCACAGCGATAGGAGTGGAATTGAACTCATTCATTCTTTGTCAAGCAGCTGAATTGATTTTTTAAAGGAAAAATGAAAATGTCATGAAAACAAGATAGAAGGATAATGTCTACGATATCGTTTTGACATGAAAAAATCGACTGCTTACATTTATTTCTTTTTTTTAAACATTATTTTACGTTGTTTAACTGATGACATTTCAAGGACTGATATGTTGTAAACATTGGAAGAAATTATTTCCACGCTTGATTAAAATGATTGTTTGACAGTTTAATGTGGTCAATTTGCAGTTAGCCGAGGCACACAGAACAACTTTAACGCTTCATGATTCTAATAATTCTTTTTTCCCGCAAGACAAATTCCCAGTGCCTTGCTAATTTTGTTCTTTTGTATTTTTTTTTTTTTTTTGAAAAACAATGCATGGCTTCATACGCTTCCCTGTAAATGTATTTCAAGACAAAAAGCAAAAAAAGTTTCCCCATATCTGCTGTAAATTCTGTTCCAAAACTGTTAAATTATTAATGCACCTCATGAAGCTTTATTTTTCTTTTTGTCTTTCAGTTTCTTGTAAGAAAATGTGATAGTAAATAGTTTATTAAAATGAGGGAAAAACACATTGAATGTGCCACACATTGAATGTGCCAAGATTTATCAGCCTTGTGTGAACTATCTGTTTATAGTTGTTTTTGAAGTACTTACACTTTTTAAGGGCCATAAATTATTCAATCCCCCCCCCCCCCCCCCCCCCCCCCCCCCCCCCCCCCCCCCCCCCCCCCCCCCCCCCCCCCCCCCCCCCCCCCCCCCCCCCCCCCCAAATCGTTGAAGACCTGCCACTCACAGTTCGTATAATAAAGCGAAATAAAATGCGTATTGTTTTTGCGATTTCCCTTCCCGGCCCTTCCAATCAGGAAATACCTCAATAGTGCTGAATTTATGAGGCTGCGCTTCGATGTTAAAAGGCCCTTTATTTTATTTATTTATTTATTTATTTATTTATTTTAGAAAAGCAAAAACTTTTCTGCCCTTCAAGCGTCATTGGCCGTTTTTGACTTGGACCGTACCCGTAGCGCTTACACATTTACGATTTTATGAGCTGAGAGTCTGTCGACGATTAAGATGCACATTATCCTTTATGAGCCATAAGCGTGCTCCATTCTGGCTCCGAAAGAGCGCCACAGTTTGCCAGAACGACTCAGCTCAAAGAGAAGCACATCTGTCACACGCAACGGTAATAATCATTTCATCTTCCCTTATTACGTTTCAACCGCGGGCCCCTTCCACACTCCCTCCCAAAAAAAGCCTTTGCAAATGGTAAAGAGGTGTATTTATGTCTTTTTAAATGGAGGCGTTATGTTTTTTTCTTCTTTTTTTTGTCCAGTGGCTGCGGCTGAGATACAAACAGACTTTCCCTTTGAAGTTAAAAAAACGGCCCTGAACTTTTTCTATTTTATTTTAACAAGCTTACCAATTCTAAAAAATCTCACCCCATCAGCAGCTTGTTGTATTCAACTTAATTGAGTGTAATATGGTTCTATTAGCTTCAAGCACTTTATATTAAACACTTTGGATTATTCTAGAGAGGTTTTCTTTTTTTATTGATTCTTCTGATTTCATTACAGTACCTTGCAACACAAGCCCAGCAATTATGAGCTTATATAAAACAACATCAATGCAACAAGGGTTACACTAAACGATTTTCATACGACTGAATGGACATTATGTCAACATGGAATGACAAAGGGTGAGGTGAAAGAATATTGGAATGTTAGAATATTTGATTAAATATAATAAAATAACCACATGTGGTTGTGCTAATATCAGCTAATATCAGTGTGTCTCTGCAGTCAAATGGGGAATTTGGGAGAGTTGTTTTAAAAAAGCAAGTCCTCTCTCTTTCTCTCTCTTATTTGTTTGTCTTTGTTTTCTTCATTCGTAATATTATTTAGAATTAGTTGCTGTTTTGAAATGCTTAATGTCCAAATAACGGGGACTTTTATATCAAAAAAATTATCTCTCTGTACAGTGCTGTAACTGTCTCTCCATGTACACTTGGGGTATTGGGGGGTGTTGTGCACTCTTCCTCTGCTCTCTCTTTCTCTCTCTCTCTCTCTCTCTCTCTCTCTCTACGCCCCTCTCGTCTCTCTCTCTCCCCCTCCCCCCCCCCCCCCCCCCCCCTCCAGTGGCTCTTTGGCTTCATGACTGCACGTCACGTAAACTCCTGATGACTTGATAGTTTAACAGGCAGCTTGTTTATTTGGATAAATTAGCCTTTTTGTATCATTCGGGACTGACACATCGCATCAACCACACGCTGCCTCCAGTGGCACTGCCTCCGAGTGCATGTGAGGGTAAACAATGCTCTTTAAATAAAAAATTAATTAGAGCTTATCCTTACAACAGGAGACAAAGACAGATCGCAAGTCAAACCCTGGACTATGACTCTTTCAGCCTTTAATTCTGCATTATGTTATATTTCTACATTATGTGTTTTTCTATAGATGAGTCACATTCTGTACTTTTTAAATTTTCATTCAAATGTGTCTCTTTTTTCACTATCAAATCGAATGCAAGGTCAGTATTAGGACTTGATAAAGTAAATATCTCTTAACTGTTAACTTCACAGTACCTCTCAACCGCACTTGCTAACCGCATTATACGGAGTATTGTTACCTTACACGTGATTGGCTCAGGCACGGCTGTGAATCTTCAGGAATATGCACGAGGGATTTTGATAGGACGGGGTCCCGTAATGTCCCTATCACATGGACAGGGCTCTGATGCCCCCGCTGCCCAGACTCATTATGACATCACAGTGGCTGCCTCATTGCCCTTGAGAAAAAACATTTGAGAGCACCAGTCGCAGTGATTGTAATAACCGTAATCACGGTTAAATGAAATTACACCTGATGCATTTTTTTTTTTTTTTTTGGAACCACAGGTGTGCGAAGACGAAAACAATCACAAACTGTCACGAAGAAACGAACTCACGCGCGTGATTAACACCCGAACGTTAAATCAGACGCGATAAATATTCCATCCCGATCAATGATATTTAAAAAAAAAAAAAAAAAAAAAAAAAAAATGAAGGGCATTGATTGGGGAGCGTGTCGAATTCTCTTGTTAATTGCCTGATGTGACTGGTGTGAGAAACTGTTATGGTGATTGTTTTTCTCCTGGGTTATTTCTCTCAGTGTAAAGCGAAAGGCCCCAACCCGGATCTCTTCAGCAAACAGCCAGCTGTATAAATGGACGATGTGTGGAAGTATAAGCTAGCCGTGTGCCAAGCAAATAGCAACGCGACGATAAGCTGCTGCCAGAGATCAGTGTTTGTCTTCTGCTCCGGCAAATAAGCACATCCGAGCTAATAATTGCACGCCTTCTAATTTTTACAGAGGAAGACCAAGCGAGGTTTCGGATCAGGACTGTGTACATGCACGCGTGTGTGCGCGTCCGTGTGTGTGTTTGTGTGTACATTTCATTCCTTTTGGACTCATGAGAACATTGTCAGGGTTGAATCATCAGAGAACATTTAAAAATATATCTATGCACACCCAACCAAACACAAATGGATATCCATTATCTAGACCCACTTATCCTGGGCAGGGTTGCGGGGGGTGCTGGAGCACTGTGCATTGGACGAGAGGCAGGATTACACCCTGGACAGGCTGCCAATCTATCGCAGGGCACATACTCTCATACCTATGGGCAATCAGCCACACAGAAAGACCCCGGCTGGATTCGAACCAGGCCTTCTTGCTGTGAGGCGACAATGCTACCAACTGCACCACCATGCCGCCCACAAATGGATACATCATCCATTAGTCAACAAGCACGAGTCTGCAATAGCTGCGACTGCACACTTGCATGCATCCCCGCCAACCCCCACCAACCTCCGCCAACCTCCGCCAACCCCCACCAACCTATGCCATCCTCCGCCAACCCCCACCAACCCCCACCAACCTCCGCCAACCCCCACCAACCCTCACCAACCCCCATCAACCTCCGCCGTCATTTCTCTCTCTCTCTCTCTCACTCTCACCCTCACTCTCTTTTTAAATCGTCAGCGCCAATGACTGCATGTCACTTCCTTCCCCTTGTTTTTTTTTTTTTTTTACATTTTTTTTATTAAAAAGAAAGATAAAAGGCAATTATCTTATCCGGGCCCGGATTAAGCGCCAGTCTGTTGGCCCATTGACAGATGGCTGGCACAATGAGGGCCGGCCGGGGGGGTGGCGCGGGGGGGGGGGGGGGGGGACTTGGCGTGTTCCGGGAGGCAGGCACATCCATCATCAGCACGCTGCCACATTTAAAAACAAAGGGGAGCCGGGGCCCCCGGAAAACGGGGCGGGGGGGGGGGGGGGGGGGGAGAGAGAGGGAGGGGGGGCCTCGAAGCGCTAATTACCGCCCGCTCCACACCCAAAACGCAGCGAGCGCACCCCCTTCCTTTACTCGCCCCCCCTCCATCACTCACATGCCCCCCTCCCCTCTGTCTTCCTTTCCCGCTATTATCTCCCCACAATGCCACGTGTCAGCCGGATCCCTCTGAGCACCCGGCTCCGCGCAAGCGTCGCCGTTTCGGCTAAATCAACCCCCCGTCTCCGTTTCCTTATTCATCTCGCGCCTTTCTTTTTTTTTTTTTTTTGTGTGCCGTTATGCTTTTGTTTTCAGGCGGCTTGTTTTAGCCCCTTGCATCCCCGGTGAGCCAGAGGAGGCCTTTGGAACACAAGCGATATTCAGACAGCGATTGTCTTTTTTTTATTTACATTTTTAAAAAAAAATTTTAGGCGCACATTGTTTATCTGCTCCTGTCAAAAACCGAATGTCGTGGCGAAAAGGTGGAGTCGCAGTCCCGGGAGGAAAAGGGGCGGGGCTTAAATCAATGGACTGCTTCTCCCAGGTGGGGGGGGGGGGGGGGGGGGGGGGGGGACTGCCTGCCAGCTTAGCTTGACATCACATCCCACCTGCCCTGTCGTGTAATTGATAGTGATGATGATGGATTGCGTTCCTGAGACTGAGCGCTTTGCAGTGAAACTGAGGGGGACAGGCAGGTCACCTCAACCTCAGCCTCAACCAATGTGTAGCCCTAACCTGGGACATTCGAAGGTAGCCATTTTGTGCCAAACTTCTCCCACACCACACGTTGGCTGTGGTGAAAGGAGCGGGATACATCATTAACCCAGGTGATGAGGTAGTTAGATTGCAGAGGCCAGACTGGGAGTTTCAGCTACGAAAGACAGAACCTCCTACAGCACAGTGTCCTAATCACTGAAGCCTGCTGCTGCCAGATCGGATTTATTGGTCAAAACTCTTCGGAAATTTTCTTCTTCTTCTTCTTCTTCTTCACCTTTTGGAAATTTTCTTCTTCTTCTTCTTCTTCTTCACCTTTTGGAAATTTTCTTCTTCTTCTTCTTCTTCTTCATCTTCTTCTCCTTCTTCTTCTTCTTATTATTATTATTGAAAAAAAGTGGAGGACATCAGGGGAGAGGTATAGACACATGCGCACGCACATCACGCTGACCCGATGACTTTGTACCGATCACATTTTCTGGTCTCCTAGCGACAGATGCGGCAAGTGAATTTTCACATTTCAGAACTTGCGTGAAAAAAAAGCCAACATTTGGCTCAGCGGAGAACCCAGTATGATATGAAAAATAAAAAGGCCTTCGATAAACCCA
>CM045888.1:7941563-7964063 GCA_025169545.1 Anguilla japonica | reverse complement strand
TAACTAGCTCCTCAATATCCTCTCTTCTGTTTTGAATTTAACTTTACTTGTGCATGCAAGAGAGTTTTTTTTTTTTTTGTGAGGGAAAATAAACCATCTGCTGATTTTAGCAAGCCCCTCATGATGTAGTCTGCAGTAACTGAATTAACCATCTAAATGTGGGATTGGTCTTTTTAATGCAGCAAAGGTACAGGACAAGATTGTTTTTTTTTGTTTGTTTACAAAAGACTCTGTTATCCAATGAAGCACCGGTTATTTCAAACTTTTCCCGAACTGCCAACTATGGTAAACAATGTTTAAGCAGTTATAGTACAGCAAAATAACTTGTAGTTTCACAGTGACCAAGCTCGTTCAGTTTTAGGTGCGTTGCAAAATTCAGCAATGGGCGTTCCCATGTCGCATAAATTCAAGCAAATGAAGGAAGCGTGGCTGCAAAGCTGGGGTCAATGCCATTTTACTCCAGTCAATCCAGGAAATGAATGGAAACTCAGCTCATTTAACTGACAAATCGCCAAACATTATGGCTGCTTTTCATTTCCTGAATGAGCCGATTTGAAGCGCGTTTGACCTCCGCCCCGACCAGACCGGCACTTGTCAGCATGCCCAACAGGCTGGCAGCCCGAACGCCCTGGAGGATTCTGCTGTGCGGCTGTGTGGCTGGAGTGAGTGAAGACCTGGAGCGGAGTCTGATCGAGTCTGACACGCACTCTGATAAGTCCAGGAGCGGACTCTGATAAGTCCAGGAGCGGACTCTGATCAGTCCTGGAGCGGACTCTGTTCAGTCCTGGAGCGGACTCTGATTAGTCCTGGAGCGGACTCTGATAAGTCATGGAGCGGACTCTGTTCAGTCCAGGAGCGGACTCTGATCAGTCCTGGAGCGGACTCTGATCAGTCCTGGAGCGGACTCTGATCAGTCCAGGAGCGGACTCTGATCAGTCCTGGAGCGGACTCTGATCAGTCCAGGAGCGGACTCTGATCAGTCCTGGGAGCGGACTCTGATCAGTCCTGGAGTGGACTCTGATCAGCCCTGGAGCCTCCACCGCGGGCAAACCGAAGAGTTTATTATTTGCTGTAGATCAGAAAAAACGGTGAAACAACGATCTTCAGTGGCTTCAGTGAAACACTTCAGGGGCTGAAGCATCTGAAGCAAAAATCCACAGACAGCGCTGCCTCCAGGATGCCCTCAGTTTCAGATCCCCCCCGCCGAAGAACCTCCATTAGACGCTCCGAGTCTCAAAAACATTTAAAAAAAAACCCCCAAAAACAAATGGCCTTCCCCAATAGGCCAGGTAGTGAAACACAGCCATCGCCGTGGCAACAGGTAACGGGTTTTTTTTTTTCAGTTTTCCAGCAGCGGGGCAGTTAGCGTGCCGTAGATAGCTAGCGCGCCGCCGGTAACCGGTGAGGGACCCGAGACAGTTTGATATTACATTTAGATTAGATGCCATCAGGCGCTATCCTCATTTCGAAAATTGGAGCGGGGCGTCAGAGGGGCCCTTTGGAATCGACTCCAGGCGGGTGTAAGAAAGGATCGGGGGGGGGGGGGGGGGGGATTTAAATCTTTCAGTCCAAACGGACGAGGTGTGTGAGCTCTGGAGTGATTGGAGCTGCGCAAGCAATGAAACCCCTGGCCTGTTAGTTGGGGTTTTAATGCGGTAATACAACTATTTCCTTCTTTTCGGTGCTCAATGGGTCGAGAGAATTAGAAAGAGGGTCCCTCCCAGGAAGCCTGCTGAATAGACCTGCCAGATTAAAGGGAGCTGGCGCATTTGCAGTTCGCTCGGACTGCTGGGACCTGTAGTTTTTTAGCTCTGGACATACGACCCGTGCTTCAACTTATCCAGTGGAAATGAATTAGCGCCCAGGCTACATAACTCCATTTTATGTATTTGATCCAATTGCAGTTTCAATCTGGGTCAGAGAAAACTAAACAGAGATGGCACACTGTATACCTAGAAAGGCTGTTATCTGGTTATGGCTTATGACAGTAACAAGAAATCTCTTGGAGGCAAAGAAGAGAAGAGACAGAGAGATGGTGGGGGAGGGAGAGAGGGAGGAAAATGGATCCTCCTACATATTTAACTGACAGTTTTTTTTTGTCTCAACCCTTTTGCTAAACAATACATGGCTTTTATTTTTGTGAGGAAATTTTTTTTTTAAAGGTATATTCACAAATTGTCCTGGCAAGCTTCCTGTTCAGAAACAGATTAGATATGCCACACCAAGGCTCTTCTTTAAAAAAAGAAAGAGAGAAAGCAAGAAAGAAGAAGAACCTTTTCCTCGCTTAATAATCTGTTCGCATGTTGGAATCCCCAAGCCTGGCAGTGGTCATGGAAAGGAATGTTCCAGAACCCATTCAGAAGGACCGTTAAATCAAAGGAAAGACGAAACCAGGAATGGTCTTACTCTAAAGCCTTACACAAGAGAGTTAAATCTGTCTTTGAGTTTGTGTGAAAGCCCCGTGGACTGCCAGTGCCAAGTTTAACGATCACGTTCTTGGTGCTGATGTTCAGGTTTTTAAAATTTATTTATTTATTGTTTCACACCAGATAATTTCTGCTAATAAATGAATAAATAAATAAATATTGCAATTTTTCTTTGACATAGCCTAAAACTGTAGCTTGTAATGCCCACTAGTTTGACTTAGCATAGGTTAGGTCAGAGTAATGTTCACTGGACTTTATGTGTTCTCGGCTATGAATAACAGTACAAAATGAGTACTGTACCTTATCGGACCTGTGTTTTGTAGTTGTTCCAGTGACCTTTGGTATGCACTTATTGTACGTCACTTTGGATAAAAGCATCTGCCAAATAAATATAATGTAATGCAAAATAGGAAGAGGACAACATTTCAACCTTGTATTAGCAATATAATGAACACAGCCAACTTAATGTAATGCTTTGCCTGAATACAATTTTCAATTCAATTGACTTCTCTCTTGCCCCTATTATATATTTGTTAGTGTTAGATGATAACAGTAAGGTACCCTTGAAGGATATTGGATTAAATAAATACTTTCCAGACCCTTTCATTGTCTTGATTTATGTTCTTGGTCCAACATTCTGCATTGCTGATCCAGAGAAGCAAAATACAAATGTCCTAGACCTTCGTCCCGTTTTACAATTTTCCATTTTTGACATGAATTTTGTCTGGTCCAGCAATTAGTTAAGACATTCCTGGATTTTCATATGTTCATTCGACAGATGAGTGGGACATTACTAGGATATTACAAGTATGTCGCACATAATTGACTGACGATAGTCATATAGGGACCGATTAACTCTTTCCCTGGATTGCGTGTTTTTCTACTTTTTGCGTTTATGGGCACAGTTCACTCATCGCACCTTTATGTGTCATGTGAGTGTAACTGTGGAGCCCCACCCCTCCAAACAACACACACACACAGACACACACACACTCATGCACACACACACGCACACAGACATACACAAACACCAGACCTGGGTCAAATACATATTGGATTCAATACGCATTGTTTTGGATTCAGATACTTTTCTGTGCTCTATTGATCTTGCCTGGTGTAAATGAGCCTGCCAATATGACCAGAAGGCGGGATTTGCACTTTTTGAGAGTATTTCATTGTTCCAATACACCAGACAAGATTAGTGAAGTGCAGACAAGTATTTGACCCAGGTCTGACGCGCACATTATTTCTGTTCTTGTCTCCAGTGGTGATTTTATCTCATGGCAGAGGTAAAGCTTCCTGATGAAGAGCATGTCAGAGGGAAAAGAATCCCGCCATCAAACGCAATCAGCCACAGGCCTGAACGGTGAGCGATGCAAGTCTCCTCCAGGCCCCTAGGGGGCGCCCTCACAAGGGATAACGTCTCCTGTCTTTGTCTCCTTTTGGACTTAACGCGACTGTGGTCGCCGAACCGGATTTAGGAACAAAAGAGTTTGCTGTCGTACAGAGATAAATATAAGATAAATAACCGGTCATGCAATTACTCATCATTAGTCTTAAGGGTATTAAAATAAAAAATGAGTTCACCGCTGAATTTAATAACGTGGTGTTGATGATGGTGTCCACCTCAGCGGGTAATTAGCCTGACAGATACCACTCAGACGAAGAGCTAAAATCGTTTCCAGCCCTCCGTGTTTAGGCGGGGGGGGGGCACCGCCCCCCCCCCCCCCCCCCCCCCCCCCCCCGAGCGCTGCGCGTCGTTAGCACTTACACGCCGCGGGTTAATTGGCTCTCGGCCCTCTGAACCTCGCGCGACATCCCGTCGGCTGATTTGACGGCGCCGTCATCGCCCCCCCCCCCCCCCCCCCCCCCCCCCCCCCCCCCCCCCCCCCCCCCCGCCCACGCCGGGACTCTTTATCAAACGGATTCGATCGGTTTCGCTCCGACGCCTCGCGAGTGCGCTTGTCACCGCGGACGCTCGAGCCGCTGCACGTCGACCGCTTAATGCGCCGTCTCCGTGGATACAACGCTCCCGTAGATGATGTGAGATAGGACAATTATTCATTAATAATTGTTTTTTAATTAATAATAATTAATTAAAGGGTTTTTTTTTTTTTTTTTTTTTTAAATCATTGTGGGGACACTCAGCTCTCACGACTGGCTGCTGAACGCGGCTTTCCTGTGTCTGAGGTAACGGTGGATTGACAGGCCATTGATCTCGGCTGAGACGTCACTGTCGTATCCCAGTCTCTGGTCATTGCGGTCTACGCCAGTAAAGCTCGGTAAGGCAGTTTCATTAAGGACTTGTGTCCCATGGGATTAAGAAAACAGTTTGTGTGCAGGTGTGTACATGTGTGTGTGAGTGCGTGTGTGTGTGCCCGTGTGTGTGCGAGCATGTGTGTGTGTGTATGTGTGTGTGTGTGGGTAGGTGCTCACGCATGCATGTTTATGTGTGCATATGATTATGCATGTGTGTGCACATGCGTGTACATGCATACATTCCACAAATTGACGCTTTTCAGCTTGCCCCTTTGCATTTTGGCTGTTAATTACAGGAGAAAATGAGTATAAATTCCCCCCCCCCCCACTCCCCCGCTACCCCCTCCCTCAGAGTCCTCCTGGTGGAACCAGGAAGTGACAGAGATCCCTGCAGCTGCCGCGTCCTCTCTCTGTGATCAAAAAGTTTTACCGCCACCCGCTCGCTTGATGAGGTCATTTTGTTTCCGATGCTGCCTGAAGTAACCCCGGCCAGTCCTTTAGAGCGCCAATAAAACTGCGGGGGGAAAAAAAAAAAGAGACATTCTCCGCTCGGTGATTGACAGCCGCCTGTCAGCCAACGTCTGCGCCCTTCCGCAATGAACGCGAAATTGGAAGGGTCGCGCTGGGTCAGCTGTCGAGTCAGATGAGGCTAGGAGTCTCAGGATTTAATTGGGGGGTGAGGGTGGGGGGGTGGATGTGTTCACGTTAGGTACCTATCCTGCACCCTTCCAAGCTGAGTGTTCTGCAATGTCTGTGTGTGTGTGTGTGTGTGTGTGCGTGTGTGTGTGTGTGTGTGTGCCTGTGTGTGTGTGTGTGTATGTGTGTGTGTTTGTGTGTGTCTCTGTGATTGTGTGTGAGTGTGTGTGTGTGTGTGTGTATGTGTGTGTAAATGTGTGCGCACAATGGTAGAGACACATACAGATCATCACAGTTTTCTCACTCTAGGCCCTACTATCCAGTCCTGGCCTTCTCTGTCCTCTCCAAAATGCAAAACACGAGTAAAATGGAATGAAAATAAGCATATTTGTGTTGACTGTGTATATCTTTATGTGTAGTAGCACAGTATTACTGTGCAGAGAGCTCTCCAAACATAAAGGAAGAGAGGAACTTGGAAGGATAATAATGGGATGGAGATTTTCTATTATTACGACCTTAAATGCGTGTCTCTAAGGGGGGAAGCTAAATCGTTTTTGGTTGAGGGATGAAAACTGCATTATAAATCCCTGTTGTGGCGGTTATTATTATTATTATTGTTATTATCCCGATCAGGAGCTGGAGTTCAGAAACTGATTCTTCTTCTTACTATTGAGAGAGAAACAAAAAGATTGAAAGGAGAGGCTTTCATTGAGAGAAACATCAAGGCTATTATGTAGAGGAAGTGAAACTTAAATCTCATAATCTTGAGTAATGTTATGGTTTCGTGATGGAGATAGAGGTTGTTGTCATGGCGTCAGATCTGTCCAATCGGAGCGCCCAGAGATCTTTCCACATTCTTCCGCCTAGTCAGCCATTTTTTCTGTCTGCCATAAAATCTGAGTATCGGGAGCGAAAGGGTACATCGGCATTCCGGCAGCAGTCCAGCCGCCTCCGGAAGTTTCCGCGGCGTTCCCGGGAACGTCGACAGCAGCATTGTCACATCTCCACTTAGGCGCTTCTGTGGCAGACGTTGTAAAAAAAAAAAAAAAAACTTTCACACGGTCATGAACGGAGGTGCCAAGGAGGTGAAGACAACAGCCAACAGATTCCCTTATTGCTGTGCCAGTTACACCTACACACACACACAGACACACACACACACACACTCACATACACAGACACACACACATACACACACTCGTGCACGCGCACACACAGACACACGCACATGCTGCCTACTGTTCTGCTATTTGGTAAAGAGACGCACACACAGTGCCGTCACACACACACACACGAACATACGCGCGCACACACACACACACACCAACTCAAGTGTATTGTGACGTCCTTTGTTGTCTCATTTGTCTCCTTCATAAGCGACAAGCCCCAGAGGGGGCCCAGACTACTATTGTCTACTTACAGTAAGCACTACTGGCACCGCTGTGTGTGTGTGTGTGTGTGTGTGTGTGCGCAAAGGGAAGCTAGCATACGTAATGTATGCCCATAAATACTGCACACAAGCACACAGCCACACATCTGTCCCGCTACACCTCACTTATCAATACTTTATCGGCCAAAAAAGCACCTCCGTGTTGTGTCAAAGGTCTGCTGTTGCAAAAGTCCTCGGTGCTGTGATGTAAGCTAGAGTCAGTGGGTGGGATTCAGTTGTTTAGTGGTGGGTGGGATTCAGTTGTTTAGTGGTGGGTGGGATTCAGTTGTTCAGTGGTGGGTGGGATTCAGTTGTTTAGTGGTGGGTGTGAATCAGTTGTTAAGAGGCGTGTTTGATTCAGTTGCTCAGTGGTGAGTGTGATTCAGTTGTTCAGTTGTTTAGTGGTTGCTGAGATTCAGTTGTTTTGGGGTGGATGTGATTCAGTCATTTAGTGGTGAGTGAAATTCAGTTGTTCAGTTGTTTAGTGGTGGGTGGGATTCAGTTGTTAAGAGGTGAGTTTGATTCAGTTGCTTAGAGGTGAGTGTGATTCAGTTGTTCAGTTGGTTAGTGGTAGGTTTGATTCAGTTGTTTTGGGGTGGATATGATTCGGTCATTTAGTGGTGAGTGTAATTCAGTTGTTCAGTTGTTTAGTGGTGGGTGGGATTCAGTTGTTAAGAGGTGAGTTTGATTTGATTTGGGTCCCCCCCCCACCCCCTAAACCCGAATATTATAAATAAAATATATTTCAGAATAATATTTCGGGGGGGCCCTAAGCAGTTGGTTTTGTCCTATATTGAGTCGGGCCGGCTATGATTCTGCCTGCGATGGCTGTGCAGGAAGTGCCCCTGGAAACAGTTCTAAATAAACTTTTTTTTTAAAAACAAAAAAATAAACAATGACTCAGCAAATAATGGTGCACAGTGAAATGCGTTTAAAAGCGGGGGTGTCGCAAAGTTGGATGTGAATATTCTCCAAGCGATTCTTCCCTGTACTGCGTCCTCCTCCATCATAAATGCGAGGGGGGGGGGGGGATGAGTTTCTAAAATCCAGAGATCAGCACCTTACCCCCCCCCCCCCTTCCCGCTCTGGTAGGCCTTCCTCATTTGGCCGTACAGGGCACACCTGCCGCTTTTTTTTTTTTTTGTCTTTTCTTCCGAATATGATTTGTGGAGCGTGGCGTGTCCTTGATTTTCCAGCACGCAGCGGAAAGTGGCCAGCGCCCCCTGGGGGTGGCGAGACGCCGGTGCGGCCGAGTGAAATATAGGAATGGCTTTGAATCGGGGTGCCCCCCCCCGCCTCGCCCCCCTCCGCTCCAAAATGTATGGAAATGAACAGCGCGAGACGGGCCATGAATCACGTAAGAGGGGTCGGCCAAGGCGCTGAACACCACCGTTATTTATTTTAGCGCGAAATGTGCTTTATTGTTTGTTTGTTCTGATGAGCTGTGCTTTAAGCTTTTTTCTCCAGATCGCAGGCCACCCCCTACCTGATCTATTACCCTTCAAAAAAGTTTCGGCGAAACGCTTTAAACTTGTAAGTTTGCTGGCACAGGAAGGAATGCCCCCCCCCGCATTATGCTTGCTCACGGTTCCTTGACCCTTGACCTGGATGTTTATGACGCGAAAATTCTCGCCATCATCTGTGGGATGGATGGCCCGAGCCCAGACCCTCCAATCATCTGAATGGACCACAAGCAGGGCGAAGAGTGATGTACAGCCAATCCAGGTCACGTAAACATCAGTTCATCTGTCCAGCTTCGCGGCTCACGCACCCCGAGAACACAATACATCACACCTCGGCCTTTAACGCATTTTGTTTTTTAGCATTTTTTGTCAGAGTGCAATGACAAAGACTCCCCCTAACTCCTCCCCCTCTCCCCAAAAATTTCCCTCCAACACTCCAACACTCCCCCGAAAAGATCCTGCTTCCATCGCTGAGCCGTGTCGGTTACAGAGAGGATGCTTCAGGGAATCAATTAATCAGATTAATACTGTAAGTGAGCTTGACTCCAGTCGCCAAGGTTCAAGTTTAAAAGGTTAAAACGTTTTTTTTCTTCTTTTTTATGTTTACGGTTGGGGGTGGGGGGGGGGGGGGGCGGGGTTGATTGGAGCTCTGCAGGCTCGTGTTCACCCCCCCCCCCCCCCCACCCCCCCTCTGTTTAAAGGGGAAACAGTCAGAGCTTTGATGACAGCAACAATGGAAAAGAGTGGGAAAAAAAAGAGAGAGAGAGAGAGTTGAGGGGTGGCGGAGTATCCTGTGATTAAATATTTAAACTTGGTGGGGAGGCGGGGGTGTGGGGGTGGGGGTGTGGGGGGGGGGGGCTGTGATGGCTCATAGGTTCTCCCCCAGAGACGGGGCAAGGGGGGGACAAATGATGCATGAATCGTGACGACGGGATCCGCCCACTGCGGAGCTTCAATCGATAACCGACGCGTGGATTCCTACGTGCCGCGCACTCACGGCTACTGGGGTAATTATGGGATGCGTTGTCTCGGCAGGGCAGCGCTCGTGTGGGACGATCAAAGCCCCGAAAAAAAAACAAAAAAAAACAAACGAACTCTCGAATTCTGCGCCCCCCCCCCCCCCCCCCCCCCGTGCCGTCGCGGACGTGGGAAGGTTTCCCGTCTCTGTGCGGTGTCCCGTCTCCAGTGAGAACTTCTCCCTGTGCCCCTCCTGCACGTGTAAGTGAGGGACAAGCGGTAGTTTTAACTCCTACAGGCTCAGTTATTCAGTAGCTTAGTTACTTTACTTTTGTTTGCCATTGGCTGGATTTTTCTAGCCTTTGAGAAGTAGTTTGTCTGGAATGTTTAGGTTTTTTTTTTTTTTTTTTCCAAAATTCTGTGTTCTAGAACTTCATTGCTTTCAGTTAGCAGTAGCGATTGTGACATCAGCATTAGAATGTTCTTAAGATGTTCTTAAAAACATTCTCAACACGTTTTTGTGATCTTAAAGGGTTAAATCTCAGATGGAGGGAGCACAGTAGCCTGTGTCAGCTGCCGTAGAGGGGTGTTGGGTAAATGGTTAGTGGGGGGGTGCCAGGGGGTAGGGGGAGTCAGACACCTTCCCGCACAGGGCGTGTGGAAGCATGCTGTGATTGACAGTACTGAAAATAAGGGCAGCAGAACTGCTGTGCATTTAGTGATATGCTATTACCCTTTCTCTCTCTCTTTCTGAGACGCGCACTCACTCACACACTCACTCACACACTCGCACACACACCCATACACACGCACACACACACACACACACACACACACACATACACACACGTGTGCCTACACACAAACATACACATGAAGACGCAAAAACATACACATGGACTCACACATACTCACACACACACGCACGCACACACGCACACACACACACACACACACACAGACACAGGGGTGAAATGTTTTTCTCATCTCTCACAGGGGGCACTCTGAGATGGCCCTATCGCTCTCCTGTCTCTGATCAATGAAGCAGTTTGGAATTGTTTCCACGGCGACTGCTCCGCGACGCATTTCAAACGCCTGCCCCCCCCCCCCCAATGCCCCCCCCCGGCTGTATTGTTGCAGCGTTCTCAGGAACTTCTGCACCTCAGGAGAGGCACTGGACTGCTTTTTAAAAGGGCGGCTCGACGGGGGGGGGGGGGGGGGGGGCACAAAACAGCGGCTCTGTTCAAGGGCGAGCGGCGAGGGGAGCGGCTCGTCCGCTGCTGTTCCCTGACTGAGGTCAGAGACACCCGGAGCTTTCCGGAAGCCGGGCCGCGCCGCGGAGCACTTAACTAATTATTAAGGCTCATCAGCGACTCCTGGCTTAGTCACGGAAGACAAATGAGCAAGCAGGGAGAAGGAAAGAAGGCCATTTATTTAACGAAGAGATGTGCGGGAGTTTTTTTTTTTTTTTTTTTTTCTTGGTTTCATAAATAAATGGCTGTTCTTTACCTGTGAATTTTCTATTTCTGACAACACACACATGCACATGGACACACACACACACACACACACACACACACGCACATACACAGGTATAGCGACACACGTCATTCACCTTGAAACTGTCATGTCACAGGTGGCATTGCACCATGGGTAATAAGTCTAAAAATGTACCACGACTTCTGTTCATTTAATGAATATGAAAAAATATATATTTTTTTAAAACTACAAGCGTACTGTAATAGCATCAGTGTTAACAGCTGCTGTCAAAGCCACTTAGTAATTCCCAGGTTTCCGGAGCTGTTCGGCTCTGGAAAAGAACAGTTTTGAAGGCTTCGCGGATGAAACTTGACAGCTCGAGGGTCCATTCTGGATTAAGACGTTTAGAGAAAGTGAGCAATTACTGTCGCGTTTGGAGCGAATTACCCACACTCCATTGCGTTCACCGGCGATTTAAAAAAAAAAAAAAAAAAAGGGGGAGTGGCTGCGAGGGATCCCAACCCCCCCCCCCCACCCCCCCCCAGTCAGCAGACCAAAGTCAGCAACACAGGGCAGTCCCCGCCATTCTGAGCGGTGTTCTCTGGGAGAATAAGGCAGCGAGGCGGGCCCTCTTAAATCCGTTGCGAATGCGCGAAGTCTCAGCGTTCGGCCTGGCGCTACGCGCTACGCGCTATGCGCTACGCTGTCGCGTGCGGTAAGGCGGCTGCCATAAGCGCCGCGCTTTCAGCGACGCCCGATAAATAAGACGTCTTCGTTGCCCACGGTGATGGTGATGGGGATGGCGTGGGGGGGGGGGGGGGGGGACGGAGGGGGGGGGGGGGGGGGGGGTGAGCGTGAGATCAAACGGCTTGCCGCAGATCGGCCGGCTCTCTGGTGATGAAAAAGAAATCTGCTCCTGTTCCCTCTTTTGTCGAACGCGCGGACGACAGAACAATGCCTCGCTTGTTGTCGTTCACCTGCGCGCCTTTCCCCGCGACTTCCCTTTTTTTCTTTTTCTCCGTCTCCGTCTCTCTGCTATTTTATCGAAAATGGAGCGAGACGCAATCGCACGGCGCAGCGGGACGTAAGAACGGGGGTCATTTCTGCAGATGAGGAAAAGAAAAGAAAGCAACAAACGTTTCGAGGAGTTATTCTACATGTAAATATGAACGAGAAGCAGGTGGTTCAATAGCGAATTCGCCCGTTTGCAATTTCAGCTGGGCAATGATACCAAATAGAAATAAAAAATAAAAAAAACCTCAAAATAAAGTGCGCGCGCTTTCTCCTTCATGGTTCGTGGTTTTACTGATGCATCGTGGGCCGACGGAGCCGAACCGCATAGAGTAAACCCGTGATGTCGTTTCGATTGGCCTCTTAGCGCCAGAACGTCAACCGTCACCTGTCTCTCTCCTGAGTCTCTGCATTTGGCCCCCCTGTGGGGGTGGGGGGGGCGGGGGGGGTGTAGGAAAAAAATCGACTGCCGTGTCGATTGGTCACGTGACTCAGACAGGGCGGGCCTTGCGCCTGAGCGGTGGGAACTGTGTTTGGGAAAACTTCTCCAGAGAGGAATAAGGAGGAGGAGGAGGAGGAGGAGGAAGTCTTCACCCAAGCAAGAAGGAGCATTCGGGTGCGGGGGTGCGAGGGGGTTTGTGTGGGGGTGATGGGTGGGGGGGGGGTGGAGGATTTTTGGGTTAAACAGCGCTCATTCCAGTAAAGGGCATGTTTCACCGGTAACCACGGTGATTATGATCTCAGCTTCGAGCGACCGCTGCTGCTGCGGCTGTTCCCGTGGCGATCGGCAGGCGAGCGGGAATCGCAGGGGGCGGAGAACTTTCTAGAATGTTTTTGTAGGAGCTCTGCGGCTTAGGTTCAGACCCCGGTTCCCTGCTGTCTCCCAAGGTTACCCCCGCACGTGACCGATCGATGGAGGCAGTCGATTACGCGGCTAACTCACTTTACTCCCGTGATTGGATCTGAATGTCATGGTTCTGTCTTTTTGTTTCCGTTTTTCCCTTTTGGGCCGCCCGACGGCGGCACTTCAGTTATGTTTCTGCTCGTTGTCTCCCCCTGTGTTTTATTTGTGTTATTGTTTCAATTATTCTATCATTGTTTCTGTTTGCGTATCATTATCCCTTCCCTGTCTGGTGTGATTGTGAATTGTGCTCACCTGCGTCTTATTAGTTGCCCTGCTATTTAAGTTCTTTGCTTCCCTGACTCGGGTGCTGGCTCCTTGTGTTTCTGCCCGTGAGTTCCCGCCCTGCACGAGTTCTGCTCTGCCTGTTTTTCTTTTTGGATTTTTTGGATTCTGCTGTTTTTTTTTTTTTTTTTTTTTTGAAGAACTTTGCAGAAAGTTGCAGAAAGCTTGAAGAAAGTTGCCCTGCGTGGCCTGTTTTGGTTCCCTGCTTTCTGCGTTTCTGTCTGATTTCCCAGTCTTGTTTGGATTTGCCTTTTGGAGTTTTGTGTTTCACACTCTACATTTTGGCCCGTTGCCCCAAAAACCCTGACGCTGAATTGGTGGCAGATTTTTAAAGGGGCAGCGCCATCTCCTCCTCGCATTAAAGTGTTTATCCAGCCGCGTGATGAAGATGCACAAACAGGGAAACGATGTAACCACGTCGTTTATGAGCGCGGGAGGGCAGGAGGTCTAACGCCACGGCGTCGTGCTGCTGGGATGCTGACAGGGCATTCGACAGTCGCCCCGTCGTTGGGGCAAAATGCTAATTTTGGGCAATTTTAAGAATTGTGTTGATTTCCGGATAAAAACACGTGTTTTAAATTTCAACGGGATAAAAATACAGTTTATATCACAATGTTTAATTTTCATTGGTTCTTACGTATAATGTAAAACTGTTAAAATACATTTTGATTTGATTGCATTCTTTTTTGGTGCACCCAAAAATTAGCAGAACCTTGCGTTCTCCAAGATCGGGGCTGAGGGCAGCTACTCTAAACTGACAGCAGTCTGGAACCAAGATAAGCGATTACACCAGTACACAGACTAGGAAGTAAATGAACAGGAAACCAGACTGGATTGTACACAGTGCTTAAATTATACTGCACACTGCATAGCAGTCCATAGAAAAGCAGCATAGCCCTGAGAACAGTGGGCAGAGAGGGGATCTCTTGGGATTTGTTGCTGAAAAGTGACAGAAATCCTGCTGCTAATTGGTCTTCATGATGAAAAGGGTAAAAAAAATGGCAACCGTGCTTAAAAAGGGAACACGTTTTTTTTTTTAAAGGCCTCCAACAAAAGACAAAATGCATTAGTCAGGAGAGCCGGCAGACAGCTCCATCTGTCTCTGTCTGCCAGGATGTGAGACTTTGTCCCGGAAAAGTCTGAGAACCACGCCCACGGGGGGGGGGGGTGGGCGGGGGAGCGGTGTGGGGGGGGGGGGCTGTACGCACAGTCAGGCTCCAGTGCAGGGATGGTCCCCTTTAGTTGTGCTTGAGGTGTGTGCGTGTGTGTGACACAGGTGTGTGCACGTGCATGTGTGTGTGTGTGCGCGCACACCTGTGTCTGTGTGCATCCATGCGCATATGCATTGTGTTTTGCACACACACACACACACACACACACACACACACTCCCGACGTTATGCGAGAAGGGTTCGCAGTCTGTTAAATGCGACCCAATGACTGACCCT
Organism: Anguilla japonica; assembly: GCA_025169545.1. Classification (NCBI taxonomy): domain Eukaryota; kingdom Metazoa; phylum Chordata; class Actinopteri; order Anguilliformes; family Anguillidae; genus Anguilla; species Anguilla japonica. The sequence continues at coordinate 7,949,770 of CM045888.1, read as the reverse complement.
TCTGCCGTGCGTAAATGGCGCCTCTGTTATATGCAGTGATTTAAACGGCGTGTGTAAGCGCGTGGAAAAAAAAGTGACTTCGCGGAAAAAAAAAACGGCCGTGTCGCGGAAATGGCGGCCCTTTCAGCCGCGGCCTTGTCCCCGGCGTCCTTAAACGCGTACGGCCTCACGGAACCAAGGAGCGTTCAGCTTTTCAGTCACCACGGCAACTTCAGAGCCTCAGCTCTTCAAAAAACAATGACATGCCGACTGCACGTTCCGTTATAAAACTGTTTTAAAAAAAAAAAATAAAAAAAAAAAAACGCATTAGGGGTTTCACAAAACTCCGAACCGGTTTCTTTTAAATATTTATTTTTTTTTTTTTACTAAATGCATTTTACAACGAACGAACGTGAACGCTTGCGCATACATCAAAGGGTAGACTGACACACTCTCTATATTTGGAGTCGTTCAGCGTTCTTATTGCGGAGATAAATCGTTCGCCATTTGAGTATGAACCGGGGAGGAGGCATCTGTTGCCCTTGAGCTTGAGTGGTTTGCCTGCCGTGTTGACGAGCATGCTGTTAAGTAACCCCTCGTCTAGAGAGGGACTTGACTACGCAGAGTAAACCGCACGTGATGAGCAATCAAAAAAAAAAAAAAAAAACCATATCCTATCCGGTCAGCGCCTGGTCCATCCACCCGTCCGTCCGCCTGTCCTTGCCCTCGGTACTAACAGGCCGCTGATGGATGGATTTGACTCACCTCATACGAGGGATCATTTGCATACGCGCAGGTTGCGGTGAATGATGAGATTGAAATGTTTTCCGAAGCCGTTTCGTGTTCGCATCGCCGGTGTGGTTCCGGAAGGTCGTGCCCCCCCCCCCCCCCCCCGCGATCCTGGAGACCATGACGTTTATCAAATCTGACCCCCCCGTCCCCACAACCCCATCACTTCAATTGCCAACCACTCGGGGGTTTCATAACAATTATATTTTAAAAAGGGAGGGAACTTTTTTTTTTTGTCCTGCAGAAGAGGGTGAGGAGGAGGCGTTGAAGAAAGCCAGAACATTGCAATGAATGCTCTTCAGTAGGGTTGTCATGATGATACCCACATTTTAGTACCATTACTTTAAAAAAAAAAAATACATTTCTGACAGTGACATATATTGAAACATATAAGCTCTTGTGACATCCCTACTCTTATGTTTTGGCATCTGCCAGTGAGCTACAGGCTAACCTGTCAGAGCTGGCCCCACTGTCCTACTGAGAGAGGAAGAGGTTCCATGATCCTCCACTGAGACAGGAAGAGGTCCCATGATCCTCTACTGAGAAAGAAAGAGGTCCCATGATCCTCCAATGAAAGAGGAAGAGGTTCCATGATCCTCCACTAAGAAATGAAGAGGTCCCATGATCCTTCACTGAAAGGAAGAGAACCCGTGATCCTATACTGAGAGAAGAAGAGGTCCCATGATCCTCCACTGAAAGTGGAAGAGGTCCCATAATCCTCCACTGAGAGAGAAAGGGGGTGGGCAGAGTCAGAGCCACCTTAGATCGTCGTACATTGAGGCCTGTCAACACAACCACACAGACCACCGCTCTCTCCCGACGATTCTTCCCTGTCTGCTGCGTTAGATATGGAGAGCCCTTCCCTTCTCATTCCTAGAGCACGGTCTCCTCCTCTCACCCGTTCTCACACCCTGTCAGTGTGACTCACTTTGTTTCCTATAGCATGTCGCGGCACATTTACCAGGGATCGTTGCTAACCGCGGCTTTCCGTTGCCAACGAGAGCACGCGTGAGCTGAGCACATGAAAACAAAATGAGGTCATGATTTTATTCACAAAGTGCCGCCTTTGATAGCACCCTATCAATAATTAATCGCTTCTTTTTCATAAAAAAAAAATAAAAAATAAAAAAACGTGCGTCTCCATCTACTGCCTAATTAGCCCCCTGTTTGCTCCCTGCTCTTTCACTGTGATTGGCAGATTTTGAAGAGCGGAGTCTTGCGATCGCATTGAGTTGACACGGCCTGTCAGTCCGGGAGGGGGGTGGGGGAGGGGGAGGGGGCGGGGCCACAGCAGGGGCCTGCCAATGATGTGCCCAGGCAGGCGACTCGGCTAATTTCCCCGTCAACGGAATCTAAAGAGCGCGCGAGGCGTCACGTCAAAGCCACGCTCCCGTGCTCGTCTGGGACAGAGCCGAGTGACAGAGCGTTAAAATAACACATTACCTCCCCGGTTTCCTGTGCCACCGATTATATTCATATTTTATTTATTTACTTATTTATTTATTTACTTATTTATTTCCTTCACTTTTTTTGCATGCATACAACACTGGAGTTCCATATGAAATCGTTTTTTAAGAATCATTGCAAATTATGCATATGAAATAGCATGTATTGTTGGTATTCTGCAAAAAAAAAAAAAAAAATCTCAAAAAAAGTCTAAAACTAAAAAAAAGATTAACAAAACTTTATTTAAAAAAAAAAATTTTATTTTTCCAAAATATTATTATGGTACAGTGACATGTGGTTTTCATCCAGCTCTAGCATTAGTAGACATATGAAAACATAAACACTCGTGTACATAGAGATGGATGAGAATTGCTCTTTCACTCTCTCTCTCTCTCTCTCCTGACACTGCATGTTTCCACTGGCTGCATTCGATCCCTGATCTTTGCTCATGTGCTTGTAATCCCCTCTGGGTAAGAGCGTCGGCTGAATCCCGGTGAAATCAAATGACAAAAGGTGTTATGTCATATCTGAGGCCAGCATTCGCTTATAACATCTATTGAACGCACAGCGTTTGCTTACGAATGCTTTATAAGGAGGTAATAACATGCTAATGAATCCCTAATGCCTGGTTAGGGAAGACTTTGCTAATGCATACTTTGTGTAAAGCATGACAAAGAGTTTTTTAAAAATCTTGATATATATATATATATATTTGTTCCTAAATGTGTCATAGTCACGATGAAATGACTAATCTCTCATTTTGACACTTACGCTTTCAGACTTCCGACCTGAGGGGGTGGTGATGTGAGCATCTCCTGGGCTGTGTCAGAGGTCACGAGGTCGTCCAGCCGTGATGTCACGTCTAAAATGATCAGTGGGAAGTGCCTCACAAAAGGATAAGAGAAAACAACAAAGATGAATTATCAGAGAACAGCATGTAATTTCCATCCAGACACACTTACAAAAATACACAAAAATATATTCATAAATATGTGCACAACTACACGTAAGTAAACAGTATAATCACAGCTACACTGCAAATACATACATGCTCAAACATGTATACACAAATACACATGAGTATGGATACACACACACACACAGACACACATGCACACACGCACAGACACACCCACGCACACACACATACACATACAAACACGCATACACGCACACGCAGATATTACAGATATTTTAAAAAAAAACTGATTCCAAATGTTTAAGCACCATGCTACCAGAATGTTGAAAACGTAATAATTTCAATGGAAAAATTTTGAAAAATTGAAGACAATCAAACGCAAGGAAAATCAAGTTTTAGATCTGCCAGTGTCACAATCATGGGGAAAACCAATAATGACTGAAGGGCGATGAGGCTTTAAAAGTAATATGTTTTATGTGTAGCATGCCATGAATTCAAAACCAAATTCTCTCAGAGCTGGAGGAACGTGTCCCTGCAAAGATAAGGGGGTCCTGTGAAGCTTTTTCTAGATTGCCCCCCCCCCCCCCACCCACCCCTTGTATGAATCATGTTGTGAATGTCAATACTTTTAACATTCTCAAGTCAATCAGACGGTCCTGCCCTTCGTATTAAAACCTCTGTAATTATGTTTATTGAGGGACGCCTGTGTATGGAGTTCTTGCTGGTGAGTGGGCTAGTATGCTAAACTGTGGTGGACCTGTAGTCCTGTCAGGATGTTTTTTTTTTCACTGAGATAACTTCATCAAAATAGATTATTTCAAGCAGATTTCCTTGTCCTTTGGTTGTTGATTTGATAACATTCTGATAAGATTGTCATCCATTTTGATGGATAGATTCCATATTTGCGATGAACTGTAATCAGGCTTGCAATGAGGGTTAAGGTTACAGAAAAGGATAGATGTAAAAGTTGAGGCAATTTCAGGGTCATGTTCAGGAGCTAGGGAGATGGTTGGCATAACAGCAGAGCTGAATTGTAAGAGTTAAAGCAGAAATTAATGGCTGAATTTATGAGAGGCTGTATAACTAATAAATACATTTTAAAAAATCCATAGCCTCTGAGGGTGTATTTAGCCCAACACACAACATTGACTTCAAACTGCCACTTTAATTGTGCACCCTAGTGGCGACTGGTCAGCACAACGCCATTTAGACACATTGGCTTTGGCGGGCTACGCCTCACTTCCTATTCTATTGTCAAGTGACCATTCAGTAAAAGGCACCGTTAGCCATGGGAAACAACTGCTCGACTCTTATGTCTTGGATTTACTACGCTCCCATTGTTACGACATCTTTACAAAGTGCTAATAAAGTTATTTCGATCCGTATTAACACTGGCGCAACAATAAGCTTGTCACGGGAAAGATGATTTAATACAGATGCTCATTAAAGCGATTCTGTTTTTTTTATTCCTTTCTTGTTATGGTTAGGCTTCTCAGCCAAACAGCCAGAGACGTTCAGAGGGTTCAACGATGGCGTTATTTCAATGTTTTTTGTTCTGTGGATTTTTTTCCGTGGAAGATTTCAACGTATTTCCCGTTTCTAATTTTCTCTAAGGCTGGTTCCAACGGCAGGGCGTACAGTCTGCCACTTTTCTGCTTAAAAGCAAATTTTGGTCCTTTCAAGTCGAACAGGACTCGGAGCTGATGGCTCGAACGAACCCCTTTCTGTCGATTCTGTCTTTCTGACGGAGGAAGCGCTAAATCTTCAGTTCGGAGAGCCGTGCCTGAACCCCTCGTCCCATCACAGGCACCTGCTGACACTCATTGATATTTGAGGCTCAGAGGGAGAAAGGGGGGGGGGGGGAAGGGGGCATGGCTACGGCAGTAAAACCATGGCAAACAAGCAGCAGCAGCAACAACAACAAAAAAGAAGAAGAAGAAAGTAAAAAAAAAAAAAAAAAAAAAGTCCATCTGTCAACAGCTTGCACTGTTTATTTTTCCCAGGATATTAGCTATTGTGTGTGTGTGTGTGTGTGTGTGTGCGTTTTTGTCTCTTTAAAGGACTTTTTTTTTTTGGTCTTCTTTTGTTTCAGACTCTTTGAAGACTTCAAGAAGGGGACTGCCAAATGCAATCTCCCACTCACAGAGAAGAAGATGACATGGTGAGGACAATTAAAGGGAAGGTCTTTGATACGTAAAAACATAATCGCCCATTTCATCCCCCCCCCCCGGCCGCCATTGCCGCCATCACCGCGGCGTCTACGTGCACGTGGTCGGTCTGCGAGCGAGGGGCCCAGCCGCCACCCCATCCCAACATCACGAATGATATCAAAGACCCAAAAGAGAGAGAGAGAGAGAGAGGGAGAGAAAGAGAGAGAGAGAGAGAGAGAGAGAGAGAGAGAGAGAGAGAGAGAGAGAGAGAGAGAGAGACAGTCGATGGCCTCACACGGCCATCGGTTCAGACAAAAAAAACAACATGTCCCTGTCTGCCCCCTTGAGGGGTGAGGGGTGTGGGGGGGGGGGGGGGGGGGGGGGGGGGGAAGGATCCCATTTCACAGCTGATGCTGGCTTTGTTTTGGTCATCCTTATTTATTTATTTATTTATTTTTTTACCCTCTTTTAAACTATCGCACCTGAGGCACACAAATATTAGCAATAAAAAAAACTAAACACGCCCTGGCAGAAAGAAAAGCGATAGAGGCGCCTGGAACATAAAAACCAAGGCGACGACAGAAAAAAAAACAAAATCCAGGGCAAGAGCACTCAAGTGATGATATCTGAAAGGCAGTTTGTTCCATTTATTTTTTTGTTGTTGTTGAAAATCTGATGTTGGATGGAGCGCATTGTTCCTGGAGAACACAGTCTGTAGAGGCCTAGGCAGGGCCGGCCCTCATCTATACCGCGAGTTCCGTGATAGGGGATGAATAACGTAATTACAAAAATAACCTTATTTAGCTTAGATAAACATTGGATCGTGTGGCCCCACCCTCACGGTCGTGTGCCCCCCCCCCCCATAGCAGTTGTGGCCCTAAACAAGCGCATAGAGCGTTTAGGCCACGGACCGACCCTGGGTCTAGGCAGGGAAAACATATTCCTCCTCTTCTTACAGCGAGGCGGCCATTTTCTGAGAAAAACCGCCTCCGTCGACATCGCCACAGGCGTAAAGCAACACGAACAGATCTATGAAGGCACAGCAGTGAACCGTTTATACCCAACGAATGGAAGATGTCCTCACAATGCTACTGGATTGTTATGTCAGCGTTGTAACACTGCTGCTACATCGCAGCAACGTTGTGAGAACGCTTTTTTTGGTAAATGGTAAATGGACTGCATTTATATAGCGCTTTTATCCAAAGCGCTTTACAATTGATGCCTCTCATTCGCCAGAGCAGTTAGAGGTTAGGGGTTAGGTGTCTTGCTCAAGGACACTTCGACATGCCCAGGGCGGGGTTTGAACCGGCAACCCTCCGACTGCCAGACAATCGGTCTTACCTCCTGAGCTATATCGCCCCCTATTTTTTTGCGTTATCACGCTTGCCCACAATCCACAAAACTCTCACTGCATTATGTACTTGTCCAGAAAAGCGTATTTTTACATTTATAAACATGGTGCTACTCACTATCATGTCAAGTGTCGCATGCGGCCCATTTGGTCCAGTCTGAAAAACTTTCGCTATATTGTTAGTTTTTTTTTGTAAAATATACACACTTCAACTGTATGCATTTATGTTCGGATGAACAGCATTTGAGCAGCAGGGTATGATGTGGTGCAACATTAGGGAAAGCTCATTCTAGCTATTGGAAGACGATTATACTGTAGCTTCCACAGCCCCATTCTTATTTACCTTTTAAGGTGTATATTGTATAAGGAATTTCTGTGTCAAGTGCAAATAAACTTTCCTTTAGTCTTCTTTATATGTTTATTATGTTCTATACCTATATCAAAATGTGTGTTAAAAATACAGAAGTTTGATTAAATGTGCAGTTCTTTCCATTGCATTCCAACCCATAAACGATCCTTGACTGGCCAAAATGTGCAAATTTACGACTAAGTTAAACTGTCTCCTGTTCTCATTAAAATTAATGTTCAGCAATAAAAAAAAACACAGTGGGCAGTTGTCCTCCAGACTAGGGACTTAGGTTAAGAATAATCTCAAAAAAGTACAATTAATAAGTTCAAATCATGAGTGGAAATTCTGCTCATCATTAAACAGGCATCACTATTGCGAAAAGTGATATTATAAAATCGGTAAGCATAATAAATGCAGAAGAAATGCAACTCTGAATTTGAAATATTAAAATATATTACATGGCAATTTATAAATTTTGACATACATATATATAGTATATTTCAACCTTGTACATTATATACATTATGTAGTAATTAAGTATTAACAGTATTCAGAGAAGGTATTTCCAGGCCTCATATGACTGTGGCTGAATGCTATACAGCAGTTTGATCTTCATACTAAACAAGACAGCGCATTGTTGACCGTCACAAAACAAAACAAATGAAACACGTGAACGCGCTCCGCAGTTGCCCAGGTCATGAATGCGGCAGTAACAGCCATTTTAAGGTCGCATTTCAAACATTTCTTACACTCCTCATGCCTAAAATTGATTATCATTAAATGTTCTTAAAAGTGTGAATGCAGCCCAGGTGCAGAACCTCCACATAACCAGCAGGTCTGGTCAGTCTAGCATAAACTGATCATATGATCATAGTCACGTCAGAGTGAGATTTTATAAATGGCCACTTGGCCATGCCCTTCTGTGGAAGATAACAATTTGATCAAAAGGCCATTTTATTAATGTGGCCCCTGGTTCCTGCAGCACTGAACGCTGTAGCCGGAGGTAAGTGGCAGTTGGTCTGGTTCGTAGGTAAATGGCGAGCCTGGGTGGGCTGAATGGCCTGTTCTCATCATTACGAGCTCTTATGCTCTTACACGAGGGCTCTCGAAGCTTCTCCGCAGATTTCGCCTCTTCTTCGAAAAAGGGAAACACCGCGGCTTTTCGCGCACCAATCAGATTGACCCGCCCGCGTCTCCGAGTGTTTCGGGGGTTCCCAAAAACGC
>CM045888.1:7906563-7936563 GCA_025169545.1 Anguilla japonica | reverse complement strand
TTCTTCTCTAAACATCACTCAGGCGAAGCAGGGCAAGATGGGGGGGGGGGGGGGGGGATGGCACATTATGTGTAATGAGAATTATGCTAATTTCTCCGTCGGATAAAAAAGTAAGATTTCTGAGGGAGGACAAAAAAAGGTTATTCATATTTTGACAATTTAATAACTCTGGAAAATGAAATTGCTTTAAGTCAGAGAGACAAGGGAGTGGAGAGAGGGAAAAATGGGGGGGGGGGGCGCTGGGGGGGCTGGAGGGGGGCGGCAATCTTTTGTTGTTATAGAACACAGAAAGGAGGGGGATCCCATGCAGAGAGATGAGCTGAAATAGTGTGTGTGTGTGCGTGTGTGCGTGTGCATATGTGTGTGTGAGTGTGTGTGTTTGTGTGCGTGTGTGTGTGTGTGTGTGTGTGTGTGTGTGTGCTTATGCATGTACGTGTGTGTGTGCGTGTGTGAGTGTGTCGTGCATGCGTGTGCATATGTGTGTGTGTGAGTGTGTGTGTGTGTGTGTGTGTGTGTGGGAGTGCGTATGAGAGGCTGTGTAATTGATGTTGTGCAAATCGGAGAGTCAGACCTTTGGAGGCTGAGGTCGTCTGGACTCAGACTCTGTGACCTTGCAATAGTGAGTCACGGCCCCTGGACCGGTGATGTGAGATACGTGAATATACTACCCTGCGCGGACTCATGTAACCATTGTTAGTGTTGAATTAACTCTGAGCACCTCTTCACTCTGAGCAGTGACTGCCTGCCACTGACTGAGCACAGTGACTCAACAGTGACTCTCTGCCCTCAATTTGTTTTTGTAGGACATAATTTATGCGTTGTTTATTTAGTCACTTTTCCAGAATGTGTGCTTGCATCAGGGCTGCGTAGAGACCTTTCGAGGGGCAGGGCAAAACAACCCAGATGAAGTGTTTTTACAACAACCGGGGTTTTATACAGAACATACTTTATGAATGAATGGCAATTAGTGACAGCAACAATAATAATGCAAATGTCTATTTTTTTTTGTAATCAAATCAAAGGGGCACATGGGGCAACTGGGGGCAAGCCAGATCTGCACGTGTCTGGCTTGCATACACTCGAGTGCAAGTTTGTGCATGCGTACACAGGCATGAGCGCGCGTGTGGGTGCACGTGCATGTGCATGCGTGTGGGCGCTCGTGCATGTGCGTGCAGGTGTCCGTGCGTGTGGGCGCTCGTGCATGTGCGTGCAGGTGTCCGTGCGTGTGGGCGCTCGTGCATGTGCGTGCAGGTGTCCGTGCGTGTGGGCGCTCGTGCATGTGCGTGCAGGTGTCCGTGCGTGTGGGCGCTCGTGCATGTGCGTGCAGGTGTCCGTGCGTGTGGGCGCTCCTGCCCGTGCGTGCAGGTGTCCGTGCGTGTGGGCGCTCGTGCATGTGCGTGCAGGTGTCCGTGCGTGTGGGCGCTCGTGCATGTGTGTGCAGGTGTCCGTGCGTGTGGGCGCTCGTGCATGTGCGTGCAGGTGTCCGTGCGTGTGGGCGCTCGTGCATGTGCGTGCAGGTGTCCGTGCGTGTGGGCGCTCATGCATGAGCAAGCGTGTGGGCGCTCGTGCATGAGCAGGCGTGTGGGCGCCCGTGTTCGTGCATGCGCGCGGTCGGTCGCAGTAATTGATTCTCCAGCTCTGACGTCTAAGGCCCAGACGTTACGAGACAGCCGGCGTGAACCACGGGTTAAAACCACTAACTTTTTACGAGACAGGCTGCTGCTTTCTGATATACACCGATAGATATATCAGAAACCAACAACCCGCCTAATAAAAATAAAAAATAAATAAATAAATAAATAAAAAGGAGTTACTCCCAGCGCACTGTTGAACACGCCGGGTCACTGGCTGGAGAAACGTGTTTCCTCGCCGAGACCTTGAGTGTGACGATTTCCCAGCATGCCCCGAGGCCACGCTGGCCAGGATTCAATTAGAGCTGGAGAACTTATTTAAACAGGAAGGTCAACTGAGAGCTTATTTATTTTTAACAGTATGGCAATAACCTGGGGAAAGAGGAAAGAGGGGCGGGAAGAGAACGCTTGACTTGATGCCGCACACAGCCAATTTTTTATTTTTTATTTCCTGGGGGGGTGGGGGGGAGGGGGGGGGAGTGGCAAGGAGGTGGGTGGAGGGGACGGGCAGGGGGGGAAATTGGTTGTGATTAGAGAAGCTGTTCACACCAGGACTGCGGGATTAAAACTTAAGCTTAAATGTCTCTAAATGCTCACGGTCACTCAGAATGCTGGCTGGATTTTTGCCCTAAATTGCCCCTCCTGTTTGGAATTGGGAATGGGCATTCCACTGCACCGCCCCTTCCCACACAGGGAGCAGTACTCACCTGTGAGCCGGTGAGCATTTTAACCCTCCGCAGGCCACGCTGTGCTTCAGAAAACCCAGCCTTCACTCCCCGTTTCAGAGGGTGCTTCAGCAGAATCAAATTCATCCTTCACTCACCCTTTGAAGAGTAGGTTTTCTTTTGGAATTCTAAGCCAGTGTTCTAGAACTCCATTGCTTTCAACCACCCTGCACTGATTGTGACATCAGCATTAGAGTGTTCAGTTGAGAACCATTCTCATCAAGTAGTATTAATGATCTTACACCGCAAAGGGTAAAAGCATATATGCCTGAGATGGACACACACACATTCAGTATTTCTACGGTCCTTAGAGTTCCTCTGAAGACAATAGGGGCATTCGTTCTTTTTACGCTGTATTCACCAGTGGTTTCTTTACGCAAGCATTCGCAGTAAAATGTGTCAAATCAACTCTTGCTGAGTAAATATGGACTCGATTGGACTCATATGCACTCTGCTAGAGTTGATTTAACATTAAACATTTTACTGTGCTTCTTTAACCCTTGAGTTCTGTTTACTTATTAGCACCTGTTAAGCTGTTAGTCTAGGTCAGACAGACCCAGGACATAACTGGGATTTTACAGCAATGCAGAAATCAAATTTATGAAAAGTAGTCAATATATATTACATTTATATTAACATTTCAATTCCAAACAATATATATGATTAATGGTCACCTCTGCTAGATGACATTTTACAATGAAAGCATCATTATTTTTTGTGAAGATGTGATTTATATTTTACAAAATCCACTATATATGAAGGCATCTGAGGCATAAATTGTTAATCTGTGAAAAATTTTAATGTAGCAAGGTCATAATGCAATAGGTTATTGATATTTGTTGTTCTGGACTGACATTCCCAATTGTTCTTCATCTTTATCTTGTTATGAGATTTAAAAAAAAAAAAAAACATACATAAAAACTACATGAAGAAAATAATACAGATCATGAACAACAAATAAACAAATAAAAAGAACTAAATTTACACTGGTTTGGTCACTCAATAGTATCATTCTTCTTTTTCACTAATAGTTTAAACAGGTCATTATGACCCAAAATCGAACACAAGGCTTAACGCATCATTGGGTAACATATTTGCTTACTTTAGCCTGGGAGTCGAACCGTTTGCTATACCCCCGTGGTTCCCAAACCTCTCCAGGAGCACCCCCAGCCAGATCCAGGTATGTGCTGTGTTCCACCTCAGACACACCTGATGCAAGCCCTTGATTAATTGTGTTTCAGGCAGAATGCATCAAACACCACGATCCAGCTGGGGGTACATGAGGAGAGGTTTGGGGAACCACTGCTGTATACAGTGCTGTATCACTACAGGGCTGGCTTATTCGACATAGGGGCGACGTAGCTCAGGAGGTAAGAGCGATTGTCTGGCAGTCGGAGGGTTGCGGAGGGTTGCCGGTTCAAACCCCGCCCTGGGCGTGTTGAAGTGTCCTTGAGCAAGACACCTAACCCCTAACTGCTCTGGCGAATGAGAGGCATCAATTGTAAAGCGCTTTGGATAAAAGCGCTATATAAATGCAGTCCATTTACCATTTATGCACATGGTGAGTGCCTTTCATTGACCGAGTCTGATTTTAACATTGCACAAGAGTGACGGGACCTCCTGTAGCACAGTGTCTCTGCAGCACATCTTTGCTTGTTTGCATCACTGATTGTTTCAGATGGAGCCATGAGCCCTATAAGGGGCCATGTAAGGCACAAAATCTACATTGGGCATATGCTCTGTGTAGGGCACATGCCCTATTCCCTTCCTTGCACCCTACATATGTGCTCTATGCCCTACAATGTGGACTACATGAACTGTATCACCTGGAGCACTCGCATCCAAATACCAACCTAGACCAGCCGTATTTACTTTTAATGTCACAACCCTTATTACTATGGGTATTAAGCCTACTTTGCTAGCATGCCCTGCCTGCGTAAGCTAACACTTGACGAGCACTTATTCTGCATGTGCAGAGCACATTCACGTGTCTGGCTGCCTGCTGACAGTGTAATCAATTTAGACATTTTAATCAAGCCTAATGAGCCTGAGAATTAAAATGGCAACATACGCACACACACACACACATACACACACACACACACGCATATGGAGACCATACCTTCCTCAGTGTAAGCCCAGTGCATTAGTGCCACTCTCTTTAGAATATGACTTCTTTGTGTTGCCAGGCAACAACAGTCGCTTTTGAAAAGAGCCTGTGCTGGGTTCCAGAATTATTCTAATGACCGCGTCCCCGCAGCTTGATCACTCTGAAACAATAAAAACGGGGAGAGAAAGGACTCGGGCTTCTCGGAGGGTACGAGGAGAATCGAATTAAGAGAACCTTTCAGTTAATAAACAATTCAAACTGCTTAGAATGTGGGGGTGGGTGGGGGGGGGGGGGTGGCAGACAGTGAGAGGATGACATCTAGACATTAACCGACTAATTACTGTATAGACAGTCATTAAACAGCCTGATTGATTTGGCTGAACGAAAGGCCAGGAGGGTGTTACATAGTTACATATTGCGGACCCCATCTGGTGTCACAGTGGGGGAAAAAATATCTTTGTTATTTTGCACAGTGCTCCACAGCCTGCTGTAAAATCGACAAAATCAGACCCAAGTGACTGGGAGTGTCCAGTTTGACTCTTTTTGTTTGTTTGTTTGTTTTTACTGCGCATACGTCTCATCCACCCCCCTACAGTAGTTCTCATGTGAATCTATGCAAAGCGATGCTCTTCTCATGATAATACTTCACGCTCACTGCTCAGTCTGCATCGTGAGCTATGACAGATTTAGCAGGTTGAGTGACGTTAGTGGCACCAGTCAGTGGCATAAGTCCACGCGGGTATCATGAAACGTATCCTCCATGCCACCAAAACCCCCTGTGCCAGGCCAGGTGCCCTCTGGGTATTCGATCCCGGGCTGACCGCAGGGCTGGGTACCCTCGGTCAGGCTGGTAAACGGAGACCACGGAAGGGCCCGGATGACCCCGTTCTCTTGGTCACAGTTTGACGTTCTTGTGTTCTCATTTGTGTCGTGTTCTCATTCGAGCGCACTTCCACTAGCATTTCCCCCCGACAGGTAGCGACCTACGCCAATATACGCCAAGCGCCCAGTTCCTCAGCTAGGGGCTCGTTAGATTGCTGTCGTCTAAATAAAAAACCGGAACGTTCCCAAATGTAATTACCGTGGCCATTAAAGATCCCCTCGGTACTTTCCGGAAAGAGCGCGGGTGTCAGCCGCAACGTCCCGGTAGCCGTCCGAAATGTTTCACATCAGTGCTCCTGCATCCAAAAAAAAAAAAAAAAAAAAACATTATATTTGCTTGATGTTGATTTGTTCTGAAAACATGCATAAATATTGGCTAAATTACCCCCTTCCCCCATAGAAACACTGTAACTTAAAACTGTATTTACACGCGACTCTGTACGCATCATATTTAGAATCACAGACACCGGGCTTCATTCACGGTAAAATATCCGGTGTTGATTCAATGTTAAGTCAAGTTGGGACCGTGTGTACATCTGTATGAGTTGATTCAGCGCTGAACATTTTTAACTGTGTTGATCACAGCCCACGCAACGGAGACTCTTCCCCCCCCAACCCCTGAAACCGCCAGCTCCCAGTGCAGCCAGTGATTCTGCAGCAGCGATTGGGTCCAGTGGACCCTCAGCGTGCGTGGGCTGCCCCCTTTGTTCCGATGGGACCTAATTAATTAATTACCCCGGGTAATTCTGAGCCACTGTCTCTCTCTCTCTGAACGCACGGTCCGGTCCGTCCGCGCTGGGAATTCTCCCCTCCACCTCGGCCGAAATTCCCGCTGGAACGCCGCCGCCACCGCACGGGTACGGAATTTTAAAAAAAGATCGTTTTCCCCGCCAGCGTTCCCGGTCGGTACATTTCGCTTCCTATCAGAACGAGTCAGACGTCAAACACCCAGAAGGCCACAGGTTTTAATCCCCGGCGGCTCACGGCGAAGGCACTTCGGCCTTTAGCAGGGCACTTACTGTAGCTCAGAACCGCCGCTCCAGTCAATGCCCGGCCGTACAAGCGGAAATGTGAGTGTGTGTGTGTGTGTGTGTGTGTGAGTGCGTGTGTGTGTGTGTGAGTGCGTGTGTGTGTGTGTGAGTGTGTGTGTGTGTGTGTGTGTGTGTGTGTGTGAGTACGTGTGTGTGTGTGTGAGTACGTGTGTGTGTGTGCGTGTGTGCGCGTGTGTGTGTGTGTGTGAGTGTGTGGCTTTGGTGTGGGATGGGGGAAAAAAGAGATATAATTCTGGCACTGGAGAATAAATATTGGCACAATGAATAACGTGGCCATTGCAAAGGGAGGACGTGTAGTAAACGAAGGTACGAATGTGACTCTGATTCATTCTGAGAACAGGACAAGTCACGGAGGAAGCCTCATCGCTGCGAGGAGCCAGAATGAATCAGTGTGTGTGTGAGCATGTGTGTGTGGTGTGTGGTGTGCATGCGCGTGCCTGTGTGTGCGTGTGTGTGTGTGTGTGTGTCTGTGTGTGGTGTGAATGTGCGTGCATGTGTGTGCGTGTGTGTGGTGTGTGTGTGTGTGTGTGAGAGGGTGTGTGTGTGTGTGTGTGTGTGTGTATGAGAGAGAGAGAGAGAGAGAGAGAGAGAGAGAGGGTGGGGGGGAGAGAGAGAGAGAGAGAGAAGAGAGGGAGGGAGAGAGAGTGAGAGATAGTAAGGGGTGAGAGAGACAGAAAGAGAGAGAGAGAGAGAGAGAGATACAGTGGGGGAGATAGAGTGGGGGACAGAGAGAGAGAGAGAGAGAGAGAGAGAGAGAGAGAGAATCGGTAAAAATAAAATCAGTCATGACAGCTCTGTCTCTTCCAGATCCATCCAAATGTTTTTAGTTGGAGGGAAAAATGTTACTGAGGGTATGAAAACATGGAAAACAAATATCCCTCAGCTTTTAGTAGATTTTATTAGTCTTGCTTACATTAAAACAAATGCTTCGTTGGATAAACCAACAAGGTCACTTCAATTTGTTATGCCTGTTTTTTTTTTTAGGTTTTGTCGCTTGGAAATTTTTAGATTCAATCAAATGAACCCCTAAAACCTAAAATATACAGGTGTAACAAAGTCAAGTAAAAATTTTTGGTTCATCCAATTTTTCTTTTTTTTTTAGTATAGTTGATTTGAATATAATAAAAGTATGGCTGTGTCAGGTTGTAGTGCTGGCCAAATATAATACAAACACTTCTCATGACAATACCCTTTGTGGAAGTCTTAGCGGGGTTGTAGTCTGATTTCCTAACTGAATTACCCCCGTGTGCTTTGTTGCTGTGCGTCTGCTTCAAGACGACTTTGTAAGCTTCCCGTACTCCGTGAGAATCCTTAAAAAAAAAGTCTTAAAAATTTCGAAAGATAAAATCTACTGCTTGAAAGTTGGAGAAGGTAGCACTTTTTTTTGTGTGTGGAGAAATGTTCTGTAGGTTCTTTTGTAATCTTGCTGTACCTTGTGAGAAAACCAATCTAGGGAAACATAATCCACAGTTTCCAAACCCACACAGGGTTTCTTTCTGGGGACCTCTGAAGTCTAATGATTTGCGCACACTTTCTTGTCACACAGACGCTCTATCTTTTCCCTTGCCTCTCTAACCTATTCTCTCCTTCTGTCTCACTCTCTCCTCTCTTTCTGCTTCCTCCCCCGTCTCTGTTTCTGCCCCTCCCTCCCTTCATCTCTTTTACTGCAACTCTTTCTTTCTCCCAACCCTAACCCCCCCCCCCCCCCCACACACACACACACACACACAATCCCCCTGTTCCCTATAAGCCCTCCTCTCTCTCTCCCTCACACCCCCTTCTCAGGTCATTTCCTGTATTTTTTTTTTATTGGCTCCCAAGGCTCTGTCCGACAAAAACCCCCTCCTCGGTCTCCTGACCCGCTCCGGAGGTAGCTACGACTCCCACAATCCCCTGCTCGTTTCCGTGACGACGCAGGGCGCGCGAGCCTTCTCATTACATTACATTACAGGCGTTTAGCAGACGCTCTTATCCAGAGCGACTTACACAACTTTTACATAGCATTTTACATTGTATCCATTTATACAGCTGGATATATACTGAAGCAATTTCGGTTAAGTACCTTGCTCAAGGGTACAACGGCAGTGTCCTTACCCGGGAATCGAACCTGCGACCTTTCGGTTACAAGCCCAGTTCCTTACCCACTGTGCTACACTCCGTCCCCTCAGGGTGCTAAGCTCTGGATCCCGGCCCCTGTCTCCGGCCCCCCTCTCGTCCGGGACGGGGTGTTCGGCGCTCGTTACCGCGATTCGACCGCGGAGGCGGGGGGCCGGGGGCCGGCGCGAAACCTAAAAATGATTTATTTCGGTAATAAATACACTCCGTCCCGCCGCCGGCCACGGCGGTGCGCTGGGGGAGGTCTGGAGCGCTCCTATAAAGGTGACTTTGACACCAGGCGGGGCCCAATAAGGCTTTATGACGCCCTGACGCTGCTTTCGTTCATTTATTCTTTCCTTCTCGCTTTTTAAAAAATTTAAAAAAAAAACAATCCCGAAAGAGAGCCTGACCGGCTCGGCCTGCCTCGGGCAGCAGAGTGACGTTTGCTCCGACCGTGCGGACGGGCGGCGGCTTTGAACCCTCTCAGCTGCGAGGTCACAAACACGTCAATAGAATGTTCACAACTGAACATTCCAATGCTGATGAAACAGCAGCTGGTCATTAGAAGCAATGGGGTTCTAGAACATTGACTTTGAATGTTGGGGGATGGGGGGGGGGCCTTCTCTTCAATGCTAATGGAATGTAGATCGGCTCACTTGCTCTCATGCCTGCATGGGCTTTTTCTTCAAACTCATCGCTTCCTACCGATAAAACACTGGCTATGCTGTGAGACACAAACCACTTTGACCCTTGACCTTCAGGGGCATGAACAGAGTCAACTATGCTGACCAGCCCACACTGTACCCACAGTGCAAAGCACACCCAGGGTGAGAGGAATTGAGGGGGTAAAAAATAAATAAAAAAATAAAAAAATAAAAACTTTATATGAGAGTCCTCAAACAACTTTGCCTGGTGTTTGTTACTGATGGATGAGCAAGGTCGGGTGAAGGTCAGGTGTGTGGATTTTTATGGGTGTGATTTAAACCAGTCATACTTCTTTGCTATGCAGCATTAAAAAAAAAACACTTTTCTAAGCAACATAATCCCAGCATAATGCTGTCATAAGTGTGACATAACACTCATAATAACCTGTTATGATGGTGTACTACAGCTTACGATGTGAAAGCATTATAACACTAAAACCCTTACAACACTAAAACCTGCCTTTAAAAGACTATGGTGTTCCTATCTGGCATTCACTTCTTGACCGTGTACAGTACTGACATTTTCCGTGTAAGTTAAAACATCAAGAGGCAACAAGAAGTGTATGTTAATGGACAACTCGAAGGCAAAGTAGGATTTTTTAGGTGAAGAAACTCAAGATTACATTTTGGTGTCAATGCGCACTTACTCTGATAAAAAATAATTTCTACGGCTGATCTCCTGACCTCTTCACACTGCCGGTGAGTGATTATAACAATACCTTTCGGTCACTTGTGTAACAGATGAGGGTATTGAATTGTCTTGTTCAAAGCACTCATCCATATACATCTGTGAATTAAAGATCCAAGCTATTACTCCTGAGTGGACTGATAAGAGCTCATGGCTTTGAATGCTAATTTTGCAACTCAGGCACATACTACTAAAATCAAAAATAAAAGCAGGATTTCAGTCCAGAATGCAGTTTAGCTGCAACCCCTCTGAGTTATTATGTTGTGGAATTCATGAATAAAGCCTTGTTGTACCTAGTTTATTTTATTATTTTTCTTTGGCATTTCAATTTTTAAAAACACATTTAAAGTTCTCCTCCAGCTCTAGGTATTGTGAAAGTTTTGTTACTCAGTAACAAATAAAGTTTATCCATCATGTGACTAAACCATAATGCTTTGTTGATAAATGGAATGAAAGGAAAATAATTTTTTTTTTTTACTGCTCCATCATTTTGGCACTGAAGGTTTTTGCATGACAGAGATGACAGATCATTTACTGCGATGTGAGAGAGAAGAAGAGAAACCAAAGAAGAGAAGAGTGTGCCCCTCCCCCCTGCTCCCCATCCCCACCCCCCCCACCCCCTTATATGAAGGATTGATATAAATAAAAAGGGTTACTATTTTGCCGTCTGGAGGCAAAGATTCATTTCCTTGCCAAGAAAATAAGAAAAGTCTTTCCACTGAGACACAAACAAGACAAAAGTACCCAGCAATGCCCAGCCATTACAATCCCTTCATTCTGGAGATTATAATTACTTTTTTTAAATGGTTATCGCTGAAAACTGATAAAGACTAACACCCCTGCCATGCTTCCATTTGTCTTGGTTTGCAGTTCTAACGGGTTTAGACGGAAACCCATTACAGAATACATGTCAGAAAGACAGATCGTCTACAAAGAGAAACAATAAAAATGTGCAATAACTGTTGCTGTAAAATCATTTAACTTTAGTGAACTAATAGAGGGCCTAAGGGCTGTCGTTCAATACAGCACTAGATGTGCTTTCCCCAAGCGCCCCCCCCCCCCCCCCCCACCACCACCCTCCAAAACACAATGTAAATGGTATAGAATTACACACCAGCTCACAGACTGCACGCACTGCATGCACTGTACACCCGTGTGGTAATACACAGAAGTGTTTGGGTATGGAACACAAGAACACTTTGAATGACAGTTCAGGTGCAGGGCTTGTAACCTAAAGGTCGCAGGTTCGATTCCTGGGCGGGGCACTGCCATTGTACCCCCGGTACTAAACCTGCATTGCTTCAGTGTATATCCAGCTGTATAAATGGATGCAATGTAAAAGCCGTGCAAAAAAAAGTTGTGTAAAGCTCTCTGGATGAGAGCGTCTGCTAAATGCCTGTAATGTAATGTGATCTCTTAAAGACATGTAATGAGCTGTAATGTAACGTCATGTAATGTGGCAGTTGCGACAGCTGGTCTTGCGAACCTAGAGGTTGCGGGCTTGAATCCCTGGCAGGGGCATTGCACTCGTATCCATTCGGCGGCGTGACTAAGTGCTACAGCGAGTCACCGAGCCGTGTGGAACGGACAATATTTGAACGCAGTCCCCAGATTTGGGCTTCTGGCACACAAGTACGCGGCGTGCTGTGCGTGATGTGATGAGCACTCCATTGCCTCTCTCTGACACAGTGCAGCAGTCCCACACATCCTCATAGGCTATATGTGAAATCAAAAGCAAAAGCCTCCCATTTTGTGATTGCAATATTTCCACCATACACCTCATACAATAAAAATATCATATTTCATACTTCATTCATCATTTGTTTTTTATTTTTTATTTTTTAGTTTGAATCCTTTTTCTTGTACATTTCTCTTATTAAAGAAACATTCAAGTTGCCCACTGCTGTGCATGCATTGTAAACTGTGTGTATTTTACTGTCCTTTTGTGTGTTTTACTGTTATTTTTATATACTTGATTTATCTTTCTGTAAATCATATTGATTGGCACTTTGTGTTCGAAATGTGCTATACAAATAAAGTTTTATTATTATTATTATTATATTATTATTATTATTATTATTATTATAATAATAATAATAATAATAATAATAATAATAATAATAATAATAATAATAATAATAATAATAATAATAAACTCAGGCTTCTCAATGAATTTGTACGAAGGGTGGAATTTTACAGCCGCTCTGAAGTACAGCCATTAATAATTTGTATCATTACTATTCACCCCAAAAGGTGGCAAAAAACATTATTCAATATTGCGTTATTAATCATGGCGGTAAGCTTGGCTCGATCTCTCAGCTGTGAAATTGTGTTTTTACCTTGCCAAACAAAAAATATCGGTTCTAGGAAAAAGAAAAAAAAAAGAAATTATGAATGATAATAATGATGATTTTACAATGAGGAGTCCTAAAACTAGGGACAATGACTGTAATGCAACGCAGCCAGAACACCATTCAAATTGCTTTCAATTAAGTTTCGTTCCAGGAACTGTCATTTCGTGAAAATTTCAGCTCATTAACCTTCCTGTGCCGGACAAGTCAGCTGTTCCCATCAGAAGGACTTCAGCCGCAAGAAGCAGTACCAGTGCCAAGAACATCGTGTCTTAATAATCTTTGATCATTGATTGACTTACTGATTTGATTCTAGAGTTGCCAGCTTACTCCATAGTTTAGGAGCATGAAAAGCTTAAAAAAAAAACTGTCCCCTCGCTATTAAAAATGCTTGTGGAGTTTGCAGAAAATCAGCAATAGATAATCTGAGTTCATGGCGAAGCGTGTATGAAAGTATTCATTCACGCCAGTCTCTGTATATAATGTGTTTGCTGATTTATATATATATATATATATATATATAAATATATAAAGAACATATTTTTAATAATTGGGGGAAAACATGAACAAAGTCCTGCGTTCTCCTCTCAGAGGAGATGACGGCAGATGGTACGGCTTCACTTCTGAGACGCGTGGGCGGTTTTGTCAGCAGAAAGGAAAGCGCTGACTCTGGGATATTTATTTCCCTGTTTATGAAAGGGCGCTTGTGATGGACAGCAATCCCTCACTCCCTCCAGGCCTACGATGGAGCTGGACACCCCTAACTAGCCCCCCACCCTCCCTAACCCCCCCCCCCCCCCCCAACCCTCCCAAACCCCTAACCCCAGCCCCCCCCCCCCCAACCCCCCCCCCCAACAAACCCCTAACCAGCCCCCCACCCTCCCCCTCCCTAACCCCCCCTCCTCCCTCCCAAACCCGTAACCAGCCCCACCCTCCCTAACCCCCCCCCAACCCTCCCAAACCCCCCCAGCCCCACCCTCCCAAACCCCTAACCAGCACCCCCCCCCCTAACCCCCCCTCCACCCTCCCAAACCCCTAACCAACCCCCCCCCCCCATTCTGATGCAAACACGTCCCTCAGTAGACTACCATGAGGAGACACCCCACACACACACACGACACTCAGAAAGCTATCCTTTTCATTTATTTCACGCGCCAGCTTTTTTTAAAAAGACAAAACAAATCCACGGCCTCCCGCCATAGCTCTCACGAGCAGACCGTATGGCTTTTAAAGTCGCACGTTCACCTCAGGAACATTTAAAAACTCTCCTCTCGAGGTGACGCGTGTCCCAATTCCCTGGGGAAATGAAGATCTGCAACGGTTCTCCTGTCTGAAGTCATTTAGATTATCTCACTTCTTTTTCATGTTTTAGAGGCATTATTTGTGTATGCTATAATGCCTCATGGAGCTGCACTTAAACTGATATTTAAATTTCAAAATAATAATGACCATAAACCAGAAGAACTCTTTCCGTTACTACTGAGAGCAAAAATGCTCAGTACGTGACTAATTTTCATTCTTGCATTAATAACAGCCCTCTTATGCCTGATTGTTGCTGCCCATCATCTTGTCATCTCCCAGATGAGACATGAAACAGATATTATTTTCCTCTGGAGGGATATAACAGAAAAGTCTTTCTTCTACTTCTGCTTCTTCTTCTACTAATTCTTCTTCTTCTTATTATTCTACTTCCTCTTCTTCTCGACTTATTCTTCTTCGTCTCCTTTGTTGTATTGTTTCCATTATCATAGCCTTTTCACTTGTTGTCTTTCTTTGTTGTTTTACTTGACCTTCTCTTCTTATTATTCTTCTACTTCTTCCTCATCTGCTTCTTCTTCTTCTTCTTCCTCTTCTTCTTCTTCTTCTTCTCCTTTACTTCTTCTTCTCCTTCTCCAAACTTCCTCTCCTTCATTACGATTTTACTTCTTCTTCTTCTCCTCCTTTGTTATATTTGTAGTATTGTCATTTTGTCATCGTAGCCTTTTTCCCTGTTGTCTTTCTTTCGTCGTTTTACATGACCTTCTTCTCTTCTTCTTCATCCTCCATTTCAACTGCAGGAAAATGATTGTGGGAGGACAGGAGATCCAAGTTTTTATTTTTGTTTTTTTTGGGGGGGGGGGTGGTGAGGGTGAGGGGGGGTCTCAGACACACAGCGAGTCGGTGAAGCGCCCCGTGCCGAGGCTCTGCAGCGATGGCCGGGGGTTCAGAGGAGGTCCCGGCGGTGAGGGGGGTGGGGGCGGGGGTGCAACGGCGTGTTCGGTTCAGAATGAGGTGTGTCACGTGACCCCTGCCGCGGACAGAACAAGCGGACATCGCAGGCGGGGACAGAACAGGCGCTCGCAGCGCATCCCGGGGGGAGAAACGCGTTTAAGAGAAACGGGCGGTTTCTCCTGACGCCGCGAATATCGAGTGTTTAAACTTCAACCCACTTCCCTCCCGCAATCAAAACCATTCATCTGTGAGCTGAGGAGGCGGCAGTGTGGCACAGTCGGTAAGGAACTGTGCTTGTGATCGAAAGAACGCAGGTTCGATTCCTGGGTGGGGCACTGCCGTTGTAGCCTTGAGCAAGGTACTTAACCTGCATTGCTTCAGTATTATATCCAGCTGTAAGAATGGACGTGGTGTAAATGCTGTGTAAAAGTCGTGTAAGTCGCTCTGGATAAGAGCGTCTGCTAGATGCCTGTAAAGGAGCGCAGGTTGCTCTCTGTTTTTTTTTCCTCCCTCCTTTGTTTGGTCATCAAAACAATTTTTACTAGAAATAAATAAATAAATAAATAATAATAAAAATAAGACCCCAGACGCCAGTGAATTTCCATAACCTCTCACATCAAAGGAGTTTTCATAGCTGCCCTTTTGATGACGGTGAAGATGACGATGACGATGACGGTGGCAATGATGCAAAGGGGGACCTACATCGAGGCCTTTGAAACAGAAACAGCAGTTCATGCCCTGCCTGTCATGTAGTCTGAAGATTTCTGATAGTAGCACATTTTTACAGTTTCTTTTTCAAATTCATGTTTTGACTTTTACATGTAAATACATTCTAATGTATTCTTCATCGCTGACAATTTTTTTTTGGAAAATATGTCTAATTACTGTAAAGCTTAATATGTATAAATTCAGTGACATTTGTGTTTAAACACACACACACATACACACACGTAGGCATGTATACACACTCATATGCACACACACACAAACACACACACACACACACACACACACACACACACGCACACACGCAGCTCTACTGATAAAATGTTTTATACTGCAGGGGTTCTGCTAACAGGGGAATAATTAATCGTACTGTACATCGCCACACAATAGACCAGTCACAGCTAAAGCCTGAACAAAAGAACAAAGGAACTATTTTTGCCCACAATGCACCAGTAAACAGTGGCCAATTTACTGTGAAAATATCTGTCAAATAGTAAAACTGAAACCCTTTAAACAATGAAAAATGTGTAATGTGACTTACTGCCAGAGCAAAACTTCCAAACGAGGCTCAGCAACTCTGTGACCTCAGAACCAACAACACTCACTTATAATTAGGTTATAAATCATAATAATAACTTATGTGCTGTTTTACATTTAATCCATTTACATAGCTGGGTATTCTCTGGAGCAGGCCTGGTTTAGCACCTTGCTCCAGGCTACAATGACAGAGCCCCGCCTGCATCCTTCAGGTCACTTCAAGTCCACTTCCACTAACCAACGTGCTGCACTGCTGTATTTCTGATTATCGACTCTAGAGAGAAGCTGGCTGGATTTAGTATTTTGCCCACATTTACTGTGGTGGGTTTAAATTTTGGTGCGCTTTTAAATCAGTTTTTGTCAACCCTCACGTCCAGGAGGGGGCGTCTGCAGTGTCTGCAGGTTTTTTTGTGGTTTCCTTTTGATCAGCTGGCTGGTTCAGGCCTTGGGAAAGTCCAGGTTGTGTGGACTCTTCGGGCCAAATCAATAACTCAAATGCATCACCCCTGAGTGCTGAAACAGACTGAAACACCAGCTCACTGTACACGCCAGCCCTACACGACCGGAGCGTTCGCATCCCCGGTTTAAATGCAGATCACAGTAGCAGCAAGGTTCCGAACATCCAATCATAAACGAGCCGTGTGACTGAGCATCCACTGTGCCTAACTGCCAGCGTACACCTGATCTATGTGGTCACTTCCGGCACTACGATCTTTACTTTGCTCTAGTGTGTTTCTTTTGCACCTCTGCACCTGGAACTAATGCACTTGTTGTACGTCGCTCTGGATAAGAGCGTCTGCTAAATGCCTGTAATGTAATGTAATGTAATGTAATGTAATGTAATGTAGTGTAAGTTTTTAGCCCAGTGCTAATGCGCGTGGCGCCTGGACCGCGGCCCACAATGCCCCGCAACAGCAGCTCAGCTTGTGGCGTCCACTCGCCTCCCCGGACACCCGAGGTCCCGTGGATTTAGGAAGGTGGCCCTCGCAGGGCAGTTGATTGACACCTGGACCGACGGGTTATCGACGTTCCCGCCCCGTCAGTGAAACGGAGCTGGCCCGCTGGCATGGGTACTCCATCGAGTCGTTTCGGGACACAGCCGTCCCCGGGCCACACGATGCACAACTCAAGTTTCCTTGTTTGTTCGCTTGTTTTTGGAACACATTTAATTGTACAGCATTCAGAAATTTGTGTATATTCTGGTTTCGGGCCACCGAGAAACCCAAGGGTCAGCAGTGGGGGGGGGGGGGGGGGGGGGGGGGGGGGGGGGGGAAGAGCAGAGTTCTGTTGGTCTTCAGTGCATGAGGCTACCCCCTAACATCATAATAATGTGCACATAGGGCCACCCAATGATCTATAAGTGCAATATTACCTTACATCACACTAATGTGCAAAGGGAGTCGCAGGGGCCTGTGAGGACTACATTACCATCCATCATGCGAATGTTCTCCAGGTGTCACATGATGATTCATAAGCACCACATCACGCGCCCATCGCCCGTGGTAACAGTGATCCGCATTAAACCGGAGTCACCCCGGGTCACATTAATGTAAATGGCAAATGGTAAATGGACTGAATTTATATAGTGTTTTTATCCAAAGCGCTTTACAATTGACGCCTCTCATTCACCCATTCACACACACACTCACGCCAACGGTGAAAGGCTGCCATGCAAGATACCTATCAGCTCGTTGGGAGCAATTAGGGGTGGTTAGGCGTCTTGTTCAGGGACACTTCGACGCGCCCCAGGGCAGGGGGATCGAACCGGCGACCCTCTGACTGCCAGACAACCGCTCTCACCTCCTGAGCTATGTCGCTATGTCGCCCCCCATGTGCGCGGTCGGTGTCAGGCATCAATCGTAAGCAAGAGCTGTTGCGTTACATCACGCTAATGGTCGCGTTACATCATGCTAATGGTTGCGTTACATCATGCTAATGGTTGCGCTACAGCACGCTAATGGTCGCGTTACATCATGCTAATGGTTGCGCTACATCATGCTAATGGTTGCGCTACATCATGCTAATGGTTGCGTTACATCATGCTAATGGTTGCGTTACATCATGCTAATGGTTGCGCTACATCATGCTAACGGTTGTGTTACATCACGCTAATGGTTGCGCTACATCATGCTAATGCGCGCTCGGTGTCAGACACGGGTCCGTGGGCTCAGCCCTGCAGGACACCGTGCTCGTGGAGCGCTTGGCTCCCTAACAAAGACGCACGAGGGTAATGTTTTGCCATTACGTCATGCTAACGCTCGCTTAGCGGCGGGCGGCGGCGTGTGAGAGAGCACCTCACACTCGCAGCGCAGCGACTGCGGCCGCGTGCGTGAAAGGACCCCGGGCGTGTGCCAGTCGTACAGGCCTACAGCGGGGACCCATCCCCCGTCAAACGGGACCCAGGCCGGGTATGCAGCCAGATCCAGCGGCCCCGCAGACATGCTAAACAGTTAGCGCCCAGGGCGGGAATTTGCGCGGGACAGGGGTGTGAAAGGGTGAATTTAGCTTTGGCTCCTTAAACAGGGGAGTCCCGGGCCAGGACAGACTTGCTCAGGTTGGCTGGCACATAAAAGCCCCCCGCCCCCCAACCCCCCAACCCAACCCCGTGTTTTCGGATATACTCTCCCCCTCCCTCTCAGTCTGAGGGAAGCCAGGCCTCTCACGTAAGCCTCTCTTCCGTTTCTTTATGTTCCACGTGCGGGAAATGGCGCCGGCCGTAACTCACCGCCCGTAACCACGGAAGCGCCAGCGCCGACAACGATGAGGACGTCGACCTTTGACCCCTTCCGTTTTTAAGACTCTCGTGCCGTCGCTTGGCGCGTTCAATTTAAAGGCAACTCCCGTCTAGAAGCCAAGACCATTTAGAAGAGGAAAGAGAGAGAGAGAGAGAGAGAGAGAGAGAGAGAGAGAGAGAGAGAAACAAACAGACAGAGAGAGAAGAGAGAGAGAGAGAGAGAGAGAGAGAGAGGGACAGAGACAGAAAGAGAGGGAGAGAGCGAGAGAGAGAGAGAGAGAGACAGAAAGAGAGGGAGAGAGTGAGAGAGAGAGACAGATAGAGAGAGTGAGAGAAACAAACAGACAGAGAGAGAAAGAGAGAGAGAGAGAGAGTGATTTAGAGCAGGCAAGTTCTGATTGGTTAGGGCGCCTGATTTGAGTGCAGTTAGGACTATATATAAGTATGACATCATGTATGGCCAACCTGTTGGAAGCCTGTATCTCGAAAGCAGAAGGGTAGACCTGAGACTGTTTGATGGGCACCTTTCTTAACTTTCCTTTATTTATATTGCTGTATATGCATATGGCAGTTAAATGAAGATGGTTCTCACCCCCTCTTTTAAAATGACCTCTTTTTTCCAGCTCCATGGCTCAGAAGCTTTTAAAAACCTCTCCTGTTTGGAGGACTCGCCAGCTTTCATCGCGGCGGAAGTACTTTCCCGCTATTTTTGTGCCATTTCGTTATATGGTTATATCGTGCATTACCTGTATTTAAAGTGGTTTTTGGTAATGCAGCTTTTTTTCTATGTTAATAAAGCCTATTTGAGTAAGGATTTAAATAGAGAGAAACAGGGGAGTTGAAGAACAAGAGAGAGAGAGAGAGAGAGAGCAAGAGAAAGAGAGCGGGAGCGAGCGAGAGAGAGAGAGAGAGAGAGAGAGAGAGATCAAAAGCATCACACTGGAGTGACTTCTACATTTAAATACACTCTAATTACTTGTACTCTGTCCTTGAGCTGGCCAAGATAGTCTTAATGAGAACAAGACACACTCTGACCTCATCTAGACAGTATCTAGTTGGTCCGGACCAACACACATTACTGACCCTAAGCTGTTGAGCGATAAACTCTTTGCACATTACTGCTTAAGTAGAAGAAGGGTCTTGTCAAGACAAATATATTTGTCAATTATTAACTGGGCATGACTGTGGGGGGGGGGGGGGGGCAATGAAGCAGAACAGTGGTTGGAGCAAAGGACTCTGGGAGTGAATTTACAGGCTAGAGGTTCGTGCTAGACCATTATCCAGAGCCCATACCGCCCGAACATAACTTGTGCTGCCTTTTAAGGATGCTTTAAAAAAAAAAAATTAAAACTTTGACAACAGTGGCCCTGACTGAAGACTGGTTCAAACAAGTCAATGTTCGGTGGCTTACTGTAGATCAAACCGCTGTCAGGTTCATTAAGCACCCCCCTTTCCCCGTCGCCATCCCAGACGGACGGCGCCCGTAAATTAAAAGATGAAGGCGGAAGATTCCGGAAGCTCCACACCAGGCGTCTGTCACGTGACGCAAATAAACTCCAGTGTACTGACTTCCATGCCAAACAGTAAGCACTGCCCTAGCATGAGCAAGTGTGTCCTAGCATAAACTAGTGTGCCCTAGTATGAGCTAGTAAACTAGCGTGCACTAATGTGCCCTAGTGTGCTCTAGTGTGCTCTGGTGAGTGCGCGTTCCAAAGTTCCATTTCAGGAAGAAACTGCCAATATCCAGGAGTCTAATGAATGAAGTTAGCTTCATTTTCCCCTTATTCGGATGCAGAATTAACTTGGTTTTAACTTGAATCCATTGGATGCATATATATATATATATATATATATATATATATATATATATATAAATATAAAAGTTTATATGTAACACATTTGATACAGCCATAAACCAAATGATAACTAACACCTATATTTCTGACCTCACAAACATAAGAACTTGCAAGCAAGGCTATTTCCCCCGAAACGCTCGTATCCATTTGGCCGAAGTCAAGGCTAAGGACGAACGTTGACCGAATCCCAGCCCGAGTGGCAAGACAGATGGCTATCGGGAAGAGGAGCGTTATGTCATATCCTGCATTTCATATTTCACACGGCGGCTAATCTCAGATCGACAGGCGGTGACAGGAAGCTGAGCCTGGGGGGTCAAAGGTCGACCCTGCTTTGTAGCCACCTCGTATTTTTCCGCCGCGGTGTGACGTACCCAGCATCCCTTGCTAACAGGCGGTTTAAAGCTGCCTCACAGCAGCTTTACACGACTTGCGCGCGGCTCATCGACCCCCTGAGCCGTAGGAATTCCCCCAGCATGCTCAGCGGACTACAATCCTGGAGAAAAGCCTTCAGTAATTTCCAAAAACTCTCATTCTCCACACTTTTTACATCCACAATCTTAAACCGGAAAAAGGGCAGGCGTGGGTATGACACCTGATTTAAATAATGAGCTAATCGTGATCGTCAATCAAGACCTTGTTAAGTAGAATCAGGTGTCGTAGTGCTGGGCTATAACAAAAACCTGTCCCCACACACTGGCCCCTTTTTGGATAAGACTGGGGGACCCCTTGCTTTACATCGTGCTTATCGTGCACGGTCTGCGGTCGGTGCCTCCTGCAGCGAGCGAGCACCGACGGTGAATATAAACACCAGAAGAAAAAAAGAAAAAAAAACGAGGCATATTTCGGAAATGGGGACGGCACATAGACTGGAGGTCATTAAAGAAAGCAATACGAGTCTGAAATTGCATCACTGTTCTTGCGTGATAAATGGCTTGCTTTTGTTCCCCGGGGTGAGACAACCTTTAACTGCATCCATTGTCCGTATATTGTTTTGTTTTTTTTTTTTTTTTTTTTTTTTTTTTAAGAAAAAAAAAAAAAAAAAAAAAGCTCATTTCTGCTGCAGTGGGTTCTTTAGTATTTTTTATTTTATTTTATTTTTTTTGTCTCTCTCTCTCTCCCTCTCTTTCCACATGAGTAGAAGCTTCAGAAGCAAGTGATTCAATTTCTGCAACTGACCGGATAAATAATAGATTCTGGATTTTATCGGCTTCTCGCCGCGCCCCTCCGCTGGTGTCGCGCGAGGCGGCGGGCGAAGCTCCATCAGACGCGGCGAAGGCTGGGGAGCCGGCGCCGCCGCGGCGCCGAACGGCGGCGTGAAACACCCCCCCGGGTCGCCGTGGGCAACCTGGAGCCAGCCAATCAAAAACAAGCTCCTCCAGTGTGAGGGGCCGTTAGTGGAAAGAGGTGCGCCAGCACTTTGGCCACACGTCTCCGACTTTATTTCACTCCAGAAACAAGAGGAAAATTGAAAACAAGATAAAATACAGTGATGGGTAATAAAGCTTCACTAACAAATGGACGTATAGGAAATACTACTACCACTGCTACTACTATGATTGCTACTACTACTACTACTATGACTACGACTACTACTACCACTACTACTACTACTACCACTACTACAACAACAACTACTACTACCACTACTACTACCATTACTCTTACTACTACTGCTACCACTACTACCACTACTACTACCATTACTATTACTACTACTGCTACCACTACTACCACTACTACTACTACTAGTACTACTACTACTACCACGACTACTATCACTACTCTTACTACCACTACTACTACTGCTACCAGTACTACTACTACCACTACTACAACTACTACTACTACTAATAACAACAACAACAACAACAACAACAACAATAATAATAATAATAATGCACTTTTCTTAAAACAGCAGAAGTAGAAGAAGGTCTGAGGGACTGCGGGCTGAGCATGTCTCACAGTGGCGTGTACGCAGTTATCACAGGTACGACACACGTGCCGGGGAGAGAAGACAAAGGACGTACCAGCACAGTGCTTCAGTGCTCCTGCAGTAAGTGATTTATTAAGCTTAACCCGCGGGCAGTGACAGCATATTGGTGCTCTCCTAGGTTAATAAGCCTCTTGGTAGCACAATAGCGACGATGCTTTTTACTCTTCCTTAAGTGGACGCAGTAACACAATTTTCTTGTCCTGTAGGTCCACGTACCTGAAAGTCACCTGAGCCCTGCTTGGAGGTACAAGGAGAGGGGGATTCGCGGTTAAACTTGGACCCCCCTGACCCTGTAATGTTGTCAAGAATGTTGTGGGTGGGGGGGGGGGGGGGGGGCAGATAATGAAATTATTGACTGGAGTTGAAAGGCTTGGGAGGATTTATGTGTTATGCTATTCAAAAACAAATTCATTTTGGGATTTTCTTTTTCTTTTTGCGAATTTAAACAAAATAAACAGTCTATCATGAACGTAAGTCGAGTAATAATAATAAATAAATAAATAAAGAAAAACTCATTGTCATTCATACAATCAATTGCTCCAAGTGTAAGAGATGTTACCATTGAAGCTTATTTTTGTAGGCCATTTTGACCTAAATCTTGCTGCAGCTGATTTGTGGCAATTCAAAGGAAGGCAATTCCAAATTCTGTCGCTTGGTGTTATTTGCTTCATATTTTTAAGCTCTACATTTATGGAAAAAAAGTCCATTCATTATTACACAATTGCAGGCATTCCCATAGCTTTAGCATTTGATGAATACATGGCACCAAAGCCACACGTGCGCATTCCCTTCCCCCCGATCCCTCAGAGGTGACCTACCATTATAGTCCTTTATGACCGTGAGAGGATTCAGAAATGCGTCAGCGCAGCAGGACCCAAAAAAAAAAATTAAAATTTATCAGGTTACGTCACACCTGAGAGAGCCACCGCGGTCGACGGGAAAAAAACGCGGCGGATTTCGATTAACCTTTCTTCTGAAAATCACACGATCCCCGGGTCTCCCACCGCGAGCCCTTCCCAAGAACACGCACGTCTCGCCGTACACCACCCCCCCCCCCCCCCCCCAATAACCCATACCCCCCCCCCCCCCCCACTCCACTCCATCTCCTCCACGGGCAGCTCTCCACCAATAAAAAAAAAAAAAAAAAAAAAAAAAACTGTTTTTTCCCGACAACATTTACATATTTACGGTGAATCTCACTGTCATTCACACAGATAGGGCAGAGGACAGCTCAACCGTGGTGAGATATCCGGGGTGGTGGTGGTGGTGGTGGGGGTGGTGGGGGGGGGGGGGGTGTTGGGGGGATTAGTGGGCGGGGGGGGGGGGGGGGGGGGGGGGGGGAATACCGCAGCTTTTTTTTTTCTTCTTCTTTTTTTTTTAGATGGCCTTCATTTGCAATTCAATCATACGGATGACTGATGATCTGAAACTGCGTTTATTCTGTATCGGTGTCCTGGCTGACATCGGGCTGTTTATCTCCCCCTGCATTGCGCGGCAGGTGGCTTCTTAAACACGCCTGGCATTCCATTACCCAGTACTTAATAATTATTAACAATATATAACGCGTTTAAAAATGTTTATTCTGTGTCGCCCCGTACATCACGATCAACGCATTGATGGAACGATAATGCGGAAATTTATTGAGAGCGTGTATTGTCTCTTAACACCCGTATTGTTCAGACAGAGCTACGGGGGCAGGGAAGACGAACGGGCGGGTGAATAACGTTGATGCGATACAGATCGGGACTCTTGAAAAATTAATTAAAAAGGAAAACAAAAATCTTGTTCCAGACACCTCTAAATCTAGCCGTCTAATCAGCCGCCAGATTACTTAATTAAATGGCTCCCCACGAGCCTGCCAAACTGCTGCGTTATGCGTCGCCCTGGTTACTGGTGTCAAACGCAAGTCAACCCCCCCTTTTAACCCTCACGGCAGACTTACTTCACGTCCACAAAAGGCATTACATAACGGCAAAAGAATATCATTATTTCCCTACATTGTGTTCAAAGCAGGTATCAAAACAATAAATAAATAAATTGGACCCGTAAGCAAAAACCAAAAAAGTTAGGGTTATATTGAGGAACTATACAGCAATAGAAAAAGAAAACTCAATATTACATGTCTACTTTTTCCTTTTTTTTTTTTAAGGTTCATTGGCATTGATTTGCTATTTTTCTGATCTGGGGCCCACACAGAGACCGACAAAGATTTGTACCTGCCGACACTGATGTGCTTCTACATCTGTGCTCAAAATGAGAAGATGGTTTCAAACTGTTTCCTGAAATGAAGACAGCGCTGTATTTACCATCTGGTTGCTAAGTGCTGTTACCATGGCTGTTGATAGGGCAATTGCGTACAGCATATGGAAACCGATTCCTGAATGTGCCGCTCACTACTGTTGGCTGCAGCCCTGGCTGGACCACAGAAACAGGAGCAGAACTTTAAAGATTTTAACTCTGTAATCATTTAGAGTCTGGGTTTTCAGCAGGGGCTCCTCGAAGGTCCTGCAGGGGGTCCCTGGCCAGACTTGATATGCAGTGACTATTTACAGATCTGAGAAAATATTTGAATATGTAAAACCTGTTTTTAAATATAACCCCCCTCTTTTTTTTTTTTTTTTACTTATGATGGGAGCCCCCTGCATGCTTTTGTGCCTGGGGGTGGGGGGGTGGGGGGGGTGGGGGGGTGGGGGGGGGGGGGGGCGACTACCCTGGATCAGAAAAAGTTGAAATTCCCTGATTCAGACCGAACCTGACCATTCAAGATGAAGCCAGAGGTTTTGCACCTTGACTCCACCACACCTGACTGGCAGGTAACTGAACAGATAAAACACAGGGGAGGGGTAGACTGCAGTAACGGTGTTCTCACTTTAATAACAACCTGAGTTTGTGATAACAGAAAAAAGGGCACTCTTCTTCAGTGTAGATATTAAAAATGCCCGTATTGTTGCTTTACTTGTTCCTTCATACGTACCCTGACATTCCCCAACGAAGGCTAGTAAGCCAAAATGAGTAAGTACAACATTCTTTTAAAATGACTTCCTTTGTGGACATGTCGTAACAATAAAGGCTTTTTTGAATATCTATACGAAAGAAGAGAGCCTTGATTTGTCAGCAACAAATTGAATAGACCATTTTTCATCCAGCAGAAATGACTTCTTTTTTTTTCTTTATCAATTTTTAAAAAATGTTTCAACATCCTGGCACCTGTCATTTCCCTCGTGTCATTTCCCTCAGCTGAGGCCCGGTGCTGACCCAGAGACCCTGCAGCACTGGGCCTGGACCCCAGAACCAGCTGGCGTTGGCAGCGGTGGCGGCGGCGGCTAACACCCCCACCCGGCGGTTTGTATTGGGGCTCCTCTCCTATTCGAGGGAACGGTGCTGAGCCCGGCCCGGATGAGGATGCGCTCCGGAGGTTAGCGGGGGACGTGCTCGCCTCCACCCTCCCAAACTGAAGGATGGCGAGGGACGTGCTCGCCTCCACCCTCCCGAACTGAACGATGGCGAGGGACGTGCTCGCCTCCACCCTCCCAAACTGAACGATGGCGGGGGACGTGCTCGCCTCCACCCTCCCAAACTGAACGATGGCGGGAGCTCGCCTCCACCCTCCCAAACTGAATGATGGCGAGGGACGTGCTCACCTCCACCCTCCCGAACTGAAGGATAGTGGGAGCTCGCCTCCACCCTCCTGAACTGAAGGATGGCGAGGGACGTGCTCACCTCCACCCTCCCGAACTGAAGGATAGCGGGAGCTCGCCTCCACCCTCCCGAACTGAAGGATAGCGGGAGCTCGCCTCCACCCTCCTGAACTGCAGGATGGCGGGAGCTCGCCTCCACATTCTGAACTGACAGACAATGGCGTGATTACGGAGATAAGACGGGCTTACGGACTCAGCTGCGCATTCCAAATTTGGAGCAAATTAGGAAGGGGAGAAATCTCAGATAAATAAAAAAAAAACAAAAAAAAAAACTGGCTTCAATAAACTGAAATGTTAAGACCAAAAATATTTAGCCCTGCTGATCAGCCGTTCGGTGAGCCACTGCTTGTCTCGGTGCTGATCCACAAAAATCGTTTTGTTTGCAAGGCTTTAAGGTAAAAAAAAGGTAATGAAATGAGCAAAAAAGTTACCTGTGTCACTGAACTATGCTACAGGCTGCAAGATGCCATTAAAGACGACAAATCTTTTTTTCTTGAAGATGCTTAGAACACAACTGGTGGTGGTTATTTGCTCTCTCTATCTCTCCGATGTCAGGGTGACCTGACTGCAGGGGGTCGGTCGACTGGAAGACGACCCGCCATCTCTGCCCCCTCTTCCACTCCTCCGTCCGTCCCTGCAAACAGCCTCCGTTTCCACGCGTGGAACCCCGGAGAGTCAGCATTCCGCACCCATTGGCGGGGTCAACCGCATTTGGGCGAGGCCTTCGGAAGAAGTGAGTGACGCCGTGGTTCCCCCATCGGTGACCGCCGCCCGACATCGGCGGCGAAGGTCAGTGACGTCTGGCGGGCCCGTTGGGGAGGAGCACGAAGGAAATGAGTCACCATGACTTCGTTGTGTCTAGTTTCCACGACGACTTAAACTCTGCGTGTGGTTGTTGCCAAAGGGAAACCAACCCCAAAGCATATTTTAAAAAATGTCAAATAAAATAAATAAATCAATCAATCAATCAATCAATCAACTGGAATGTTTCACAGGCCATAACAGCCATAACCAGCTGCAAGTCGTCATCAATCTACACGGAAGGGGCGGGCAAGGTGGGGTGTACCTGCTTCTGGGTTTTGCGCCAACTTCTGTTCTTGATGATTTAATTGGCCAGACATTTTATTTAAGCGCATGTAAGCTCAGGTGAATGACAGCTGTTTTTGTGTCCCCACGCTAAAAGTTTTTACTCTAATCTACGAACGAGGCAGAAAACATTGCTCTACAGAAATAATTAGCTGCTGGAGACAAGACAGAAGTGGTAGAAACAAAATACATCAAAAAAAAAAACACTTGTACAGTATCTCCCTTTTTTTGCCGTTTTTTGTGCATTGTGCAAAAAAAACTTGTCAAAATTTTTCAGGATCAGCAAGAAGCTACTTCGTTTTTTCAATTTACCAGCAAAGCATTATGGTTTATTTATGTGGAATTTTTATTTTGTTTTTGACTTTTTTGACAGTATGATACATTGATAGCACACGATGCTGGACGAGAACTTTAAATATCCTGACGCACTAGTTTTTCACGAGGGTAATTTTCAGTACATTCTTCCTGAGGACACAAAGAGTGCCAAAGTAATGAAAAATAGATAATAATGATAACAGATAAATATTGATAAATAGATTGAAGCCTTTGAACAGTGGGTTTTTTGGAACGTTCTTTCACCTCCCCAAAATTCCAAGTCAGTGTTCTAGAACTCCATCGCATTCAAATGCGAGAAGCGATTGTTACATCATCATTAGAACGTTCAGCAAATGACATTCCAGTCACGTTTGTGATCTTGCGCCGTAAAAAAAAAAAAGGGTTAAATCTGCTTAAAACTACAGCTTCTGCTGGTTCCCGTGTATTAAGTCCAACATGTATGATTTATTTTTTTTTCGACGCAGAGAGACGAGCGGGAAACAATCGCGCGATTCGGCCGCCCGGCCTTTTTGTGCGTCTCTCGCCGCGAGGACAGCGCCGCTCAGGACCGGGCCATTGTGCCCCGAGATGAATCCTCCGGCTTTCTCTCCTCCGGCAGATTATCTGCCCGTTCCCATTTGGCTGGGGGGGGGGTGAAACGCGGGCGCGTTCGGGGTTTATTACGGGCCCGGACGCGGGACAAAAGACCCGCCGTAAAGCCGGGGGGGGGGGGGGGGGGGGGGATGACTGATGGAACTGTCTCGCAAAAGGTCATTAGACGCGGGCGTTGGGGCCAGCGTTGCATTATGGGTATTTAGCAGACGCTTTTTTTATTTATTTATCCAGAGCGACGTACTCCGCTTTCGCATTTTTTGCATAGTATTCCAAGGCCAGCCGTAGTTTTAATTTGAATATCTGGGCGGGTGGCTGGGGGGGGGGGGGGGGGGGTTGAAATGCATAGCCTGAGACCCTGAGAACAGCATCCCCCTTGGAGGGGGGGGGGGGGGGGGGGGGTTTGAATAATTTTTTTCTTTAATGAACAGCTGTGAAATGATCATTTCTGCTGAATTCTAAAGTGGAAAACAGTACAGATCACTGATCAGCAAGGCCGAGTGCTTGTCACGAAGAACACTGGCTGAAGGCACGGAACGGCCCAGTATCTGATGACCATATCTGCCCCCCCCCCCCCCCCCCCCCCCCCCCCCCCCCGGAGAGCGGAGAAATTCTGTTTGGCATGCGCCTCCCTTTAAGTTGTAGAGCGTGTGCGCTTTCAAGCGGTCTAAGACCAAAGATCGCAGCTGGAGCGCGCGCTTAGCCGATCTATTTGCACAGACCGTTTGCATCAACTGTCAGTACGTTCAATATTCAGGAGCCCTTTGGAGAACAGTGACTCCTGTTCACATAGCTCGTCGCGTTCTGCCTTTCGCAAACCCGGCAGTGACGGGCGAAATTCAATAGAAAAAAACCGCGTTTCTCATCAGAAGCGTTTCAGTCTTTTTC
Organism: Anguilla japonica; assembly: GCA_025169545.1. Classification (NCBI taxonomy): domain Eukaryota; kingdom Metazoa; phylum Chordata; class Actinopteri; order Anguilliformes; family Anguillidae; genus Anguilla; species Anguilla japonica. The sequence continues at coordinate 7,907,667 of CM045888.1, read as the reverse complement.
CCCAGTTACAGTGTCCTCATTTCTGTGGGGGGGGGGGGGGGGGGGGGGGGGGGGGGGGTGAAAGAGAAATAAAAAAATCTGTCTTCCATAATGACAGCACTTGTCTGTGCTCACGCATGAAATGCATTTAAATGTGAGAGAAGTGAGCAGCGTTTGGGCCGAGAGAAAAAAAAAAACCTTTTAATAATGCAAAACGGCATTCCTCTTTCCCTCGCTCGTGAACTTCATTAGCCGGAGAATGTTTCATGTTCAAGGTTTTGTTTTTGATGCAAATCGGAAAGCTCCTTCGTGTGCTCTCCCCTCTCTCCCTCTCCCTCTCTCCTCTCTCCCCCTCTCCCTCCCTCCCTCTCTCTCTCTCTCTCTCTCTCAGCCCATTTGATGCCTCTGAACACTCAGTAATTTGATTCTCATTAAAATATTAAGCTACTACCTCCAATTTTCTCAAAAAACAACTTCTTGCATTTTTTATGGAAAAGAGGGCTGTTGCTGTCAGTTGAATGGCATTCCGCTTTTTTTTCTTTCTTTCTTTCTTTCTTTATTTCTCTCCCGGTCTTAAGATGTGCAGAATCTCGGCAGAAATCCTCCCTCTCATGTTTGCAAAAACCCTCCATTTTCTTTTCTCTGAAAAACGTTTCAGAATTCTGCCCTAGTACCCTTCTCTTGCTCCAGGTAACTGTTTCTTCAATCCAGCCCCAAAATGTTTGACAGTGCAGGTCAGCAGATCGAGCTGGTTAAGCAGGATCAGCAGGTTAAATTAATTATAATAAGACTCTTGATATGGTTATATTAGTCAAATGCCATTGGAGGCATTAAATATTAGTGCCATATTGCTATGCAAATAGACTGTAAAGAGTTAGGCTCCTATCAAATGTTTTGTTTTTTGTAAGTATTTACATCTGTACCATCTGAGCTCATTTTGACACAGAAATTATTAATTACATACATTTTTTTTAAATAATGTGCAAATGTAACTGGATGGATGGTGCAGTTTTTAAAAAATAAATTTTCTCAAAAACAGATGTTGCAATTATTTTATAGAAGTACATCTCTTTATTTATTTATTTAGTATTTTATCATCATCACACCTTCTGCAAATTGTTTTGT